>JACGTP010000027.1:335231-469870 GCA_023678845.1 Mischocyttarus mexicanus | reverse complement strand
TGTGCATTTTTGGCTCCATTTCATACTTGACAACCTAATATGACCCATTTCAAAAAATGCAAAATGAAATTAATGCTATTCGTGTTTGAAGAGGAGGTTCATAAACGATTAATCCAACTTTTGAATAGAAAGTTATTGAAAAATTGATTCGATGTACGAAAAAGATGATTTTAATAAATAATATAGAATAGAACAAACACAATAGTATAAATTGAATAAATAATATTTTATATAGGGAAAAAATGTTAAATGTTCGAGAATAGAATCGTTGAAGTAAATAATACGTGTATATCGGTAAGATAAAAAAGGAAAAAGCGTGACGGTCTAATATAAACTCTATTATATCAACTGCCATATTTTTGTTCTCCTTCGATCGGCTTACATATTTCTCTGGTTGATGATATATACTCACTGGTATCTTGGCAGGCCGCGAGGTCAAGAACCTCGATGATATGGTCGACGCATTGCATCTTCTGCGAGTGTGTCAGCGTGTCCGGAAGTCTCAGCCTCGCTTGGTACTGAAAATCGTAAACGATCGATTTGATTGGTCCATGTAAAATGTATTAAAATATCTTATCCCTGCCTCTCTCTCTCTTTCTCTCTCTCTCTCTTTGATTCTAGTTTTCCTCGTTTTGCCATCTTTAATCCCAGTGGCCTGGTTAACGCATCCGTGAATATTAAACGTTTTACCGTAATATCATAAAAAAAACCTAACAGTTTCCCTTTCGCGTGTACTTCATCATTCCTCTAGTATCTCTTTTTTTCTCCGAACCTTTAATTCTCTTTATTAAACGAGATTCTCAGCAAAAGAAAGAGAGAGAAAGAGAGAGAGAAATATGTAGAAGATAGAAGGAGAGAAGAGAAAAAAAATGTAATCGTACGATCGAATACTATGCGAGACGTTAAGACGTTAAAAGTCTCAACCCGTTATACTGAGAGAGAAAGTGGCGTCGACGACGATGATGTTTACCTTTACCGTTTACGCATAACCAACAGAAAGAGAGAGAGAGAGAGAGAGAGAAAGAGAGATAGAGGTACAAAACATAGGCAAATTTCTAGACAAAATTTATTAACTTTTACCTTTTGATTTTTATTATTTATCCAATCTTTACGGAAGAAAAAAGAAATACCAATAATAATAATAATAATAATTGTATAATTTAATTTGATTTATCACGTATTCAAGAAGAAATAATTAAATGGAAATACAAAACAAATATTAAAATAATATATAATTAAAAAGTAAATAAATATAATTTATTGGATAAATTAAATTATTAAATTATCCCCCTTCAATTCAAACCTAAGAATTTATTTGGATTTATCGATCGTTTGGATTTTTATTTCTTCCAAAAAGAAACTAGACAAATTGTATCTATAATTGCATCTAGCTATAATTGTATCTATGTAATAACTGTGTTGTATAATTTTTATTTACGAGTATCTTAAAAAAAATGGAAAGAGAGAAATTTATATTTACATATATATATAAATAAATTATATATAAAACCCAGAATGTTTTAAGCCGATAGAAACTTTAATCTCGGAAATGTTCAATCCTATCGATCCCATTTGCTTATTAGAAGTTAAGGAAGACTAATAAAACTGTTTGAGACTAGCTTGATATTTCTCGTATCTAAATTATACACACGTATAATATACACATATGTATCTTAATCTATGTATATATATATATATGTGTGTGTGTGTGTGTGTACGAGAAAGAGAAGTAAGATCCATGCGAATGTTAAACGGCGCCGAGTAGTGTTTTCGAAAGATGTAAGACGCGTGCTGCTGCTGTTGCTGCTATAAGTAGTATAGTGTGCGGCACGATACGATACGATACGATACAAAACGATACGATACGATACGAAACGAAACGATACGGTGTGCGGTGCGGTGCGGTGTGACGCGGTGCGGTGCGGTGCTGCCGTCGCGCCGCCAGCGGTTCACTGACCGAGTTATGACGTCATCGTGAGAGAGCCGCCCCCGGGCCGCCTCCGTCTACTATCCTCTCTCTCTCTCTCTCTTTCTCTCTCATACTCGTTCACGTAGCATGAGTTCTCTCTTTCTATGTCCTAACGGTCGCGACTCGCCTAACCGCCCGAAAGACTCCTCCTACCTGCCTGACGTTAACGATAATCTACGAATTTGTTCAAATTTCTTTTATCCTTGCTAGAATATAAACACTGCAAATGCAATCCTATTGCAATTCTCTCAATCCCACCCTTTTTCAATACCCTCACCCTCTACTCTATACTTTGTTTATTACAAGTTAAACAGATTCATATAAGAAGTAAATCGAATGATTCGCACATATATATTGGGTTGCTGGAAAAATAATGTCTAGTTTTCCCATTGAATTGTAACCAAAAATTCGACATTATTTTTCCACCAATCCAATTACCAACCTAATTATTTAAAAATTAAATATTTTGTTATAGAAAAAACACAATAATTATAAGACCCATGTAATAAAGCTTGCTGAAAAATACTTGAATATATATATTATATATATATTGAGTTGGTGGATAAAACATGTCGGATTTTTAAGAACAATTCAATAGTAATATCCGACATTATTTTTCCACCAATCAAATATACATATATATACATATATATACACGAAATAAGCTCAATTTCTTATGAGAGAGAGAGAGAGAGAGAGTGTGAGAGATAGAAAGAGAAATATCGTATAGCACGCGTCATCGCATTCAATTAGCGGTTCAACAAGCAGGCATTAAATTTTCTTACCCGAGAGGTAAGACGAAAGGGAGGAAGAAGAGAACAAGAAGGAGGGTTGGTTGGTTGGTTGGTTAGTTGGTTGGTTGGTTGGTTGGTATTGCCTTGGCTTGGCTTTCGGCCACTACGAGCTTAGATCTTTTTTCTTTCTTTCTTTTTTTCTTTCTCTTTCTCTCTCTCTCTTTCTTTCTTTCTTTCGACGACGACGTCAAGTCTCGCGAGATAGGCAAAAGACGTAGGCGCAAATTCTACGGTGTTTCTCCTAATTCGCGCCCACTTTTCAGCGTGGGATTTGATAAATTCCGAAGTGAAAGGCGCACAATAAAGTTGCCAACAGTCCTCCTCTCTCCTCCTTCACCTTCTCCCCCTCTTTGCCCCATGGCTAATTTTTTCTTTTTCCGTGGAAAAATATTAAATATAAAACGTGTATATGCAACTTCTTGCTACTGAGAGAAACGTTGAAAAAGTTTTTTTTTCCCCCTATTTGACCGATATTAATAAAAAAAAGTTAATTAAAAATGAATACAAATAAAGTAATATTAGAGAAGAAATGATATTTTCTACTTCATTATGTCGATCATTAGAAAACTTTCCTCTTTCGAATCAAACGCATTATTAATTAGGGAAGTGTGTGTGTGTGTGAGGGGAGATTAGGTGGGAGGGTAATTATCAAGCATCGAACCGTAACCGACTACTAAACTTCTCTTCGAGAAAATTACATACGCAATGTTAATACTTGAACGTATATTTTATTTGAAACCATTAAAGAACCTTTTATATATTTTTTGGGAGGAAGGGATTCCGAATTATTCGAATTGTGGTCAAAAATCCGACTTTCTTTTCGTTCTACCAAATCGAATATTATTGATCAAATATTAGATAGGTTTAATTAATCGTAGAACTTACCTCTAAGGTTTGTCGTAACGTGAGATCAGGAAAGAAAACGTCTTGTTGTTGTACGTAACAAATCCTACGACGCCATCTTTTCGTCAGTCTCTCGCGATTCAACCAAATTTCTCCACCGTCGAGGCTGACCCTTCCGGATAGGCAATTCAAAAACGTCGTTTTACCGCATCCTATTTGAACAAAATAAAATCATTATCATCATCATCATCGTGGTCGTTAATAAATAATATTGGATTGATGGAAAAAAAAACAATGTCAGATTTTTCCATTGAATGGTGGCCCATAAATCCGACATTTTTATTTCCCACTAACCTAACGTTTTATTATTTTATCCCTCTGATTGTGATTTAATCGATTAAAGAAAATATAATAATGAAATAATACTTTTATTCCATCCCCTTGTCATGTCAAAATGAATTGAAATGAAAATGAAATGAAATTATATACAAAAATTATTTGTTTTTCGCAAAATCATCATCAGGTTGGATAGGTAGTTAGGTTAGGTAGGTAGGTAGTTAGGTATATGGGGTAGACGTATAATCACAAAGATGAATTTGAACATCATTTGGAAAAGAAACTTGGCTAACGCGTTCACGAATAGGTTCGTTAGGACCTAAGGAAAGGAACAACAAGAAGAAAAATAAAAAGAAGAAGAAGAAGAAGATGAAAGAGATGATAATAATAATAAAAATAAAAATAATAATAATAATGATGACGATGACGATGATAAATACCTGAAGGGCCCATGACGGCTAAAAGTTCGCCCGGCTTGACGACTCCCGAAACATCTCGGAGAAGTGTTCGTTTCTCCTTGAATACCTGGAGTCCACGAAAGATTAGCTGCACCGGACGAGAATCCAACGGGCATACCAACTGCAGGGTCGAGCTTTCCACTCTGTAATGATAATAGTTCAAAGGAGTAGAATCCATTAGTGGAATATATATCTCGTAGTAGAAATAAAAAAAAAAAAAAGAACTGCTTAGGAGAATAATATAGTGCGTATCGGACGAATTACGCTACTGAAATGAGACTAAAGGATATGATAATGACCGATAAAGTTAGTCTTCTAAGAACAAACGAAAGGCGATTCGAAAAAAAAAAAATAAATAAGAAAATAAGATCTACTTGTTGACGTTCCTCGTCATCTTCTTCTACGCACGACGCTGCGACATTTGCTTCTTTTTATTACACGACGCCTGTTAATGTGTATGTATTGTGTGTGTTTGTATGTGTTATGTATGTGTGTGTGTGTGTGTGTGAATAGTTTTATGATATACATATCAAAGAAGAAGAAGAAGAAAAAACGAACGATAATGGTGGTAGTGGAGAAGAGGGGAGAGAAATCGTAGTCGAAATAAAAGATAAGGATTATTTTTTTGTCCCTTTTGTTTTTGTTGGTTTGTTTATTATCAACTTTATCGATATAATATACCACGTAAGATAGCTAAATGGCTGAAGGACTAAATGTATTTTTTATTACACGTTGCGTGTTACGTGTAGCAATAAATGTTTTTTTTTTGTATCTTTTTTTTCTTTCAAAATTACTTAAAGTTAATAATTATCGATTAAAATATCATTTTTTGATAAATAATTGATAATATTGTTGTTGTTTCTTTTTTAAGGTAATATATAATTAAACAATAAATATTTTTGTACGCTTTTATAACGATTATATAAATTGCTTATAAGTGTCCGAAAAAAAAAAGAAAAAAAGAGTCATGTTAAAATATTAATTGGGTTACTTTTACTTTAACACGTCGTGTTACCGTGACATAACTCGATGTGTGCTTTTCAAAATGGTGGCTACCGTTAATAATTCAATTCGAAATGATATCACATTTCTAGAATATACAACAAGTATAATACACAAATTTTCTATTAAATAAAATACATAAATTGCATTGTATATCTCATCCGTACAGGAGTACAATAATTCTGATTTATCGTTCATACTAATAATCTCATGTGTAATAAAATTATGCTACTCAAGAGAGAAACGTAACGAATCGAATGAAATTATGAACATTTCTTCGAAAGAAAAAAATCATTTCTAGAACATAGAACTACTGTAATACACAAATTTTCTATTAAATAAAACACATAAATTGTGTCGTATCACTTTCGTATAGAAATAGAATAATTCTGATCTATCGTTCATGTTAATAATCCTATATGTAATAAAATTATGTTACTCGAGAGAGAAACGTAACGAATCGAATGAAATTATGAACGTTTTCTCGAAAAGAAAAAATAAGAAAGAAAGAAAGAAAGAAAGAAAGAAAGAAATCACGAAGTCGAATAAAAGTTGGAGATTGTCGTAGGATCGGGTGGTAAAGAAACGGGGCCGACACGTGGGCCTTAATGCCGTTTACAGAAAGGCGAGGCTTGAGTTGGCTCGAACAACAACATCAGCAACAGAAACAGAAACAGCAACAGCAATAGCAGCAGCAGCAGCTTCGTAATAAGAGTGACGTCTCGTCTGAGCTATTTCATACAGGCACAAGCAAACAAGCAACCAACCAACCAACCAAGTACCAAGGGGAGGTGGGAGGTGGGAAAGAGGGGGACACTTTATTGCAGCCGACGAGAGAATCGCGATTTAAACCCCTTGCGTTGGTTACAGACAAGCACGGGATTACAGTGTAATTCAATCTTCTCTTCGCTTTCGAATATTCGGTCCACGAAATTGACCGAAATATTGGAATTATATGCTTGGTACCTATGGTCGTCGTTTGTGAGGGACCTTGTTTTTTCGAGGAAAGGAAAGGAAAGGAAAGGAAAGGAAAGGAAAGGAAAGGAGACGAAGAAACGGGTTTACTCTCCTTCTCCGAGGAGAATGAGATTCTCGCGTATCTTGAAATATATATGTTTCTTTATTTTTATTTTCTTTTTCTTCTGAGTACACGCCCTACCATCGGAAAAAGAAGAACGAAAAGGAGGGAGAGAGAATCGAATTTATTGATTGGAACTAACGACCGAACAGTAGTCGTAATAGTTTATACTTAAAGGGGAAGAGGAGGAAGAAAAGAAATTCAATTAAGAAGAAGAAGAAGAAGAAGTAGATGGTCGAAATTAGAAAAGATGAAAGAGGTTGGTCCTTGTTGTTGTTGTTGTTGGTGTTGGTAGTGGTGATGATGGTGATGGTTGTGAACGATGTGCGGAAAGAAGGAAAAAGAGGTGGAGATCATTTGCGGTCGAGTTGGGTACCGTACGGTCCCTCTTCTTACCGTCAGACAACTGACGGCAAGGCTATATACCGGATAAACACTCGGTCGAATTTTATCCTTGCGGTTTGAGCTTGCCAAACGGTCCATCGACTTCTATTTTGTGGTCGACTTTACCGTATCGTAATATCTTTTTAAGAAGTCAGACTGAGAAAGAGGGAGAGAGAAAGGGAACACGCACGCGATGATGGTTTTTTGGGAACTAGATGAGAAAGGATAACAACAAAAAAAAGAAAGTAGAGGAAGAATAAGAATAAGAAAACTAGAATTGGAGTAACTTATATTAACCCTCTATGGAATTTTCGAATGGTAATTTATTAGCAAGGAAGTAAATTTCAATGTACGGTATTTCACTGTAGTGTCAACCACGTGTTTGTCTATTTTTGTGCCAAATAAAGTATCTTTGTGGGAGAATTTTATTGCATTACTTTATTCTAAAGAAATCTGCAACTGAAGCAGACAGAATTCTTGTTAAGATTTACGGCTACAATGCTTTGTCGGATACGACATGCAAAGACTGCTTTCGACGTTTCAAAAATAATGATTTTCAACTTGAAGATAAAGAACGTTCTGGCTCATCGACAAAGTTTAAACACGAACAATTAAAACCCTTATATTGAACCTTGAACATTACCTTTCCTTATATTTTAAATAAAGTTTTTATTTAGGGAAAAAAAAATCGCCGAGAACTTATTCAAGGTTCTAATATATGTGCAGATTAAACAAAAATTACTTTTAAAATTATTTCTATTAATTAATTAATTAATTTTGTTTGTTATCAATATTGTTATTGATTATCACAGATACATTATATAATAAAGATGTCATCTTGTTAAAGAAACTCAAATTATTTGGTAAAATGTCGATATATGTTTTTACGTGACCTGAAAGTTACACAGGTCCATAAAGGATTAAATGTAGATAAAAAGAAATCCATTATTTTTATATTTATCTCAATCTAAAACTGATGGATTACTTTGTGAAATGATATTTATCGATAAAAATAAGAAAAGTATTATATATTTAATCCGATAATCAGTCTCTATGTATGTGACACAGAACGTTGACACTAATACCTTATTAAAGTATCATCAGATAATGATAGCTCATTGAAATGCTAGAAAACACTGACACGACTTAACATTTATTGTAAACGCTTTAAACTAACCACATCGAAACCCACCTAACCACTGCGATTCTGATCTGCCTACGTTAAATTTGTTTTTAGAAATTCTCTTTGTATGTATAATGTACACTTATTTCTTATAGTATATATATATAAAAATACATATATATATACGTATACATAGTAAACTAGATCGTTCTACTCGATAGCGCCGTTTCCCATGACGTAAGAATTATTAAAGAGCTGACCTATTGCCTACACTTTTGTTCGACTTTGAATGACAAACTTTGTGCGTATCGCGTGCGTTTAAAAAGTCAAACCAAGCCAAGCCAAGACAAGCCAAGCCAAGACAAGACTAGAAAAAAAAAGAAACAAAGATAAGAAAATAAAAGGAGAATAAGAATAAGAAGAAGAAGAGGATCGAACGGAAGGCTTCAATTATTATCAATAGAAAGAAGAAGAAGAAGAAGAAGACTTGTAAAAAGTGAAAGCGGAAGGAGCTGGCTGCTCTCTCTCTCTCTCTCTCTTTTTCTCTCTTTCTTTCTTTCTTTCTCTCTCTCTCAGTGGCTCGATATCCAAGTAACTCTCTCGGTGCAATGAACTTAAAGTCGATCGGAGAATGAGAATCGGCTCAAGAGGAGTGTCGGAGGAGGAAGGAAGGAAAGGAAGGAAGGAAAGAAGGAAAGAAAGAAAGAAAGAAACTTTCTGCCATCGTTGGGATGCTCTGGAGCGCGAATTCGAGTGTGAGGTAAGAGGAGGAGGAGAAGAAGGAGAAGGAGGAGAAAGAGGAGGGTGAGAAGGGCTGAGAGAAGAAGGGCTGACCCCGTGCGAGGGGAGCGAACGAGTAGTTATCGGAGGGCTCGTGTGCCATCCGAGAGGGAGAAGGAAAAAAAAAAAAGAAGAAGAAAAAGAAGAAGAAGAGGCGTGTTAGAAAGAGGGATAGAAAGAGAGAGAGAGAGAAAAAGAGAAAGAGAGAGAGAAAGAGAGAGAAAGAGAGAGAAAGAGAGAGAATTGCCAAGAATATCCGAGGGCCGATGACCCGTGACACAGGCGCGTATATACGTATATATATATATATATATATGTATGTATGTATGTATGAATGTATGTAAGTATATATATGTATGTATGTATGAATGTACGTATATATATGTATGTATGTATGTATGTATGTATGTATGTATGTATGTATGTATATATATATATATATATATTATGTATATATATTATGTATATATGTATATCTAATAGGACGGCTCAACGTCCAACTTAAGAGCCGACTACGAGCACATCGTTACGATCGGCACCCCCGCGATACTTAACCCGAACGAAAGGGAAAGGACGTTTGCGTTAATCTATTCATGAAATGTTCATACTTTTTATATACATCTCTCTCTCCGTCTCTCTCTTTCTTTCTCTGTTAATAGGGATTTTCATGACGGTATCTTCTTGTTTTTCTTTCGACTTTTTTTTTAAGGCTAGGTATATTTACGAGGAAAATAAAAACATAGGTCTTCGATATGTTGAGGGAAAAGAGGGGAAGGGAGATACTACAGACTGGTTGATAATATTTTATCACACCGAGAGACCCCGCCGACTATTAGGTCGTATGCCTTGAGCAAGTTTCTTTCTCTTCTTTCTTTGACGAGAAAAACAAAGAATATGTAGAAAGAGAATGAGAGAGAGAGAGAGAGATATTTATATGGATAGATGGTAGATGGGATATAGCAGAAAGAGAAGAGAGGGCGTCGGTCGTCGTTTCACGAAGGAACGCGATACGGTTTTATAGCAATGGGTGTGAAGGGAGGAAGGGGTCCCATATAGCTAGAAACTGAAGGGGGGATATATACAAGACGGAGTTGAGTTTTAGTGGGTAAGAAATCATTCGCTTGTCTCTCGAAGGATGACGAGCCTTCGACGTATCCTTCCTTTCCTTTCCTTTCTTTTCTTTATTTTCTGTCTTTACTCCTTTATTTATTGTTGGGATATAGGAATAATAGATCACTGGTTTATATAAGAAGAAACACGTCTTTGTGTTAGATTTTTTTGCACTTCGAGTTGAGACAGAGAGATATTTACGTTAGAGTCACTCTCACGGTCTCTAAGAAATTGAAATAAAGAAAGAAAATGCAAGAGCGTGTCTAAACGTTTAAGATAAACAAGGATTAGGAGTAGGGTTGGTGCAAGACGGGTTTTCAGTGGTTTTTAAATAAATTATTCTTTGTATAATACAATTTTAGTTGTAGTATTTGAATGTAACTTTGCTTGCAGGTTTCTGAATGAATTGAGTAGCTCAGAGACACTTTTGCCGGTGTCAAGCTCGGATGAAGGAGAAGAGCTGAGGAGCAAAGTTAGGCACCTACCTCCTGTAAAAAGGATTCCTGGAACTTAAGAAGAAGAAGAACTATTTGAATGTGTATTTAGATCCCGCAAAAGTTTACCCTGGCCCTGATTAGGAGGTTTTGTTTCTATAAATCTAATACGATCTCGCATATATGCATTTTAGAAAATGTTGAATAACTTTTCAAAACGAAAGAACATCAACGTTCAATCTAACATTTATTTATTTATTGTTTCTTTCCAGTTCATAGAAGTTGTCGGATGGCTGGTTGGTTGGCTAACTGGGTGTTCGCGATTGGACCAACTCCACCTCTTCTTCTCTTTCAAGCGCGAATCGAAACGAGAATACAACTCGCGTCGTTAGGTCAATGAATTGATTTATTATACCTCGTTCGGTAAACGGCAACTTCGAGGTAGGGTAAAGGGTCTAACCAGGTGGTTGTAGAAGAGATGATCCTTCCTTGATTACAACCAGCGAGCTCTATCCTTTCGTTATGAGAACGAACGAGATAATACAGGAGGAGAGAACCTAACCAGACTAGACTGTTAACTAGCTAGCTAGCTAGCTAACTAGTTAGATGATCGACTACGCTCGACTCAACTCGACCCAACTCGGCTTGACTCGCGGACTCTCTATCGATCTCCTCCTCTCGTCCCAACTCCAACCCCTGCCCTCCCTCGTTCATACTCCACCCTATCTCAATTCACCCCACTTCACCCTCACCTACCGGTTACTACTCCTATTTTACCACTTTCATCCTAAAATTCTGAAGATCTCATATTCCTCTTCTCCTTTTTGTTTCTGGGGTAGTACACGTTAGAATAAAAGGTGTTTGTGTTTTTACAAATTGACATCTTACGGATGGGTATTGGAAAATATTCAGGACTTCTTCAATGGGTTAAAGATTTTATATATAATATAATATAGATGGGGAAAAAGCAATTCATTATTTTAAGCTTGAAATAAACGTAAGAATAATGTATTTCTTTTATATATATATATATATGTACAATTAGAGGAGAAAATGTTAACCTTAGCGATTTGACCGTCTCCTTTTGTAGTTGGTCAAGCTTTAAACGTCTACCCTCTCCACCCTCCTATCACCCTACCCACCCTCCCAGTGTATGTAGATTCGAACGAGCCGTACACGCTCGTATACGTCGAGAGTCGCTTGCTTGTTTTTCAACGTGCCGTTGACCTCGTGCCGTATATGCGTGTATATATGTGTATATATAGACGAACAGAGTCTCTACATGCTCATGTCTGACTCTCTTTCTCTCTTTCTCTCTTTCTCTTTCTGAATTTATATAAATACATATACACACACACACATATATACATAGAATATATATATATATATTTATATATAATAGATATATGAAATATATATAAATTTATATACAAACGTATATATGTGTATATGTACTTTCGCATATGTATATATGCATATGTATATATGCATATGTATATGTATGTAACATGTATATAAACAGAGAGTCACTTTCTCGTGGCGTCGATCGAGAAAACGAACTCTCAGCGGCGATATCGCCGGACTGTGATTGCGTCGAGAGTATGGCAAGGATAGAAAGACACTGATAAAAAGAGAAAGAAAGAGAAAGAAAGAAAGATGAGGGGTCAGGGTGGGGGATTAAAATGTAGGTGGCGCCATAGAAAGAAGACGTAGATTTAACGGGAACGTTAGTTTCTTCGAACCCTTTCATGTTTCTTACGATCATCTTCTTCTTCTTCTTCTTCTTCTTCTTCTCTCAAGGACTTTTCTCCTACCATGAAATTAATTGACTTCTAAACGCAAAAAATCCAAACACACACACACACATACACAGAGGATAGAGAAAATACGATTAGGGATATCGTAAACGTAATTTCCGTTCTTCCTTGAACTGATGATTCCTTTTCTCTCTCTCTCTCTCTCTCTCTTTCTCTCTTTCTCACAAACACACGAAATATGATTATGCGATTAAAAATGGTAGCACCGTTAGGAAAGAATTATTCGTTGTGTTGTGCTGGCTCCGATCCGACCGACTGGCCCAATTTTCAATACGATTTCTCCTCCGTTCTAACAAGTTTTCATGAAAGATTGCTTCTTTTTTTTTATATATACATGTACATTGAGTAAGAGATTCGATGTACCTTATTAAACGCTTCCCCTTTCTCTTTAATTTTATTAACGAAAATATTTATATATACTATCGGAAGATTTTATTTTATTCAAAAGTTCACAGAAAATTATTATTCGTTATCTGTAAGGTTTAATCTTAGTTTTCGTTTAATGATTACTTTATCAATGAAAAAAAGAAATTCATTAGTTTTACGGTTTCTTTTTCAAGTTTAAAATAATAAAGGATTTCCCATTTTTTTTTTACGTTTATTTCAAGCTTGAAATTATAGATTTCTGTATCCACCAAGCAAGTATATATATATTGGATTGGTGGAAAAAAAATGTCGGATTTTTGGCTACAATTCAATGGGCAAATCCGACATTTTTTTCCACCAGTTCAATATGTATATATACATGTTTCTTTCAAAAGAATGAGAGATAATTTGAAAACAAAGGAAACGATGGATAAGTGTCCTTAGTTGGTTTTTATCTCTGTTAGATGCACCTGCCAACAAGAAGGATGCAATTAATCGTTAATGAAGGCAACTCGCCGGAAACCGCGCCTAGTTGATCACGAATTCACGGATGTCACGCGTTTCTTCGGTTAGCTACAACGACGATCAAGAAGCGAATCGATCGTCAAGGTGATATCGACGAGAGGTTGGAGAATTCTTCAGGGTTATTTAGAAAAATCTTTTTCTTTCCTTTTTCTTTCTTTCCATCTTCTTCGTAGTCTTCTTTCATTGAAAACATTTATTAAACGGATATATCAACGATTCGAGTAATCTGATTAACGTGTTATCATCAATTCTAAAACTAGTACCGAATCAACACGGATAGGTAGGATTTATCAACTCGTCTATTTGTTCCTCGTACATCGAGATCAGGAACGTTCACGGATATGATATCTCTTGAGAAAAAGAAAGAGTGGGGGAAGAAAATGGAGAACCGGTCACGCCCCGAAGCAGCAGCACCAGCAGCAACAGCAGCAACAGCAGCAACAGGAACAGAAACAGGAGCGGATTTCGATGATCTTGCGACGTTTTCAGGGCGAAAAAGCTAACCGGAAGCCTGGGGGCCGAACCTAATGTTCTTTCGAAGTCACTAGAGACACATAGGTAGGTAGGTAGGTAGGTAGGTAGGTAGGTAGGTAGGTAGGTTGGTTGGATTATTGGTTGGTTGGTTGGTTGGTTGATGGCAACGGTTCTACCGCTACACCGCCTCCTGTACTGCTGCAGGTCACACGGAAGTGAACGGCTCTTTCTCTTTCCGACTATTTTTCGGCCCAGAAAACGGTTCCCCTTACGTCCCCATCTCGCATTTCCTCGAGTCTCTCAGCCAGTGTGGGCGTAGATGCAACCTGGATACACTTCTCT
The DNA here is from genome assembly GCA_023678845.1 of Mischocyttarus mexicanus. NCBI lineage: Eukaryota > Metazoa > Arthropoda > Insecta > Hymenoptera > Vespidae > Mischocyttarus > Mischocyttarus mexicanus. The sequence goes on along the minus strand of JACGTP010000027.1, from coordinate 456,035 downwards.
CTTTCTCTCTCTCTCTTTCTACCTTTTTCAATGCGAATAAGAAAACTTAAATAGAAGGACTAAGTGGATCATTGGTGAAGCAGAAAACGGTATTTACGATCGAGCCGGAAGCAAGGTAGGCACTCCTCTTATCTCCAATACGACGACAATTTATGCATGGAATACTGTGATACGATAAACACGAGGATCTATGCTAACTCCAGTTTCAATATATATATATATATATAAATTTTCTTCTTTTACTAGAAATATCCATATAATAAAATAAGAAACGCGTGTGTGTGTATGTGTATGTGTAACGTGTATGGAATTTTATTACGCTTAATAATAAAATAATAAACGAATAATATATAGCCTATAAAAAGATTGAAAATCTATATTGCAACTAGGTTATCTCTCTCTCTCTCTCTTCTTATCTTTCTTTCTCCTTAAGTAAAAAAAAAAAATAAATAAATAAATAAATATAAGTAGGAAAAGAAGAGTCAGAGGACACTTAGCTTTCGCTGTCGATATTTATGCGAACAACCCTATTTCTGGCTTGGTAGGGCTCGCATAACGGCGATAGCAGCGCTTCGCCGCTTGCACCCAAGTGCATTTCAGCGAGATTACGGGTGCATCGACCTCGTCTCTCTCTCTTTCTCTCTCTCTCGTTGCCGTCGCTGCTGCCATCGTCACCGCCGCCATCGCCGCACCTCCCACCTCCCACCTCCACCAACCAACTCCTCTTCTTCTTCTGGCCGCCCCCTCGGAGAGCTCGTCGACGATGCTCCCCCTCTCTATTTTCCCCGATCCCCCTCCTCCCCACCACTTCTTCTTCCCTAACAAGAGTAAGCCTTCTTCTTTCTTTCTCTTCTTCGCTTTCTTTTCACGCCCTTTCGAGCCCTTTCGAGCTTATACACCCTTCCGACCTGCATGACGCTCTTCCAAGTACTTCTCTCCCTTTCTTTTTTATTTTTTTTTTTTATTTTCTCTCTTTTTCTCTTTTTATCTCTTCAATCTTAGGGGATCTTCCGTACAACAATTTTCTTTTCTTTTCTAACGTTAGTTTTCCATTGAACATTTTCAAGGCCTTCCCCACGTGTTACAATACCATTTTGACATTTAATTTCATGAAAATTTCTTCTAACTGTTATATAAATCACACGTAATATTATTATTATTATTATTATTATTGTCTTATTTGTCTCGGACAACGAAATGAAAATATTTGAACTTTTAGTAGAGAGAGGTTAATCGAATTCGATGAAATGATCGAGAAATAGAAGATAGATGATAGTTGCGTGTGAGTTACGAAGAAGACGTAGGAAGCGAAATGGTTAAGAGGATAGATAAATAGGTAGAAAGAGAGATAAAGAGAAAGAGAAAGAAAGAGAGAGAGATAGAGTACACGCACGCGCGACTTTTTTTCAGAAGCAAGAGCGTGGCGCGACACTGCATCACGTGTCTAGAATGTTACTTTCACTTTACACACGTACTACTACTACTACTATTATTATTACTATTACTACTACTACTACTACTTGCTTTACCAACTAACTTCTAAACTCATATACGAAAGGGGGAATCGTCCGTAGATAGGGAATGCAGCAATAATCTATTTTGCAACGGTGCATTATGAATCTCTCAGTTCGGGCCGTTAGATGCTGGCTGGTCTGGCTGGCTGGCTGGCTGGTCTGGCTGGCTGGCTGGCTGGCTGGCTGACTGGCTGGCTTCTGTTGGCTGCTGCTGCTGTTGCTGCTGCCACGGGTAGAAACGGATCTTGAAATTCCAGTTGCCACGAGAGTTAGAAATGTCCGTCCTCGTCTTGTTCGTCTTCGTTGGTTTTCCTTCTTCTACCAACGTCGTTATAAATTGAACGAAACCAAGCTAATTTGCCAGCACTGAGAGTCGGCACCGTCAACGACAAACGAAATACGAGAAATATGTATATATACATATATATATAAGAAGAAGAAGAAGAGGATTAATCATGTGCCCTGTCTTTCCATCTTCTTTCATGTCTCTGACCACTACTTTTCATCCCCCGTCATTCCACCACCACCACTACAACCTCTTCCTTCTCTTCCTCCACCTCATCTTCCTCCACCGCCGATAATTTTTTTTTAGATCAAGATAAACAAAATCAAGAATAAAACGGGGAATTCTTCGATTGGGAAAGAGAATATAACGTAGAGAAGAATAAGAACGATGGCAACGACCTCCTATTAGGTCGTGGCCTTGACATCCTTACGAGGAGACCTCTTGGTGCGATACACGCGAACATATAACTCCGATGGTTACGACGACGTCGTCGTCTCCGTCGTTGACAACAACGACGTCGAGTTGACGATAGATAGACGCTTGTAGATGTTAGATTATACTACATCCCAACTAACACACACACACACACACACATACACATATATATCAACGATTAGGTTTAACATTTCCTAACGTTTCGGTATCTTAACGAAAAACTCAGATCTTTTATATCCCACTAATGGATCGTTATAAAACGTACTTGAAAAAAATAAAAAGAATCATGATCTATTCCTGTTGGGAAAAATGGGAATAATAATTCATTGGTTTATAAAAAGAAACACGTCTCTGTTATATTTGTTATATCCAGTTGAGACAGAAACGTCTGTTAACACGGTCTCTAAGGAAGTGAAGTCAAAGAAATAAATGCAACTGCGTTCAAGCGGTTAAAGTAAATAAAGATTAGGAGGCCATGTTTACATAGTTCAAACACGATCTCGCATAGGAATTCTAGAAAATGCTAGTTAAGTTTTCAACACGAGAAAACTTCAACGTTCAATTCAACAACCCCTATTTATTTATCATTATTATTATTATTATTATTATTACTATTATTATTAATGTATTAATTATGAAATAAAGATGATTTAAAGAAAACATTTTATGAGAGAATGTCCATGTTCCCCGTGGTTCGTGGTCGATCGATTTGGAACGTTGCACGTCCAGTTACAACTCGAATGCACATGGGCTTGGTTGTTCGTTCGTTGGTTCGCTTGCTCACGCACGCTGGTCATACTGTCCGGTTGTACGAATACCAAGGACGAACGTTAGCCGCAGTACTGCCCCACATTTTAACTGGCCAGTGCACATCCGATCCTCTTTCGCAACGTTTAACTCTCGCCGGTTCGAAGGAATACCGTGCGTGCTTGGTGGTGTCGCCCAAGCAAAGCAAAGCAAAGGAAAGCCCATCGCAGAGCAGAGTATAGCAGAGCAGAGCAGAACATGGCAGAGGAGAGGAGAGTAAAGCAACGTGCACGTTAAAGTGCCAAGTTCTGTTGCACGCGTAACTGAACGTACCCCCGCAGTGTTTCCGCTCTCTTTCCTTCGAGTTCTTTCGAAGGATCGATCGATCCTTTGGCCTGTTTGAGCTTAAAGCTTTTTTTTTCTTCTTTTCATGAAATAAAAGAAAAGGGAAAGGAAATAGAGAATAAAGATAAAAATCAATTCCTAGAAAATTTGGAATATAATTAACTTTAATGAAATTTAATCAATACTCAATGTTATCAACCAAGGAGAAATTGGATTAAAAGCCCAGAAGTAACAGAGAAGCATTGGGTTGATATTGGGTGAATGTTAAACTCGTTGAGTTAGGAGAATGCCAAGTTAACGAGGAAGCTGATGAGGAAAAGGAGACAGAGAATGGGGAGCCTGAAGGAGCCAGTCAGTCAGGGTGGGAGGGGTGCTAGGGAGAGAAAGAGAGAGAACACGCGGTGCACCGACGAACGCGGTTGGCGACTCCTGAAAGTCGAGCAGATAGATAGGAGATGGAGGAGAGTCGTCGGGAGAGTTCAAAGACCCCGGACTTCTTCTCCTCGCGCCACTGCCTCGGCTATAATACGTTTAGGAGCGATAAACTGGCACACGGATAACGCGTCTCTCGTTATATCGACGACCAATAAATGTCTTCTTCTTCTTTTCTTCTTCTTCTTCTTCTTATTCTTATTCTTCTTATTCTGGTACCGCCGCTCCTGCAAATATCTAGCTACTAGTCTATTTAATCTTTTTTTTTTAATATCTAATCTATATGTACTATGAGATTGGTTTTATTTCATCTTATTTCTTTTTATCCGTTCTTTTCATAATTACCGTTATTTATTGACATTTAATCTTATTTTTTGTCCTCATGCGATTATGATAATTTTCTCAAGAAAAAAACCAATCATGTTTGTGTTTTTATAGTGTATCGAGATTTGATTTTAATTGGTCAACCCTTTGAAATTCTGCCCCTAAAATTCCTCCAAGGTTGAACTAATTACCCCATAGATTAAAGATCACACACACACACACAAGTGTGAAACTATGAAACCGGAATTTCCCTATAGTTAGTCTAGCTATCAGTTTAAAGACCGTATTAAGAAAATCGAAAAACCACTTGTGAAATACTACTCGACAGATACAAAAGAAAGTCATTTCTCCATCTAATCGTGGTGATGAAAAATGGATAAAATTTTGAGAATCCTAAGCTATGGAAATCATGGAATGAATCCAAATAAACAAAAATAATTTTTACAAAACAAAAATCTGGTTTCGTGTTTCTATACCTGGTATAAATTATATTCTAAAAGAACTGTTAGATTAAAGGAAGGTTAGAGGGATTTAGAAGATAAATCTGTCGTTTCCCTCTCGAGGGTAATCAAATCGAAAAGGAAGAAGGAGATTGGGGGTGGATAGGGTCCTCCACCATTACCACCAACCACCTTCTCCTCCTTCTCGTTGTCGTCGTCGTCGTGACGCACCGTGACGCGCCGAACGACGCCGGACGACGACGACGACGACGACAACGACGACGACGACGCTGATCGTAGTGCGCCGGCTATCGACCCCGAGTTCAGCGACCTTTCTTCTTCTTCTCTCCTTCGCCGCCGTCCTCGAGCCCTCCGACGGGTGTGCGAATACTCGCTCACTCGCTCGCACGCGCACAACCAACCAAGCAAGTGCGAAAGAGAGGAACGCAAGCTTCTACTAGAGCACACACGAGGCAACCAACAACACCTGAACCCACCATCCATCCCTCGGTACACCCATCGCCCTCTCCCTCTATCTTTCACGCATCCGGACCTCCCTCCAGCTTCCGTCCCCGTCCCCCTCCTCCTCTTCCTCCTCCTCCACTTCATTCTCATCCTCATCCTCATCCTCATCCTCCTTCACTGCCTCCAGCTCGTTCATCCGCTCTCTCTCTCTCTCTTTCTCTCTCGTTTTCGTCCGCTCGACGCCACCCCGGTTGCTTCAGCAGCTCTCAACTACTCTTCTCAACTCCTACTACTCCATTTCACCCCATACTATTTCCAATTATTTCTTCTTCCTTTTCTTTTATTTTTTATTTTTATTTCCTTTCCTTGGTAAAAAATAAAATCGAACACCGATCGGTGATTCGGGGTTCTATCAACAACACCTACAAATTCATATCACACCCTATATCCCCAACTACACTCACTTTTCTCTATTTCTTTTCTTGGTTTTATAAAATACGATCTACGATGATTAAGGTACATCGATTTTAGATTCTTTACTAAACTCTTACGAGTTAGATTATTTTCCTTGTTGAAAATATCTGTGCAACCCCGACCGAGTGTACAATTCGATTTCATCCTTCTTCTCTCTTCCTACGTAAAATACGAAATGATTATGATTATAAGACTATGATTAAATATCTCGATTATCGATTAGTTTAAACTTTCATGGAACTAGATTTCACCTTGCGTATCAATTTTGCCGAACAATTTTCACGGTTACAAACTACTCGTGTCTAATGGAAAATTGTCGTAGAAAATAGCAGATATCAAGAGAAATAAAAAAAAAACAGAAAGAAAGAAGGAAGGAAGGAAGGTTGAAAAACAAAATAAATGAAAACAAACAAATCAAATAAAAAATAAAAAATAAAAAAAAAGATGGGGAAATCGAAGTAGTTGGTAGTATCGATACGAATCGAGGTCGGTAAGCTTATTTACGCGTATCCACCACGTTCCTTAACGATTACGTTCCGCTTTAAATAGGGAAACTCGAAACTGGCTAGGTTTCATCGAAATGCACCTACGTCCGTTCGTTCTTAGAGTTCCTTCATTACTAACTATTATAAATTGTGCAATGGGCCGCGCCGCAAGCGTGCCTCATTACCATCGAATCGCCAACATTGTGAAGTAAATGAGAAATAAAGATAGAGAAATTCTAATTTAAACGATTATCTTAAACACCAGTACGTTTAATTACAAGTTAGTTTAAGGTTATTTTAAGAACGTTAAATACCTTACGCCCATTTCTTTTCCATCGAATTAATTAAACTACCTAATCTGAATTTTTCTTCAACTCGATTTTCAAATCTACCCTACGATAGCGTTATCCGATTATTTCTTATTATCTTTAATAACGTAAAAAAGAAAACTAAAAAGGAGAAAGTAATGAAAGAAACATTGACTAAAGGGAATTGCAACAATCTTTATTTAATTTCTATCATATTTGTAATATTTTTCTAACCAATGACACATAATGCACTTAGGCTCCTTACTGAGCATTTGATTCTTTCATTAGATTTCGTAACGCCTGACATTTATTATATCTTATTTCCCTATTTACAGAGTTTCAGCAAGCGTGAGTGGTGCACTGGCCCCTATCGAGTTTAAGTAAGCTTTATCATCTATCTATCTATCTATGTATCTTATCTATGTATCCATTTATCTATTTATTCATCAACTATTTGAAAGATTTCTAACACGCTTAGTCCATCGTATATATAACATGTATATGTGTGTTATGTGTGTGTGTGTATGTGTGTGTATGTGTGCATGTGTGTATATTTGGTACAACCATTTAGCATGTAAATATATGTAAATACGAAGACGCGCGTGTATTTTAAAGGAGAGCGATGCCATAGTCTTCGTTTCTCTAAAACGCTAATGAACTCGCGTACGCTCTTACCGTTACGTCATTTTTCGTTAGATCGTTACGACACGGTATAAGAAAGAATATATATATGTGTGTGTGTAGTAGTAGTATTAAAAATAATAATAATGCCAGGTCAAACGAAAGATTTTAATCTTCCAAATAGATACCTTAATACATACACTCTCTTTCTCTCGTCTTAGGGTAAAAAACCATTTCTTTCACTTAAGAATAATAAATACAATACGGAGTAAAGTTGTCTCTAAAATTTCTACGAATTGAGGAAGGGTTGGTGGAATGTAAAATAAAACAAATGCAACATCCGAAGAAAAATTAAAAATAAGCAAAACTTTGGATTGGTGGAGGTAGTAAGAATGAAGAAAATATGTAACATGTAATGTTACATATATGTATATGAAAATTGAGTAATATATTAATTGTAGTAAAAAGAAATCCAATATTTTTGTATTTATTTCAAGCTACAAATGATGGATCCATTATTTTTACGTTTACTTCAAGCTAAAAATGATGGATTGTTTTTTATTTCAGCAAATATATTGGATTGGTGAAAAACAACTATCGGATCTTTCTATTGAATTATATCCAAAAATCCGACATTATTTTTTATCCATCAGCCTTATATATCTTTCAATCAATATTCTTTATATAAAATTGTCAAGTATTAAATGGAGCAAAAAAATGCACATAATTAAATTGAGAATTTGCTTTATTTCATACTTGACAACCTAATATCTTCAATGTGTTTTATAATCTTTAAACTTGTATTACTTCTCGACTTCTCGTAATAATATTTTATATTTTATATTTTTTTTTTATCAATGAGGTTTAATACCGTAAAATAATAAAAAATAAAAATAAAACGTTGAACGAATTAAAACAAATCGTTGAAATTAAAGTCGAAGCTATATTCTCTCGCGTGAGAATAAAATTATTCGAAAGACGAAAAACGTTCAGTTTTCTTAATAATAACCTGACAGGAGAGCGTGCAACATTACCTTCAAATACGGTTATTTACCGAAAGTAGTCTTACCGGATGATGACCACGACAATACAGTTACCTGGGTAAAAAAGTCGGCCAGTCGAGATGACCAAAACGATTCGAGCCGGGCAAACCTTTACCGATCCTTTCAAAAGCCGACCACCACCACCATCACCACCACCATCATTTTTTTGGCCTGAGTTATACTGTTGTAATTCGTGCTGTATGTTAAATTAACTTGAACATACAAAAACCGTAACAAATAATAATAATAAATCATTTACAATCCTTAACAAAATTTGTCCTTAAAATAATCGATTAACAAATGAATAAAAACCAATTATACTCCTTAACTTTTTTATTCAACTACCCGATGATATTTAAAATAATTCTATAAAAACATCCCTTTTACCTTTTCTATCTAAACCTTTTTACACGATAAGCAAATACAATTTAATATTTAATCCTTAGACAAAAATGGAAAATCTTGTAACGAGAAAAAAGAAAACAAGAAATCATTAAGATAGAAGCCCCGGATACTACGGGCCACGAGTTTCCAGTTAGCGAATGCTGGTTAGGGAAGAGGGGCAGGTTACGTAAACTTGTAAATGAAGGTACGAAAATAGAGAAGAAAAGGGAGAAAGAGTCGAAGATGAGGATGAGGATGGGATTGTGTAGGATGGTTTGAGAGAACATTGTAACAGAGATGAGAAATATGGAAAGATTGTAGATGAAACAAGGGAGTAGTAGAAGGGACACATAGAAAAATGGAGAATGGGGGAGTTGGGGGGGAATGGGGGAATGGGGGTTTGGGTTGTGTAGGGTGGATGGTTTGAGAGAATATGGTAACAGAGATGGAATATGGAAAGATTGTAGATGGAACAAGGGGATGGTAGAAGAGACACATAGAAAAATAGAGGATAGGAATACTGGTTGGGGGTTGGGTGTTATGGGATGGGATGGGATGGGGTGGGGTGGGGTGGAGATGCAAGGTAAACGCGTAACGAGAACGTACGTTAACATCGAGGTATAGAACCGGCGCGCGTCCCGACGCTATCCGGTCGATACAGACGGCCAGCAGCCTAGGAAGTGAGCCCGGGCATCAACCTTTCTACCTCAACCCACCACCAGAACCACCACCACCACTACCACCACCAGCATGAACACCACCAGCACCAGCACCACTACTCGTCACCCTCACCTTCTCGCGTGCACGAGAGAACCCCTTCGATCTCTCGAATTTGCTCAACGCTTTTAACATGCGCCACGTTGCAAAAAAGGTACACAACACAACTATCTCTCTCTCTCTCTCTCTCTCTCTCTCTCTCTTTCACTTGTTCAATCAAATTTTCTCTCGATAGTAACTTAATTTCCCATAACCTCTACCCATTACTTTTTGTTCTCTTTCTTTTTTTTTTCTTTGGCTAGATTTTAACCAATTACGTATTTATTTAACCCCTTTATTTACCGTTCGTGATAAAAGTTTGTTGTTGGACAGTTACGAAAAAAAAACAACACCGGTTTCAATTTAACACGAACTTTTACGTTACCCATCCACCCCCTCGTGGTTTAGTTTAGAACCCAAAATCAATATTAGTATTAGACGATGTTTCGAATTTTATTTGAAACTTCTCTTTACTTTAAGATTACATCGGGAAGTATTGTTACGAGTGTTGATTATTCAATTTAGGGCAACACTTAAAATACGATGGAGCAATTTTTAGTAAATAAAACACTTAATTCTTTTATAGTACTTATTTAATATATTTATGTAAACGTAAATAATTGTTTAACAATACCTGGCAAAAATTTTGTAATAATTATATTTCAACAAGTTAGGAATACAAATTTATACGATTTCTAAGCACTCGCGTTAAATTGAAATTTTGGTATAGAAAATTGTCGAAAAGAGCGATGCGTGTCATTTTTATCTCAAAAGGGGGTTACAAAGGATTTTTATAAAATAATATTGATGATAGTTAAATATCAAAAAAAGATAAAAAAAACCTCGATAAATCGTTTAGTGGTCGGTAAAGTATTATTTTATCTTCTTTAAGGACCCAATGGAAGAATCGTTAGAAGAAGAAGGTAATTGCATATGGTAAGAAACTAATCAGCATAATTACAAGAATGAGAAAGAGAAAGAGAGAAAGAAACACTTAAAGAGTCATCGTTATCTTAGGTTAAGAGGGAGCGGTTGGCCACCCCTGGCCTGGATACCGTCTCGTGTTGTTCACCTCCGTGTGAAAGTACTCTTCGCGACTCACGCATGCACGCACGTACGACTGCACGCACGCACGCATTCACGCATGCACGTATCCACGTATGCACGCATGCACGCATGCACGCGGAGCAACGGCCTGCAGGCAACTCGTTTCGCGCACACGCGTTTATATGATGACGCACATTGGGCAACACTAACTTCTATGTAATCAGATTCTAATCAAATATCGATTCCAATATATCCAACTATCATAGATAATTAATAACTGTCAACAATTCCGTAAGATCTTCTATTTATAAAAAATATATATATGATAGATATAAGTGTCCTATAATACAGGTAGAGATAAGTTCCTAAAAAATGTCATGTGTGAAACGGTATTACACGAGACCTCCTTCCCCACCACCCCTCCTCTTCACCTTCTTTTTTAAAAACAGGTTTTCATAATTTTCTTATTGTGTTAGAGCGAAATAAAGTATTCAGGTTGCAAGATTTTATACGAGTGTTCCTGTAAATTATTTGAACGAAATTGTGTTATAGAATGACGTGTTGTAGGAGGATCCTACCTATATCGAATTTTAGAATAGATAAAATATTAGGTGTGTCAAGTATAAAATGGAGCAAAAAATGCATATAATTGAATTGAGAATTTGATCTATTTCATACTTGACAATCTAATAAATAATACTAATAATCAATTGATACAAAATAAACCTATATTATTATTAGAATGCTTATTTTGTAGGAAGGCTACCTGTATCGAATCTTTGAATGAATATAATAAATAACATTAATTATTAATTGATTCAAAATAAACTTATATTATTAGAATGCTATGTTGTAGAAGAATCCTATCTGTATCGAATATTTGAATAAATCAAATAAATCAAATTATTAATTAATTGATTCAAAGTAAACCTATATTATTAGAATGCAATGTTGTAGGAGAGTCCTACCTGTATCGAATTTTTGTGATAAATAAAATAAACAATATTATTTAATAAATAGATTAAAACTAAACACATAATATATATTAATCCTTGATTTATATTTCTTTAATATGTAGACAGTGCGTGCGTGTTTACTGGAGGTTTCGATGTAACCGAAAGAGCTCGATAGGAACGTACCGATATACCGTTAGGAGGCAAGAACGGCGCAATGTGATCGTTAGTGTGGCAGTGTGTTAGCCGGGCAGGATTCACGTAGGAAGGTAGAACGAAAGAGGAAGAGAGAGAGAGAAAGAGAATGTGTATACGTGCGTGTGTAAGCGTAGGTGTACACCACCGCTGGACTAGGACGACCATGAAGAGAAGAGAAAGATCTAAAGTAACATCCTATCGTAGATCGTTTCGTCTGTGTCCGCATGCGGATTCTCTTTTCTCTGTGTCACAGATACAACATATCTCTCTCTCTCTCTCTCTCTCTCTCTTTAGATTTCTGCTTGGTTACTTCGTGGGTAGTAGTAGTAGTAGTAGTAGTAGTAGAAACCTGTCCCTACAAATCTTTACAAACGTTACCAACCCTTCTAACCCGCCCACCTCAACCTACTCTTCATAGAATCAACATCAGATGGGTGTACCATTTCTAGTAGAAACCGTTCTTCTTCTCTTATACTTCCCTGTTTCCCCTACTCCATCATCTTTTGAACAATGAGACTAATTTTTACGATAATGTTACCTGATTAGTCTCACGTATATCTTCTTCACAGTATTACACACCTAAGTGAAAGGACAGTACAGTTCCAGTTACATTCAATCATCCAACCAATATTTTTGTATATCATGTGTATGCGTGTGTGTGTGTGTGTGTTTCGACGTGAGACATGTGCTAGGAGACCCTTTCCTTTCTTATTTTGATTTATACTTATTCTACTAGCGTTCTCTCGTTCTCTTTATTGGGTATCATCGAACAACTATTGTCCTGTTATGCATATTCAAACAACACCGACTAACAATTCTTAAATAATGAAAGAAATTAACAACGGTAAATAGAGGAACAAATTGATTGTCTTTGTATATGTGTATATATGTATATGTGTACGTGGTTTAGAACGTTGATGCTTCTAACTCGTCGTTAACGTCAAAGTCGTAACTGGCAATGTCAGAAATGGCTGTTGCTCGCATAACCTCGAATGCTACCGGTAACTGCTCCTACCATTGGTCCACGAACGACGTTAAAAGACAATTAATCTGAATAACTCTAACACAGTGACGAGTTGTTCTCTTCTCGCGTCCCACATTTTGCGGTTAGGTCGTCGCGACGTTAAAAATCGCTTTTAAAGAAGTTAAAACAAAAAATATATATATATTACCTATCATTTCTATACGAGCATTTTATTTTCTTAGAAGAGGGGTGAATAGAGGGGGGAGGGATGGAAAGAGAGGTTTGTATATCCGTTGACAGGAGGAATCAATGAAGATGGATTCTTCGCAGGAAGTAACTTAAATCCTTTTTCTTGGTGTTGCGTTTGGTTTGATCGGTCATTCCGAGGACATTGAAAAGATCATCGATCGAAATAAACTCAAGGTTGAATTTCAATGACCATCTTCATCTTCTTCTTCTTATTCTTATTCTTCTTTGAAATTTGTATAACTTGTTGTTGTTGTACTTGATTATAGAGAAATATAAAATTGCATTTTATACTCTATGAAAGAGAGAGAGAGAGAGAGAGAGGATCATTTTAACTGGGATAGATTCGACCTTGTAAATCGTAAACGACGACAACGACAACGACAACGACGATGACGATTAACGCAACCATAGAAAACCTTTGCCCGTTTGTTCTTCATTTTAATCGACCAAAAATTTTATTTCCAACTCGGTTTTACTCTTTCCATCTCTAACCGCCAATTAGTCTGTAAGATCGAATTCGCGAAAGAAAAAGAAATATATATACATATATATATACTTGTATCTTTACGTATGTATGTATACTCATGTACACACATATATATATAAACACGCGTGTGTGTATATAAGAAACGACGGGGCATTCGATCCGAGACTTTTATGTCTACTATTCCAGCGAGAGAATTTTTTCGAGTTTAAAGTTTAAGATTAGGAAACATAAAAGATATAGGACCATAAAAGTTTTTTCTTCTTCGAACAAAAAGCAAGGACTATAATATAGTATAGAGAAAGAGAAAAGAGAAGAAAAGATGTTACGGGAGGAGGGAGGAGGAGGAAGAGGAGGTGAGTTCGAGGGGAAAGGAACTCCGTTCGTTTTGGTGCGTCTGGGTCGCGTCTCGCTAATACACACCTCCGATTTTTCGATTCTCGATAAACTCGGGATTTGAAGGACTCCAAACAGGTAACATAAATAAAAAAAAAGAATGAAAGAAAAAACGTAAGAGTAAGATAAGGAAAACGAATAAGAATATAGAAATATGGGGAAACGACGACGAGGTTAAGAGAAGTTTTTCTAAATACTCGTAGCTAATACTCTACTCCCTTACCCCTCGTTGCAAAGTCAAAAAAGTGTTCCCTCCTATTTTCTGTTTAAACGCACGACGAGCAAAGGCACCTGTGAATACCTTTTTTCCTCACTTTCGGAACGATCAGTTTGTGCGAGACGTTCGTGCTAAGTGAGTTTGTTATTTATCGAGTTGCAGTTTTCTTCTAAATTTCTTTGATTCTAAAAAAAGAAAAAAAAAGAAATAATGGAAGGCAGAAGATATATTTTAATAAATTAATTGAGTTGAATGAAATTTTAATCGAAAATGAAGATCAATATCCATACGTGTGCTGATGATTGTGAACCGCATACCGAGAGATTAAAGTGTAATATTTTTAAATAAATCAATAATAATATAAATAATAAGTAAAATCAATGAGTAGATTTTATTGTTACTAATTAATCGAGTCTCGTAATTATTAGCAAACGTGTATAAAATGACAATACTTGAAAATTTTGGTTATTACCGAAAAGGATGATATGTTTTGAGTTAAGATAGAAAGATATGGAAAAATATGAAGGAGAGTGCATTTTTGGACACTGAATGATGCACCCACATGCAGTAAAACATACCTCGTATATCAATATTATTATCATCATCATCATCATCATCATCATCATCATCATCCTGTTCTTTGCTTTTAAACCAGTGATGAAAAAAATCGAAGGTACGAAAACGGACAAAGAGAGGTGGAGGAATATCTCACTCGGTTGCAAGCGTCCGTGAAGAAGAACGTCAAGGACTTTGGTGCAATTAATTCTTCGTCATTGGCTTGTTGGAACGAATAAACGAATGAACGAATGAACGAGTGAATGCACCCACGGTTAACTGGCGCCCGAGTAAACCATCCACGACGACAGCTGAACATCCAACTTGAAATTCGACGAGAAAAAAAGGTGACGAAAGGAAAGCGATATGTTCGAATGATCTGACACAAAAAGAAAGAGAGAGAAAGATGGATGACTGCGTCCGAGTTTGCCAAGATTTCTGGACCATTACACCGGACCCTTCTTTTTTGAGGAAAAAAAGAAAAGTTTTAATCGTTGCGTCAGAGTTTGATGAATAAGTTGGTTAAAGATATGATTAATTCTAATAAAAATCTAATAAATGAAAATTCAAGTAAAATTGATTTAGGGGGAAGAAGAGATATTATTATCTGAATCATCCATGTTCTAAGATTTTTTTTAGCAAAATTAAATGAAAATCTATCCTCTTCGTTAGAAGATTTTATTATTACTTATTAAATCTTATACGAATCAAATTTTTCTTTTAAATGTTAACTAATGCATTCTATGAATGATCAACAATTCTAAATCTATATGTGCAGATTAAAGAAAAATACTTTATAAATTATACTTTTCAATATTGTTATTGGTTATGTCAGAGACATTATATAATTAAGATGTTATCTTGTGAAAAAACTAAACCTATTTGATAAAATGTTGACATGTCAACTGATTATGTTACCTGAAAGTTATACAGACCCATATAGAATTAAAGTAATTTCCTAAAAATGATAACGCGAATTAATTTTAAATAGAAGCGAGAGTATTTTCTTTTATAGAACATATTTTTACGTTTCGTATCGAATCAATTAAGCACCATTTGAATGATCAATCGAAATATGCAAACAAACAAAAATTAACTACACTACATATTAACTACACTGGTGTAACCTTTCGAATCATCTAACTTCTGTATTTAAAATTTTTATTTTGCAACGCATATTTTGCAAGTTGTATCGTTGCACACGTTGCTTTGACCACCCTGTATATACGTCTATATGTCTATATATATATTATAGTAGTTACGAGTAGGTCGTGCCGGTAACCGCGATCAGGATCATCGACATCGGGAGACGGCGAAAGTGGCTTTAAAAGTAAAAAGGGAGTTGCATCTGGTTTTTCTTCGTCGCGTTCAAACGTACACACGACTTTCCCACGCTGCTGTTTGCTGTTACTGGTGCTGCTGTTGCTGTTGCTGCTGCTGTGTTGCTATTACTGGGATGATCGTCATCCGTTAGGATGCACATTGCACTTTATAGCTGGAATAGAATATCTATCCGGAAATAGGTCGAAAGTACAATAATAAACGATACGTTTGCCGCTGGGTGGAGGTGTGGTGGAGCGAGAGAAAAGGAGAAGTAAATGGGCGACAATTCTGATTAAGTCAAAGTGATTGTAAAATGTTCGTTTGTTCTACTTAAAAGAAATAAACCCCTCCACCCTCCACCCTCCTAACACAACCACCCATCACCCACAGAAAAATGAAGAAGAGATAAAATAGGCGTAAAGCTCGGTTTCGTTCGCAAGAGCAACTATTGTCCTGGTTTTTACAGTCGAACGTAAAACTTTGTCGTTCCGTTCAAATATTTTTAGCCAGCCGATCCTCCTCCTCGATCCTAATCGACCTTTTCACTCTTTCTCTCTTCTCTCCCACGAAAACAAGCTGCTATTCTTTCCACCTTCGAGAAAAAAGAAAAATCGACTTATCCTATGCACACGTTTTAAACCAAAGTTTAAATGTTTAGAATTAACGTTACTTCAGATTATCAGAATCCAAATAATTAGAAATAAAATTGAATCTCTCGCAAAAATATATTAACGAAGGTTTAAGAAGGGTTTAAAATATTTGTTAGAGAAAATAGAAAAATTCTGTGATACCGATAATATTGCCAGTAGGGTGGTGCTGCTAACTAACGTTGATGCTGCAGCAACAAGCAACAGGCAACGAACGAACGGATTCGTTCGTCCGCGAGAACGTACTTTTTGCGAGCGAGAGAGATCGTGCAAATATTGGACGGACGTGGAATTTCGAGTATATTTTAAGAGATTCATCTGGCGGAGTCGAAAACGTTCCAAGAAGCAATTTCGATCTTTACGATGCTTATTCTCGAGCGCCGGCGAACACAGCAACGGCCGAAAAACAAGCCGCGACTTTCCTACCGGTCCTCCTTCGCCTTTCCCTCTCTACCATCTCCACCTCCAGCTCCTCCTCCTCCTCTTCCTTCGTCGTCTCTCTTCGAGTCTGCAGTTGCTGTTGCTGTTTTGAAAAAAAGATGCAATACCAAGAGAGTGAGAGAGATAGAGAGGAATCGCTAGTTGGTTTTTCTCGTTCAAGGCTAACCCGAATCGATATACATCCATTCACCCTTTCTCTCTCTCTTTCTCTTTCTCTTTCTCTTTCTCTTTCTCTCTCTCTTTTTCTCGTTGGTTAGCTTCGAATGTCAATGGCAAGAACGTCGAGCGTGTTCGTCCGAGGCTGCGTTTCGGGCAACCTTGATAGGCGCTAAAATTCTCACTTTCGGTTTCAGTTTCGGGCACCTGCTTACCCAACGTCTCGGCAGATTCTCCGGTACAATCCACTCTTTAAACGTTATCTCGATTTAGCATAAACGATATCTTCTATCTTTTCCAATCCTCCTCTTCCTCCTCCTCCTACTCATCTTCTTTCTTCTTCTTCTCTTCCTTCCTCCTACTTCTCTACTCTTGCTACGAGTAATTCTCGAGGAATCTCTTCTAATCGTGCCAACTATTCTAAAACAATTTATGATAACAGTGAACAAAATAGAGGAAGGAGAAGGGGGGACTATTGAACTAGTCATTGACATAAATCAATCAATCAATCAATCAATCATTTAATCAATCAATCATTCAATCAATCAATCAATCAATCCTATCAATTCGGTTAAAGTTAATGATAAGTATGAAACTAATTGTAAGATCACAAATAGGTAAGAAGAGATGATCTATCTTTATGTTAAGAGTAACGATATGTTACTAGAATCGATGATCAACAGGATTTATGATTGTGTTAAAGATCACAACCGTATTCGATAGTTATTGTTAGTGACGTTTGATCTACAGCAAAACAAGAAATGTGCAGCATAACTCGAAGCAACTGTCGAAGCGAGTTATCCTCCCACACATATAAGTTTCTTCATTATTTTTCGGTGTTGCATTTTAGATTATTTTACTTAACAATATACGATTTGATTTCTGTTACCTTTTTCATAATAATATAGTATTTAATATTAATAAAATAATATAAAATATTAAATATTAAGTATAAAAAGTTAATTAAGAAGAACTTATGGGATTACCTAATATATACCTAATTATATACTAATTATTATATACATATATATTACATATATATGTATGGATGTATATCGATTCCCTGAATCCGAGTACACTGACCATAAAAAACGAAAAAACGGGAGAGAAAATCTTCCGCTTTGAAGGAAAAGACAGGGAGAGGAAGGTTGAACGATATTAAGAAAGAAAAACAATTCCTAAGATAAGAATCAAGAGGTTGTAAGTAAAACCCAAGAGTTGAAGGGTTGGAGCTTTAACGTCAGAGATTCTTCTTGGTCGGTGAGAGAAAGAGACAGAGAGAAAATGCAAAAAAAAAATAGGAAAAAAAATAAATAAATAACGTATTCTCAAGGGAGTGTGTGTGTGTGTGTGTGTGTGTGTGAGAGAGAGAGAGATGTTACTACTCGCGAGAAAATATCGCAGAGAGTCGACCGGATATACGCCGATAAAACCGAAAGTGGCGTGACGTAGCTCTCTCACTCTCTCACTCTCTCTCTCTCTCGCGTGAATATTTTTTTTCTATCTTTCTTCTCTCTTTCTCTCTCTCCCTTTCCCTCATTCGTTAAGCACCCATCCATCCATCCAGCGGCGTCACCGTCTCCCCCTTCCCCAGCCCCCGTCGTCAACAACCCCCTGCCCCCTGTCTCACTTCTCTCTTCTCCTGTCTCACGGTACCTTCCTTCGTTTTATGCTCCCGCCAAGGTTGCGTCCCGCGCGACCATGCCCAAAGCCACATCATGTATATGCAAAGCAAACGCAAGGTCGCTCGTTCGCTCGTTCGCTTGCTCGCTCTCTCGCATGTTCGTTCGCATATTCGCGCGCGTGCCCTGCACGTCCCTCTACTTCGCTCTGAAACGAGCGATGACGTGGCCACGAGGCGGTCTTCATAAAAAATATTCGATATTTCGTCGGAAATCTCACTCTCCCTGTCTCCCTCTCTCTCTGATTCTCTCTTATTCTCTCTCTCTTTTTCTGTATCTCTCTCTCTCTCTCTCTTTCTCTCTCTCGTTCATTTGACTGTAGCTAGTCCCGAGACAAAACTTGGACCTTGAAATCTCGTCAATGTCGTCGCGAACGTAGCAACGCGCCTGCTTTTCTCTCTCTCTCTCTCTCTCTCTCGAGCGAGTTCTCTTACTCTCTCTATGTGTGTTTTATTCCCAAAGAGAAACCGAGCAATGAAGTTTGACCGAGAGAATATAAAAAAAAAAGGCAACATATTTTCCTATCTTCCTATCTTCCTTCCTTCCTTCCTTCTCATACTTGCTTGTTGCAATTTTAGAAATTAATCTTAAAATGAACCAACACGCAAGCACACACACAACCATGTCCTTAGATAGAAATGAAAAATAAGAAGAATACACAGAAGATGCAATGCATTACGCCAAGTAGTAGTAGTAGTAGTAGTAGTAGTAGTAACAGTTCGCGTAATATAACACATAATCCCTTGCTTTTTTTTTCTTCTTTTAATCGTACGTCGATTATAGTATATAAACGAACGAGAGAGAATAGTGTAAGAAACAAGAAAAAAAAAAAGGATGCGTGCACGTGCAGTGTGTGCGTTGGTTCATTCGTCGGGAGCTATCTGGACGTACCTGGAGAAGAGAGCTCTCACAGTGGTCCGCATTCCAAAAGTCAAGGACTCTCTTGGCCAAGCGAAACGAACCGAACCAAACCGAAAGTAGCAAAGATTGCAGCAGCCGCCATACCCTCCTACTCCTCCTCCTCCTTCTTTCCAACCTTCCCTCTTCCTTGAACTCGTAGCCCTCTTTACTCTCCTTCTCTCTCTATCTTTCTCTTTCTGTATCTTCTTTAAACGAAATGGAAATGGAAATGAAATAAATAACGAGTAAGAGTTAAGTTTGAAAACAAGCAACCATAATTCGATATATGGATTTAAGAACAGTGTTGACAATTAAACCCTTTTATGAACCAAAAATGACAAGTTCAACTTGTCATGAATTTTTCTTTGAACAAACTGACAATGACGAGCTGTACGAAATTATTGACAGTTGATGATTTTTATGAGAGAAGTATACGTAAAACATAATCGAATCTATTAGCTTTTTGATACAACACTTGTGTGCATGCTACTAAGTAATTGTTACAATGTAATTAGTATAAAATCTATGTTAATCGTAGTATCGAAGTAAATTATTCGATCAACAAAAACAATAAGGGGAAAATCTATCGTGACTGAAAATAAATCGCAGTTAAACGGGGTCAAACGTTGGTGGAAGTAATATAGATAGGGATTGATATAATAGAATAGGTAGAAATAAGGGTTAGTATATGATTACCCCTAGGGTTAATAAGAGTTCAAAGAAGAATATTCAAGGCACGCGTGGACGGGATTTCTCATCCCTGAAAAGTAAACCTGTTTTCGCTGGGGGGGCCACCAACACTTTCCAAAAGTGTTAACTTGTTACTCGTTAAATGAGTTACTTTTAATGTAGATCTATGTAAACGTACGAAATACGATACGGGGGTCATCCTCCAATCAGAAAAAGAGAGGATCGAACTTTGCAGGGGGGCTAACATTTCCGAAAACTGTTAACCCGTTACCCTGTTAAATGAGTTACTTTTAATATAGATCTATATAAACGTACGAAATACGATACGGGTGATTCCCCCGATCAGAAAGAGAAAGAAAAAGAGAGAAAGAGAGAAAAAGAGAGAGAGAGAGAAAGAGGATCAACCGTAAACGTTTGCTACTACTATTCGTCTATTCGTGGCACGCACGTACTACTTCTTCCTTCTTCTTCTTATTCTTCTTCTTCTTCTTCTTCTTCTTCTTCTTCTTGTTCTTGTTCTTCTCTCACTCGTATCGCGTGGACCGTGTCGGTCGGACCGTAGGCGAAGGTCAGACAACTAAACGAAAGTCCGAGACAAAACGGGATACGGGAGAGCTGCTACTCTCTTTCGGACACAGCCGTATCGCTTCCGGCCATGACTCTGAAGGTCGACGTAAGAGAATCATCGAGAATCCGTTAGTTGGACGAACGAACTAACGAACCAACCAACCAACCAACCAACCAACCAACAACTAACGGGGGGTGAGGTGGGAGGTGGGTGTATCCCATCGATGAAAGAGAACGAAAGAGAACACACGGTAAAGAGAAAGAGAGAGAAAGAAGATGGACGATCTGAAAGGATTATTACCCCAGGGATAATAATACCCTTCGGCTTGGACGAAAAAAAAGGGTTAAAGTGGGCTATAGTTATTTCTTTATTTTTTCTCTCTCTCGAACTAAGTTGATTTATAATACAAAGTGTAAAGAGGAGGTGAAGGAATCTTAAAAAAAGAATTCCGATGAAGAAGAAGGGTCATTGTCGTCATTGTCGTTGAATCCGAATCGATTGGATACACCTCGATAAGGGAATTTTACCTTGACGGACACGGCCAGTGAGATAATAACAATAATAATAATAATAATAATAATAATAATAATAATAAAAAAGACACTCCGCTAAGTTGGAGTGGTGTATGCTTTAAGGACAAATCATGGTGGTAAAAGCCTGATCGCAGAAGGACATCTTTTAGTTGGCGTATGATGATATCGCGTGTGTACTGGGAGGAGGGGGGTTGGTGGGGAAATATTTTGAAAGGAATAATGAGAAAATTGTCACCAATGGTTTGTACTACGACAGAAGGTGGGGTGGAAGGTAGGGTAAAGGGTGAGAGAGACAAACCGAATACGAAATAAAAGAAAAGAACAAAAGTACATATGGGGGGAGAGAGGTAGAGTGTTGAGGGGGTGGGGTGGGGTAGGGAGAATCGCATTCTGATAGGTATGAAAAATCAAGCCATGTAGTAGTTGGAGGACAACGCACCACCGGCTCTCCTCGAGGAGCCATTAAAGAAGCAACAGGTTTTGCTTCTCTTCGAGACTCAAAGAACAGAATCGCATAAGAGAGAAAGAGAGAGAGATGAAGAAGCAACGAACGAGTGCAGTAATGCAATGGCGATAGTAACGCGCTCTATATAAACGTTAGTTAACAAATACAAACACCACTTACTTTTTTTTATTATTATTAATATTATTATTAAGTAAAGTAAAAAGTTCTGAGCGTTTTCTCCCTTCTTTATTTCAACGATGAAAACGTTCAAAACTTTTAACTCTCACCCATTATTATTATTATTAATTATTATTATTATTATTATTCTTTTTCATATCTTCTTGAAAGGCCAGAAAGTCGAATAATAAAGGCGAGAATAAAGTCGAAAGGCATTCACCCTTGGTGAAAGTAGCTCTTCGATCGATGTCTCGCTCCTTTCGTGCCAACCCAAGTACAACGTAGTACACGCATATACCTAAGTACTTGCTTGCTTGCTTGCTTGCTTCTTTGCTTGCTAGATAACTGACTGACTAGCTAGCTAGCTCGCTTACTTACTTACTTACTTACATGCTTGCTTGCTTGCTTGCTTGCTTGCTTGCTTGCTTGCTTGCTTGCTTGCTTAAGAAGAATGTGTGAACGAACGCGTATGTTTGTGTGTTCTATACTTCTATGCAAGTATATATATATATATGTACATATATATTTCTTCTTTATACATATCTGATTATTATTCGTAGAACGACGTTTCTATGACTTTAAAATCTAATATTTATTAAGAGGTAAACACATCGTATGAAAGAGTACACATTCTCGTTTGATTTCTTATACATTCGCGAGACAATATATTTCCATCCCCCCCCCCCACCCTCACCGTGATTTTTTGTTACAAGATCCAATATATCGATCATATGTTTAATTATCCTCATTTTAATTGAACCTTTTAAACTATGAAATCATCTGTGGCGTGACAAAACTATTCTTCCCTAGAACTCTTAACACATATTCGCCCGGTAATTTTTTACACCAGCAAAACAAAAATAAAATCGATCTTTGATATAAAAATTAGAATTGAATTTATTTACAATTAAAAGAACGAGAATCAATTATTGTCTGTAATACACAAATGACGAATTTTCGTTATATGGACGAATACGTGTTAAGTCATTTCTGGCGTGACACAGTTCAAATAGTTTATTAAAATAAATTAGTGGGAAGCAGTTTTATTTAAAAAGTGTTTAATGAAATTATGTGTACGTACATAAAAGTTAATAGTTTGTTAGTATAACATTAAACTATAAATAACTAAAGCAAATGATTACTTCATACCCAAACATGTGATATCAAAACCACAAAAATTAAATCAGAGTTGACCAAGAGAAAGAGAAAGAGAGAAAGAGAGAGAGAGAGTAAGTGTGAATAAACTAGGAAAACGATTCTAATGCAAATAGGTTAAAGTATTTAGAATTTATCTAACGTTATAATATAAACCTAACACTGATGAAAGTCCATCTTGTCCCGATCGGTCTAACAGTAATATAACCGTGACTGTTAGGATCGTGGAACACGTTCCTCGAATGTCCAACAAAACCTTTTAGGTCAATCACCCCGGTCAAAATATTTTCGAGGAATAACGTTCATTATAAAGGCACGTTTCCCTACTCCCTCTCCTATCTTCCTCTTCTTCCTCTTCCTCCTCCTCACCCTTTTTTCTTTGAATTAGGACACGCGTTAGAGAATCTAATGAATATATTCATATCAACGTAGTGTTGTTCGTGTGTTGTGTTATATGGGAATAAGTAAATGTAGTTTCTAACAGTTTCGGTCCTATAGTCCCCGAAATAATCGTCGTTCTTCAACATTTCAAAAGACACGTTGCATTTGACTGTATTATTTTTTTTTTCGTTCTGATCGATTGACGGTGGATCCAGGGTTCCATCGAATTCGGTGCGCGTCAACTTAACTGATGCATGTGTGCATGCAAGTTGCAGTATTAAAAAAAAACAGAAACGTGATCGCCTTGCTTAAATTCTTTTTTTTCTTTCGTAAGATACGACGATGAAATAAAAACGAAGGGCGGGGTGGTAATGTTTGCGTAACCAAGAAAACTTGGGATCGTCGAATTAGGCCGATCGCGATTTTCCAAAGTATTGGGTTGGTGGAAAAAGTAATGTCGGATTTTTGGTAACAATTCAATGAGGAATATCAGACTTTTCATTTTGTCCCACTAAGCAAATATTAATCAATTATTTAATAAATTTTATTTAATAAATTCATACGCGTGTGTGCAAGTGTGCATGCTATTTGAATAAGTTTAAAGAGTAAATTAAAAATATTAATTGGATTGAATTTTTTTAAACAACTCAATAAATATATTTAAAAATTTATGCGTATAACTTTTGCATTTAAAGCTAACGATTAGCTCGAAACAGCCAGAATTGGTCAACAGAAAAGATGTTGTGTTCTTGGACCCTAATAGAAACCAAGAGACTTCTATGAGAGAGGCATTATGTATGTGTATGTATGTATGTGTGAAAGAAGCTATCTTTAAAATTGCCACAAATAATAGAACAAAACAATGCATATTTGACCCAAATCAGACAATCCTAAACGTGTTAAATAGTATTGAAGTTCACGTAAAACTAATGGAATTTCTTTTTTCTCAACCTAATATATTTAAAAACATATGTGTATATATGTGTGTGTGTTAGAGTATATATACTCGCATATTATGTACATAAGTTTGAAAAGTTATGCGTTAGCGTATAAAAATGTACAATCGAGAAAGCTAGAAAGAGAAACAGAGGAAGACAAACAGACACAGAAAGACAGAGAGACAGATAGATAGATAGATAGATAGATAGATAGATAAATAGATAGATAAAACGAGAAAGAGAGAAAGAGTGAGAAGGGGTGAGGAGGGGGAGGAGGAGCAGTGACGCTCGCATACGATCCCACTCAAGCGTACGCGCAAACTATGCGCTCTCGGAAAGTCATTGACCCGCGGTCCGTGTATAAAAGCACTGGCGAGAACGTGCGCGGTTTCACCCACACACACACACACTCACACACTCACACACATACACACATACACACATACGCACACACTCACACATATACACACATAAGCAAAAGTTCCACTCAAGTCCGATTCGGCTCCCATCTTCTTCTCCTGCGAAAGAGTCTCGCCGTTTGGTGCGGTGCAGTTGCAGTGCACTGCATAGTATAGTAACAACATAGTGCAGTGCAGTGCAGTGCAGTGCAGTTTAACGCGCTATTGCCACATTCGCACGACTGCTCACCGATATTTCTTTTCTATCGGTTTTTTTTTTCTATACCAATTTTTACTTATCGTTTCGACAATAAAAATTCTACGACCGTGTTTGAGTATTAAAGCATACGATAAATAAAATAATTATCAATTTATTATAAATAAATGTAATTATAAAATTATTTATATTTGGATAATATTATTTTAAGCTTGAAATAAACGTAAAAAATAATAGATTTTCTTTTTTATTACAGCTAATGTTACATTTGGAAAAATCGTTAGAAAATTCTAATCGTAACTATACTCTCGTAGTTGTATTGAATTGTAAAGGAAATAAAAAAAAGAGAAAGAGAAAGAGGAGAAAAAAAAGAAAGAAAGAAAGAAAGAAAGAAAGAGGAGCATACTCATCAAATTTTCAAGTATGGCAGACAGGACCGATAAAAAAGTTGAGACCGTAGGGGCCTCAGAGCTTGCTCGAAACATTCGCGAAAGACCATACTCGTTGACTCGCTGACTGACTAAACTAATGACATCGTTACTGACTGGCCTGGCCTTATACTCCTCTCTCTCTCTCTCTCTCTTACACTCGCATACTCGCCTCCTTCTTTCGTTCACCTTCTTTCTCTCCCCTCTCCTCGAAGCACACGAAGTATACTCTTTGACGACGATACTCGGTGCACCAGCAGCAGCCGTTCACGCATACACTCTCACACATTCTCATTCAAGAGTTCAATGATCTTTCGGTTCGTCTCTCTCTCTCTCTCTTACTCTCTCTGTCTCTCCTCTTTCGTCCTTCTCTCTTTCTTTTACTCCTTTTCTCTTTCCAACATCGTCCTGTCGGCGAACGTCCCTTCTCCTCCTCCTACCCCTCTCCACCTCCTCTACCTTCTCGTTACAACGATCTTAACACACTCGTACTCTTTCGATTTCGTCCTCGATACTTTAAACAGTTTCTACTTTTCGTCCTTCCTATAATACTCCCTTAATTATCTCAACAATTATCCTTAACACGATGATATCAAAGAAAGACGAATAAAGAACGAAAGTGAAATACCACATGGTCAAATATCTTGTCTTTCTTTTACTTTACCAAAATTTCTACACATACGTTGGATTATCCGTATTACGAGAATCTATTTTACGTATTACACATTGTACAAGAAAATGTACGAATATTTTGTTGGAATTTAAAAAACATGAATTGGAAGATATTTAGAAACATATCCGTTACCTTAGTTCTTTGCAATTCATAATTATTATTGTATATACTTTTTATTCTCTTTCGAATAAACCACAATAATAATTGTATTTAAATGAGAGAATGAGAAAAATAGAAAGACAACGACGTAAACGTATGTAACAAAGCATAATAAGTTTTTTTTTTCTCTTGTCAAGATAAAATATGTATTATTAGAATCAGCACATGTGTTAGACGACCGTTCTAGATATTTAATTAGATTCGGCCATATAAAACGCGGCATAGAAAAAAGAAAATAGTATAAAAAAAAAAGAAATTAGAAAAAAATTAAAAAAAAAAAAAACGCGGTCAACCGAATATATAAAATTGTCCTTCTTAAGTTCTTCGAATGTACACACGTATACACGTACACACGTACACGTAGGTACGTTCGTACATACGTACGTACGTAGAGTAACGTAATTGTAAAACCTCCGTTGTTTTTTTTTTTCTTTTTTTTTTTACAATGTTTAATCTCACATCAGGGAGTTATCGGGGACTTGGCGCGAAAGCGTGACGAAACAACAACCGTGGCAGGCGCGTCGATTGCAGCGCATCATGAGAAAATGACTATGTTCGTACGTGACACGGCCGAACAGAAAAGAGAGACGTGGAGAATTGACCCCCGCAAGCTAAAGGTCAGTGAGCGACGTAGTGGTAACGACTCGATAATCACCGTGATTGTAGATGTGTATGTATGTATATATGTATGTATATATGTATATATATATGTATATATATTTATATTGCTAGGGTCTCTTATCAAGCGGCGCGCCGTGCCCATTGAATTTTATCGTCAAAACCCCTTACTACATCACCCATCACCCATCACCCACCACCACCGCCGTCATTACCACCCCATCATCTCCTAACTCCTATCAACACGCCCCTCTTTTCTTAATAGCCTAACTACTTTCTCCAGTCTGAATATTAAATGGTAAGTTTGTGTAACTAAAACCTCCCTGAATAGAATCAACACTTATTCGTCTGCGTGACGGAAATTCGTTCTTTTGCATGTTAGAGTAAATAATTGATTCTTCTTGTTTTTCATTCTAAATAAATTATATTCTCATTTTAATATATCAAACATAGATAATTCATTAATGAAAACTAAACACACACATCATATTTCACTAACAATAAGTTGATTTTATATAGACCATATTATTTTTAGAGATAATATAAAAAAAATGTTGTAAATAGCGTGTGAGAAAATAAATCTACTTTTTTGGGTTTTTTAGAACTTTAAAATAGAGAAAAAGATCGAACAAATATTATCTACAACAAGTTAAGAAACAAAATTTACTTTCTTTTCCTTTTTTAGTAGAATTTTGAGAGAGAGAGAGAAAGAATTTTAGATTGGTGGAAAATAAATGTCCAATATTTAGTCACAATTCAATGAGAAAATTTGACATTATTTTTCCCACGAATTGAATATTATGTACTCAAAATAATTTCCCTACCATGTGGTATGAAAAACGATGTACACGTTGAACTTTTATCATCACTTATACGAGAAATGATTTGATTTGATTTTATTTCTTTTTCACGGAGAGTGTATTATTTTTGTTAATATTTGTTTTAATTTTGATATAACTGCATATCGTTTATAGTGGAAATGAAAGAGAAAGAGAATGATAGAGAGGGGGAAGTGACGTGACCGTGATAGAAGTAAAGAACATACTCGAAGAATGTGAAAAATGAATAAAACTAGAGACAAGAAGAAGGAAGAAGAAGAATAAGAATAAGAATAAAAATAAGAAGAATAAGAAGAATAAGAAGAATAAGAAGAAGAAGAAGTTTGTTGGCAGCTCGCTATTTATTTGCGACGCGACAACATCTGGCGATGACTAACCTAACCGCGGCTACCGTCGCATAGTAATAAGCAGCTAGAAAGGAGCTATGTCCCCAATTTACTAACTGAAAACTCTTGGCCTATCCATTTTCTCTCCCTGTCTATCTCGTTTCTTTTAGTTTCTATCCTTTCTAAAAGCGTTTGAAACGTCGATGAATGTAAATGTTCGTTCCACGAAAGAAGGAAGGAAGGAAGGAAAGAAAAGGATTAAAAAAATATATTATTCATTTAAAAAAAGGACAAATAAGAATTGAAATTATGTTTCTAGTTTGAGAAGAAAACAAATGTTCATCGCAAAAAATGAAAATGCAGAAAAATCTTCTCTGTGTTTTCTCGTGTAATCGAACGAGAAAGAAATGACAGAACTGCGAATGAAGAATCGCGACTGAAAATGAGTGGCGTCTATTAATTGCAGTTTGTGCAGCGTGTATGTGTGTGTGTGTGCAACAAGCGTTTGAAACTTCGATGAATGTAAATATTCGTTCCACAAAGGAAAAGAGAAAATAGAAAAGAGATTTAAAATATATTAATCTTTAAAAGATGACAAGTGAGATAAAAATTCTGTTCCTAATTTAAGGATAAAAAAAAGTGTTAATTAAAGAAAATGAAAATGCAGAAAAATCTTCTTAATGTTATCTCATTTATCCAAACGAGAAAGAAACGAAACATTTAAAGTGACATCTATACACTGCAATTTATGGAATGTGTATGTGTGTATGTGCAACAAGCGTTAGAAACGTCGATAAATGTAAAGGACAAATAAGAACGGAAATTTGATTCCTAGTTTAAGAAAGAAAAAAAAATGTTAATAGAAAAATAATAAGAATAGAGAAAAATCTTCTCGATGTTTTCTCTAGTTTATCCGAACGGGAAAGAAACGACAGAACTGCGAGCGAGTGAGGAATCGCGTCTGACAATGAGTGGCGTCTATAGGTTGCAGTTTGTGCAGTATGTGTGCAACAACAGTATGCATGTAATATATATGCTTGTGTGTGTGTGTGTGTGTATACATATATATAAGTTGACGAGGACGACGACACGACGAGCTGGCTCGTGCATTAAAAAGCGTCGCGTTGCGCGTATCGAAACGAAGAAACTGGGACGGCACAGGAACGATAACGAAGGAGTCACTGCTACGATGTACTCGTCTAGATATTACATATATATATATAGGTATATATATATATATATCTATATATACCTATATAATAATATACTTTATGCATATTTATTTATAGCAATCGCATATAACAACGGTAACTCTTGCATTACCCGTATATATAACATATATTCTTATTGAGATACAAAATCATTGTAATATAAAATTAACTAATATATTAATTTAGTTCAAATGTGTATTTTTTAAAAAATAATTCTAACCAATATAATCTGATAAGAGAGAAAGAGAGAGAAAATAAAGTTCTTTAGATAAACGTTGGAAATAATACCGGTGTCATTGTTCCCTCTAATGTTCGTTGTTAACGACGATGTACTCGTCTAGATATTACATATATATACCTAAATAATAATATACTTATGTATATTTATTTATAGCAATCGCATATAACAACGATAACTCTTGCATTACCCGTATATATAACATATATTCTTATAGAGTTACAAAATCATTGTAATATAAAATTAATTAATATATTAATTTAGTTCAAATGCGTATTTTTTGTTAAATAATTCTAACCAATATAATCTGATAAGAGAGAAAGAGAAAGAGAGAAAATAAAGTTCTTTAGATAAACGTTGGAAATAATACTAGTGTCATTGTTCCCTCTAATGTTCGTTGTTAATGCACTAGACGGGTTGTCGCGTTATGTACTCGCATTTGCCGAGTCAAGGATGCAATTTGCATAGTACCATCTCTCCCTCTCTCTCTCTTTCTCTTTCTATCTTTCTCTTTCTATCTTTCTCTTTCCATCTCTGAGTTGTTCTTTATTCGTTTAAAACTAGACTTTCTTTTGTTTTTTGAAAATTCTATAAATGGAAGGAAGGCTATCCCCGTACCACGAACGAACGAAGAAACGAACGAAGGAACGAACTAACCGAAGGAACGAAATCAACTAAACGAATGAACTAAACGAAATAACGAAGGAACGAAACTACGAAGGAACGAATGTTCGAGCGAAAGGAAGAAGGTATTTGCATTCCTGCGTTCGTGTGCTCTGACTGATTTAGGAAGAAGGGAATGCCTGCTTGCCTGCCAGCCAACCAGCCAGCCAGCCAGCAGCTCCGTGTTGGCTCCGTGCTGGCTACGTGCTGACTCTGTATTGCTGACTCCGTTCTCTTGCGAGTTCGAGCTACAACGTACCACGAGAGGTTCCCCTTTTGCTTAACGAGCGGGCACAGTAAAGAGAGTCTCGCGTGAGGCAGGTCAGCATCCCAACGCGCCCACAGCGACCATCCATACCATCCCGCCGCCACCGCCAAGGGGAAAGATTCCTTTCAAAGATGCACTCGATACAATCGCTGATACACATATCTTCCTTTCTTCTATACAAGCATTTATTTTTTTTTTCTTTCTTTCTTTTCTTTGAATCCAATCTCATTCTTACGATTATATATATTTACCGAACCGGAAAGTAATGTCGTTTCTGAGTATATTAATATTAGTTTATCGTTTATCGTTTATCGGCTGATCAGGAGTTTACTTTTCTAAATCGTGGCTAAAGAAATCTAAATAACGACATTACTTTTTTTTTAATTTAAATATATTATTATATATACGTTAAGATTAATATAAATTATCTATTATTATCGAATAAAATCAGAGATGATTTTGATTTTTATAAATAACTGAAATATGCTAATCGCTAAGTATTCGTCGTTGAAATAATCGAATTTTTTTTTTGCATAAATTAATGATTTTTAAACATGTTTAGAGTATACTGGTAAAATGATTTTCCAATATTCGAAGTTTTTTTGGAAAGTTATTGATATTAGAAGAGCAAGTGTATATCATAGTTTAAATCGTATACTTGAATCTAACGAGTTTTTATTTCAAAACAGTGTTTTTCAAATTTGTAAAGAGAAAGTAAATGAGTGAATACGTGTGTCTGATATAAAACAAGGAACTATGAATGTTTGGATGTGTGTGTGTGTTTTTTAAAAATATCGCTTTATTCGATTCGGCAGCAAATCGAGACGTGTTAGTATATAAACAAAAAACAAATACCTGAGTGTTTGAAAAAGAAATACAAAGAAGATAGCCGTTACTTNGTACTGTTTTAACCATTCTATTAGCATTCATTTTAGATGTATTAGGTTGTCAAGTATGAAATGAAGCAAAAAATGCACATAATTGAATTGAGAATTTGCTTTATTTCATACTTGACAACCTAATAGTGTATTCGTCCTAATTTCTTCTTCTGACTCGTCCCCATCTTACTATGTCCTAGATATCATATTGTTCTCTGATTTTTGCATTTCTTATGCGATATTTTCTAGTTTTTTTCTAGTATCGAGCTTAGAGTGTTCATTTCTGCAGTTCATAGTGCCTACTTTCTTTTTATTTGGTGTTTGTTCTAGTTTCGATGGGATGTGTTAATATTGGGCGTAAACACGTTTTGTATATTCTTGTTTTGGCTTCCTTTCTCAAGTATTTCTTCTTCTTCTTCTTCTTACGTTAGACCTAAGACTTGTGTTTTATTGGACTGGGTCATCCTGAGAATCTGACGTCCACCTATCCTGCCATATTTTTAAGAATCTTCTTAATGGTCTGGATCCTAGTGGTTTATCGAAGGATACTGTTTTGACCATTCCATGTTCCATTAGGCGAATAGTTTTCCATTTCTTGGTCTTTTTCCCATAAATCTGTCCGTTATTGGAGACTGACGTCCCTGTTATCTGAGTCAGAAATCCTTTTTACGAGGAGTAGGTGGCTAACCTTACTCCTCAACCCTCCTCCTTTAACCGGGCTTGGGACCGGCAGCAGAGTCTCTGGGCTACTCAATTCACCCAGAGAACTGCAGGCGGAGTTAAAAGTTCTTTTATTTTAACCCTTATCGATCGATAGTTTTTTTATATACGTGATTTTCACTTTAAATTGTCAACTTGTTTCGGTAAATATGCAACAATAACATTTTTCTATATCGCTAGGAATAACGTGAATTCATCACGAAGTATTGTTGCCACGTAAAAAATGATTTTCGAATCAACAAGGGCTAAATTATTAAGTTGTGTTAAGTATGAAATGGAGCAAAAAATGCATATAATTGAATTGAGAATTTGCTCCATTTTATATTTGACACAACTTAATATTATCGCGATTGAAGTATTTCTTTTTTTTTTTTTTTTATTTTGTCACGTTAACGATCATTAATTATCATTAGAAAGAAAAAGAAAAGAAAAAGGAATAAAGATTAGAATAAATTACATTTATATAATAAAATGTAATCCCATTTAAAAGATTATTTTCTTATTGATGAATATTTTGGATATGCTGATAGAAATGATGATAAAGATTAGAAGATCTATCTCTTACAATTAGTGTATATATATAAAGTATCTATTTATAAGATTATTTGATTATCAAGACCATACCATATGCACGTTTGACCACAAAGTAACATTTTCAAACGAACAGATATACTACGTGGAAAGAAAAGCTTCCTTTCTAATTGGATGAGAGAAGAAGCCCCTGTTTTGCAGACTAACGATCCGCTTTCTGTGTCAGCGGCAATGTAAAAAAGATTTGGAACGGCAGTTAGGCGAGCGGTAACTTCGAAATAGAGGAAAATAATTTAGCTAGGTGGAATTTCACGAAACAAAGCTTACGGGGTGGTTGGAGGGGAGAGTAGAAGAGGGTTGAAGAAAAAGAAAGGAAGGAAGAATGAAAGAATGAGAGACTGAGAGAATGATAGAATGAAAGAAAGAAGGAAGAGTGAAGGGGTGTGGAGGGTGGGATGAAAGGATGATGGAGGAAGGTGGAGGGAGGAGGGAGGAGGGTGGAGGGTGAGGAAGGACGGTGCCATGCGGTCGACGAGTGCTTCTCGAGCGAGTTATTTTGGTCCCCACGGCTGCCCTCCACGTTCCCACCACGTTCCCCCCACGTTTCTTTCACGTTTTCTCTGCGTTTTCTTGCGAAATACTTTTTATTATTATTTTATAAACCTAGGCCGTCTAGGTGTTTCACTTTTTATTCACCAATATTACCTTTACAAAATTATTTATTTAATCGTTATTAGTTTTTTTTCCTTTTCTCTTGACGAATCAAACGAAACGAAAGAGAGATTGGGAGAGAGAGATAGGAATAATAAATAAAAACAATGATTCCCTAATATTGTTTCATTGTTAATATCATAAATGTAGGGCCTTTTTTTCGTTATGTAACGCATTTAGTATGCATGTAACGTTTGATGGGAATATACAAAGGATACAAATTTGATGAATCATTTTGACTAATAGAATTGTTTATTTTTTGGGTAACCCGATACGCTAAATTAATTTGATAAAATATTTCTAAGGTTTTATTGGTGTTGTTAATCGATCAGGTGATTGATATTTATTATTGTGTGTGTATGTGTGTGTGTGTGTAACTTTAATAAATGATACTTCAAATTCTAGGCGTTACAATTTTCCGGAGACATGAAGGAACATTCAGATTCTTCGAAAGTCGAAAGAGACAAGGATCCCCCGCCTCAAAGATCTCAAAGCAGTGCTGCTAGTTTGATGTCAATCGGTGCTGATATATCTCCTAGTTCGTCACATTTTTTCGAGGTAATTAATCCTACCAATTGAGAATGATATTTCAATCGATGGGGATGGAATTGGTAATGGGTGTTTTCGTGTTTATCATTTTTTTTTGTATTTAAATTAATTTTAGGTACTTTACGTCGGTAAGATCAGAGTTCTCAATCTAAAAATCCCTGAATCTTTCATCGACGATACCCTAATCAGATTTCGTTCTCACGGACTCGAAAAATCTAAATCCTCGGCTAGTGCTTTTCTATCCGAGTGTCAACAACTTCAACGTCAAGCTGTCACCAATTTATACACAGCCAATAATAGGAGAAACAGCACGGTGAGCAGAAATGAAAAACCAAATAATTTCAGTTATCGTAGGAAAGGGTTTATCCAAGTTAGATTGAAATTTATTTCAAGAAAAGTTTATTTCTCTTTCTACCAATCCTTGCTATTTTGCGCTAGCTTTTAATCATTATTTTAGGAATCGAGTGCCAGTGAAACGGGTAGCGTTGAAAATGTATCCGGACATGGCTCGATTGTAACATCGGTGGCTAATTCATCGATGGTTGCATCTTCTTCTTCTTTGAAATCTGAAGATAGCACCAATGGTAGTCAAATTAGAACATCGTTAACAACTAATATTGATAATAATGCTGGAAGTAATATACAAGTACCCGAAGTTATGAGAAATCGTGCTGCTTCAATGGGTAGCGTTTTAACAGCTAGAAGAGATTCCGGTCCGAAAACTGGCGACGAACATAATCGTACCATGCTGTTTCAGGTAAAAACTAAACAAAATCAAATACTAATCATATTGAACTTTTTTTCTAATACTAAACTTCTAATATTTACAATGTTATGATATTATATTCTGAAATCTTAGGTGGGAAGAGCAGATCTGAGATTGATCAGTCCAGACAGGAAACAAGTTTTGCTTCACAAACAAATAAAAGATGTTGCTAAATGTGTACAAGGTGTTAAGAATTCTGAACACTTTGGTTTTATTTGTAGAGAAGTTGCTATAGAAAGTTTCGTTTGTTATATATTCAAATGTCAATCTGAATCTGTTGCTGAGGATCTCGTTACAGGTGAGAATGAAACTTTCTTATTTTACTCTATTTATAGAACTTAAATATTCTCTGGATCATAAACATCTTTTTCTTTCTTTTTATACATTTTGTTTAAATAGCAATCGGTCAAGCATTCGTTGCAACTTGCGATGTTACCAGAAAGGAAAGATACCCTGTATTCTCGTGCGAACACTGTCCAATGTTTTGGTATAATAAACTTTATCAAGAAGTGGAAGGTAATGTTTATTAACATTTTTTCTATGTGGTTTTTAAGCCAACTTAAATTAATCCTTATCGGAAGGTAGCTTTTTATACGTGATTTTCATTAGGGGTTGTAACTGGTTCCGATAAATATGCAACACAAAAATTTCAGTATTGTAAGAATAATATTTTTGTTAGAAATTATTTATTTTGATTTACTTTACTCACACACATATATGAGATTCAAATAATAATTTATAATATTTTTGAAAACAGTCGACGAAGTACTGTTGTCTCACGTAAGAGGAGACTTACCACCGATAAGGTTTAATAAACAAAATTATTTTCCTAATTAATTTATTATATTTTTTTGTTCCATCTCAGGTCAAAACGATCGACGAACACAAAATATAATATTTTCTCGAATGGAACAATTACCGGAAGACGAGCAGGAAATTGTTGTTAGTAAATACAAAGGTGCGGAAGCAATTGGTGGTGGATCAGGTGCTGGTTCGAGTTTGCGTGAACAGAATCAATTTCTTATGAGATTATTACGTGCTCATTGCGAGGCTAAACAAGCCAGGCACGTTCATGATACAGCCGAGAATAGGTATTACACAAATGATTGCATTACAACAGTCTAAATATTTCAATAAAGAATTTCAGCAAAATGATATTTCATTATGTATGATATTTTAAATACAATTTTCAGAAGCGAATTTTTGAATCAGTATCTCAGCGTAGGTGTTGGCAGTGGGATATTTATGAAAGCAAAACGTTCACTTACTAATAGTTTCGATAATCTTATGAAACGAAAGGGTTCTCGCGAAGATTTTGGATTATCTTCTCAACCAAAGGATCATAATCATTTAAACACCGTATTACAAAAAAGTGGAAGCCAGAGTCCCGATAATTCACGTCAATCGTCGATAGGAGCTGACGTTTCGACAGAAAATTCTGGAAGACCAAGATCGTTACGCGTATCACCGGAACAACAGATATCTGTTAATACTGGACCAAGAAGTTCAATGATGGATATGTAAGTAAAAAAACAATGTTACAAAAATTGTAGTATGATATTGCTAATATTATTTATTGACAATATTTTTTGTTATTCTTTACTTTGTGCAGTTTCTTAAAAGTAGGCAACTCGCCGAAAATGTCGCCAACAGAAACCGATGGAAATACCGATTTGCATTCCAACAGTTCGTGGAGACAGGCGATATTACACAGAGTTGTAACACCGGGTAGAGAAAACGATAAAAACAATGGAAAAATTGAGAATTCAAATATCAATGAAACACCTGTTGTTGCTACGCGCAGAACGAGACAAGAATTGAGGGATCTTTGGAAGAAAGCAATTAATCAACAAGTGATACTTATACGAATGGAGAAAGAGAATGCAAGACTTAAAGGTATTATAATCTAACATACTTATCATTAATTATATGCAAATGCGATATAAAAGTGATTGTATTTAAACAAATGAATATTCTAATTAAATTAAAGAACGTCAAGAAGAAGCAACGGTGAAGAGAATTAAATTGGAATACGACGAGATAAGCAGTTGTGCTCGTGAACTCGTTGAAGTATGGGATTTGCTTGTTAGCAAGGAATCACGTATTTCTACAAAGTGTGACAATCAAATGCTCTTACATGCCATCAAGCAAGGTAACGAAACTGAGTTTAAATAAAACAAAATGATCTATAACATCTGTTTGTGTTATTTTACGCAGGTGTACCTAAAGGAAAAAGAGGCGAAGTATGGCAATTTTTAGCGGAACAATTTTGCTTGAAACAACCACCCATTGATACTCACGAATTTCCCAACTACAATACATCTTACGATTTATTATTAAAACAATTGACATCTCAACAACATGCTATTCTTATCGACTTAGGGCGTACATTTCCTAATCATCCTTACTTCAGTTCACCTTTAGGACCTGGTCAATTAGCACTTTTCAATTTACTTAAAGCTTATTCTTTATTGGATCACGAAGTTGGATATTGTCAAGGTTTAAGTTTTGTCGCTGGAGTTCTTCTCTTACACGTAAATATTGAATTTGTTAGTTTAAATAAATGATTGTGATTTTCAATGTTTGCATAAAACCATCGATGTTTTTAAAAGCTTAGTTGATTAGCTTAGAAACACTTCTTGTCTGTTGTCTGTTGTTGTTGTTGTTTTTTTTTTAATTTTGTTTTGTTTTATATATCATAAAAAAAAATATCTTTCTAATTGTTTCATAATCAGATGGTGGAAGATCAGGCTTTTTTTCTCTTACGACATCTGATGTTTCGGAGAGGCCTGAGAAAACTCTACCTTCCAGATATGGCAGCATTGCAATTGCACTTGTATCAACTGTCAAGATTACTGCACGATAGACTACCGGCACTTTATGATCATTTTGACAAGCACGAAGTGTTACCCACTTTGTATGCAGCACCGTGGTTGTTGACCTTATTTGCCAGTCAGTTTCCATTAGGTTTTGTAACTAGAGTCTTTGGTAAGTTTTTCTTACTCCTCCTCCTACCATCCTACATTTATCTACCTTATACAAAAATGTATTATCCTCTTTCTCTATCATTCCTTATTTTATTTCACGTATTGTACCACACCAGAGATCAAAAGTTCGATAAAGAAAACATTTTACTCAATCATCTTTCTCTCTGTTACACAGATTTACTTTTCCTCGAAAGTTCCGAAATATTATTCCGAGTAGCCGTGGCTTTATTGGAAGAACATCAAGATCAGTTGTTGTGTTGTGACAGTTTCGAAGAAATAATGGAATATCTTAAAGTAAGTGTCATTTTTCGAATAAGATCTATGATCACGAGTATTTATATATTTTTTTTTTTCAAAGGAAGTCCCTGTCATCGAATTAATATAAATAATTTGGGCTTTCCTATGAATCTTTTTTAGATTCGTGTGCCAGCCGTTGATAAAGCAACTTTGGATCGTGTAATGAAACGTGTTTTCTATCCGGACATGGAAGTTTCTAAACAATTGAATGAATACAGAGTGGAGTATCAAGTGTTACAAGAAGAAATGATATCGATGAAACCGCAAATTGAAAGTTTGGAAAAATTCAAGGCCCTTAACAAACAATTGATGAAACAAGTCGGTCAATTAAATGAACAATTGGAGGTAAGAAAATTCATTCCCTCCTATTACAATGCAACCATTGAATTATTTTGATATTTGTGTTGTTTGTTGGTTAGTTGGGAGAGACAAGTAGGCATTGTATGGAAAATTTCTTTTACAGATAGCAATGAATAGCTTGCAACGTTTGGAAACAGCCCGGTCAATGCAACAATCTGTCGTGAATAAATTAGAATCTCATAATCGCGGTTTGGAAGTAACTGTTACGACCTTGGGTGCATTCATTCAACATTTAACTGAAACCCGCGACGACATTGATTTTCCAGGTGATGTACGTAGAATAATTTCACAATTGAGCTTAGCCGAAAAGCGAAGAAACACGAACAAGTCGTATCCATTGAAAATATTAGAAGATCATACGAAACAAGGTTTGATTAAAAGTAATTCGACCGGTAGAGAATCCCATAATTTCTTAAAGAACAGTAACATAGTTGATCCTCCATATCCTTTAAAATCAACATTGAGCCAACCGAATTTGGCAACGAGATTGGAAAAAGTATCATCATTTTTTTCCAATTCGCACAATCATATACAAAAACAACGAGCACAATTGGCTGCTCTTAGAAACGAGTATACAGATCCTAACGTAAGAATCATCAATAATGACGAAAATGATCCTAAAACTGTTAATATAGATATACAAATAACTGATGCTATGACATCTCAAAACGATAACATCGAACAGATTGATAATAAACATTTAAAGATTCAAACAGTGAATTTAGAAAAATCAGTCTCTTTGCCATTATCCAATGCCAAATTAAAATTCAAACCATCCAAGTCGGCTTATGAATTGGGTTCTGTTAAAAAAGTACCAACTAGTAAGATCGAAGTTACAAATGAAGATTCTGTTCCGAATTTAACTGGTACCATGCACCCATTGGATACTTGTAGCGATGTTAATTTTCGATACGGCGGAACGACCAAATTAAAATCTATCAAACCGGTTAGATTATCTAGTCCAAGTGGTCAAGGTGATAATAACTTGAATAAAAATACTCAAAGCCAAAACAACACTGAAGCTTTAAATAGATAACACATACTTATGTTAGTATGCTTGCACAGAAAAATGGAAATATTGTCGAGAAAGAAGGATCCAAAATCTTGATTTGAATGAATGTGTGTGACGCGGGATGAGAGTTATCGAATATTCAAGGTAATATGAATTATTGTAAGAGAGAGAGAGAAAAAAAAAACACGATCAATTTCTTACGGTCCTAAAAGTAATATATTAGCAACGATCATTTATTCTATATTCTCCAAATCTGTATTAATTTTTGTCCTCTTCCCATTTCGTAATCTCATTTCGTTTCCTTTTCTTTCATTTCCTTTCACATTTCCTAGAATAAATATATGTGTATTGCGAGATGAATGAGTTTCTGTTATACTTAAAACGTATACTTATATAGAATTATATTGGAGAGAAGAAAAAAAAGGAAAAAAAAAAATTAAAACAAGTAAATTGTTTTTTTAGAAGCACAAATATGTGCGAATTAAAATTAAAATAGAATTCCTAATAAACTTGATATCAACGAATCTTAATGAATCTTGTATGGAATGATAATTATTGACACGTATCTCTGTACGTAAATATTAAATAAGTATATCTGTCTGTATATGTGTGTGTATGTGTGTGCGTGTGTAAGTAAGTAAATACATATATATGCATATACATTCATACTCAAATAATACGTTTTAAAAGAATCTTGGCGTAAAATACGATGCGTGTATCGTTTCTATACAGATCTCAATATGAGGATGTCAATGAATATATTAATATCATAAATGGAGCTAATTTCTTGCCTTAAACAAACAAACAAACAAACAAAATATACAAAATAATACTAAAAATAAAAAATCATTTATTTAGGGCACAAATTTTCCATAAATTGTATGCACCGTGTGCGTATTTATTGTTACCAAAATTTACCGAAAAGAAAGATAGAAAGAAGAAGAAAAAAGAAATATTAAAACCATAAGTTACCTGGAATATATCATGTATATAAATATAGATTGAAAGAAAGAGAACAGTATAAGTAATCGGATATAAATATATAAAACATTATTTCCACTTGTTATTAAAAAATTGTTATAAAGAAATGGAAAATAATTACAAAAAAAATGGAAAAATAAGAAACAAAGTAACAAAAAAATATATATAATAAATAAATAAATAAATAAAGAAATAAATAAAAATATGCCAAATATTTTAAGATCTAAGAGAGAGAGAAAGAAAAATAAGTGATATTGAAATAGATGATATTTGTATTAATTATGTGTGTATAGATTTATTGTGAGAAAGATATATAGAGAAACAGAGAGAGATAGAGAGAGAGAGAAACAGAGATACGTATAGATCTATAAACATAATTCATTTTTAGATATATATATATATATTATATATATATTATAATTATAGATTCGCGTGTAACAATGAAGTATTACTATTATTACTTTTGCACAAAGCATGCCTTGCGATATCAGGGATCTTTGTATTAACGTTGTATTATTACTGTTAATACAGAAAATATAAAAAAATAATATAAATTAAATAATTTGCATTATTTCTTTACCTTCCCACCAGTAACCTTTCCCTCGTTAATTTTTTGTTGTTAAACAATTAAAGAAATATACTTATATGAAATTGAATGAACAAAAGAGAGAAAGAAAGAGGAATAAAACAATGAATAGAGAAAGAGATTTATTTTTATAGAACGGTGTTGGTGGTGGTGGTGATAGTGGTGGGTAGGTATTGTAAGAACCGAATCGACGAAACACCTATTTAGTTGAATTATTCAGCTTTTCATTTCCAGCCGGCTAGTGACGTTGTTACCTGTGTATGCGTGTGGGTGTGTGCATTATATGAGCACGCACGTAATTATCTTTTTGTTAGTTTTTTTTTTTGTTTCTTTTTCTTTTACCTTTATTTCTTCCTTTTGACCCATTTGAATCACACGGAAAAGTGGAAAATTCGTTCCTATCAACGAAACTTTTTTGTTCATTGTATTTAAATGAAAATGTTTCAAAATATGAACGATCAAAACTATATTGCATTAATAAAATATTTTTAATAAATTTTAATTTCATTATAGATTTATAATAATAAAAGAAATGAGTGTATAATTATTTTGCGAAACATGATAAAACTATGCGGCCAATATACACGGGTGTAATTATGCGTTTTGGTGATAAATACCTAAATGCAATACGCGCACATATGTGTCCATAATTATGAAAGTAATCTAAGTCATATATCTCTTGTTTCGAGATATTTAATAAATTGCATTTGAACACTAAATGAATTCCATGCAATGTTGAAATTACAACCACCATCTAATGGTTTATTTTTGACAATACCATAAAGATTACATTGAATTAATTTAGTTTAAAATAACTGTTAAATTAATTTTTTTGAAATTTTTACTTACAATAAGATCGGGTAACAGAACCAGGTTACAGAATGGGAAACCATAAAATTACTATAATCTGCTACACAGACGATGTTATACTGATCGCCGACAGTGAAAACAATCTGCAAAGGCAGCTTCATACCTTCCATCTTACGGCAACAAAAATTCAATACGAAGATCTCTATTGAAAAAACTAAATGTATGGTAACAAGCAAAAACCTACGCCGATGTAAGCTAGAAATAGAAGACGAGTGCATAGAACAGGTAATGGTATTCAATTATCTGAAGATTCGAATCATCAGTAATAGAAACTTAACAACAGAAGAAGTAACTCAAACGACAAAAGCAGCGAAGATTAGTGAATGTCTCAGAGAAACGATATGGAAAAAAAAAACAAATATACGATCACCGAAATTAAGATGAAAATATACTAAACCATGATAAGACCAATATTGAGCTATGCACCGGAGACAAGAGCAGATACTAAAAAAAAACTAAGCAAAAAAATTAACAACATCGAAGTGAGAGTATTAAAGACGATACTAGGATTAACTCTAAAAGATCGACAAACAAACTGCAGGGTAAGACAAAGATGCAACGTTGAAAATATAAATAAATGGATAAAGATAAGATAGAAAGACTGGAATGAAGACATAGATCGAATGAATTCAAACCGATTGGTCAACATGTGTAAAAACACTAAGNTAAACTTTAAATGTAAGAAGATACTTAATAGTTTGATGATATTATTCTAACGAACAATTTAATAAAACATTAATACACATTATCTAATCTCTCTTTCTCTATTTGTTTATTATTTTTTTCTCTATTTTTATTTAAAAAAAAAACATTAAAATTCTTTACGGGGGAATATCTCACACGGTGATTCCCGTTGACATTTCTGTTATGGAAATCATTCTCCTTGGTATAAATCATTATTAAAAAAAAATCACAACCCTAAAGGCATTTTTGTTTTTTATCTTTTGTTCCATTCGATACGATATGGTAAAAAAAATAGAGTTAAATAGAATAATAAATAATAACAAACAAACACAAAAAAAGAAAAAAGAACATGCATAAGCGTGGGAATTAAAATCCCACGACAGAGCATGCATCTTCTCATCGCGCTTCCTTGCATTCGTTTCCACTATTCAAAGATAAAATACGAAAGAAAGGATTATCAGGATGACGAATATTCATTCTTTTATATATTATAGAAAATAATTTAATTCTTATTATTTTCATTCAGAGTAAATTTCATTTTAATTTTTATACCAAACAGAGATAATCCATTAATAAACTTTAATAAAATAATAAAAACTACACACACAGACACACACACACATCAAATCTCACTACGTTCTTTTTATATAGACCATATCATTTTAACAGATTATATTTAAAAAAAATGCATTTTGACATTTTGTCAAGGACGATGCAAAAAATGACCGGACGAATACTCGTTGAATGAAAATCGTATTATGGAAAATACATTTTAAAGATTTATGATTTTTCGGCTAGATAACCGGTGAAGGAAGGGAGAGGGGGGGCAGGGAAATGGAGAGAAGAAATAGGTGAAGTGTAACAACTATCGTGATTTCTACGAACCCTAGAGGAGGATAAAATATGAAGATAAATCATATCCGATAAGAAATCGTCGTCGTGTTGCATTTTTCTTCGAGTTTTTCTTCCTTTCTTTTTTACTTTTCCAAAGGTAAAGAATAAATCGATGTTGAAGGATTTTCAATTTTAAGAGTGAAGAGAAGAAGAACCAGTTAAACCAAAAAAAAACCCCACAAGTCATTTTTCATCGAGCTAGATTTTAATCGAGTTGATTTATGATATTCTTCTCTCGTCGTCGGTGATGAAGGGAGAGAGAGGAGGAGAACGAGGAAAAAACTTTCGTAATAAATAAATAAAAAAGTCAATAAATAAATATAGGAAACAAAAATGTAAAAGAAAAAACATGTATATTTTACTTTAATTAAATATATTGAGGTTGTTGAATCTTCAACAGATAGATACCAGTATAATGTTGATGATAAAAAACATCTATCAACACCAATAACAAAACAAAAAATAATAAAACTGCAAATTAAAACAAAGTATTAGATTGAAAACTATGAAACGGGCATCAAATAGTCAAACATACTAACCAAAAATGCCCGTTTCATAGTTTCCAATCTAATATATCGTCGTAAAAGGTGTGGTACGATAAGATGACTCATTGAACTCGTTGCTATTTGATTTAAAAACGAATCAAATAATTTCTGGAACAATAAAAACAACAAGGTTACACAATGGGAAATCATAAAATGATTATAATCTGTTACACGAACGATGTCAAACTGATCGCTGACAGTGAAAATAATCTGCAGAGACAGCTTCATACCTTCCATCTTACGGCAACAAAAATTCAATACGAAGATCTCTATTGAAAAAACTAAATGTATGGTAACAAGCAAAAACCTACGCCGATGTAAGCTAGAAATAGAAGACGAGTGCATAGAACAGGTAATGGTATTCAATTATCTGAAGATTCGAATCATCAGTAATAGAAACTTAACAACAGAAGAAGTAACTCAAACGACAAAAGCAGCGAAGATTAGTGAATGTCTCAGAGAAACGATATGGAAAAAAAAAACAAATATACGATCACCGAAATTAAGATGAAAATATACTAAACCATGATAAGACCAATATTGAGCTATGCACCGGAGACAAGAGCAGATACTAAAAAAAAACTAAGCAAAAAAATTAACAACATCGAAGTGAGAGTATTAAAGACGATACTAGGATTAACTCTAAAAGATCGACAAACAAACTGCAGGGTAAGACAAAGATGCAACGTTGAAAATATAAATAAATGGATAAAGATAAGATAGAAAGATTGGAAAGAAGACATAGATCGAATGAATTCAAACCGATTGGTCAACATGTGTAAAAACAATAAGCCTTACAGCAGAAAACCAATTGGAAGACTACCGAAAAGATAGAAAGACAACGTACAGTCAATAATTTGTGATTTATACAAACAGGACAAAAATTCCTAGTCAGAAGAGAAGAGAACTTACACCAGTTTCATAATTACGAGCTCATATGCGTTCCTCTGATGATTGTTGCCATGAAAAATGTGCAAATATATGCATTTACAATGCAATTTGAATTAAATCTTTATTTTATATTTCGTATGAGAATCATTCTGATATAAAAGAGTACATTTTATAATCATCCAATCCCGTAAATAATTCAACATTGATTC
This sequence comes from Mischocyttarus mexicanus, assembly GCA_023678845.1. NCBI lineage: Eukaryota > Metazoa > Arthropoda > Insecta > Hymenoptera > Vespidae > Mischocyttarus > Mischocyttarus mexicanus. The sequence goes on along the minus strand of JACGTP010000027.1, from coordinate 411,368 downwards.
AGAAAATTAAATAGGAATAATCTCGCTTATTTTTAGTTCGCGCTTTAACTGATAAAAAAAAAAGAAGGGAAAGATCTTGGAGAATCTCTAACTGAAATCGAATGAGAAGCGTAAATTTCCATTTTCTTAATCTACTCTCTCTCGCGTAGTTGTCTTCTTTTTCTTCTTCTTCGTTGTAGTCTCGTTTTATTACATCTTCTTCTACTTCTTCTTCTTTCGAGAGATTGAAAAATCTTTTAATACCGTATTCTTATTACTATTGAGAAAGAGATTTTTGTACAATATCATTGTAACACCTAAGTATTATATTCGTTGGAAAGAAATGCAAATTTCATATCTCCTTATTCTTTCTATTTTATCTCGATTTTTACATACGACATAATACCTGCATAATCGTGCTGCTAACGCGTTTATCATAAACCCTATACATAAATATACATATATATATACACACACACATATACATTCACTATAGAAATATATTCTTATGAGGTACATTGTTTCTTACATCAGCGATATTTCGCATAATCTCTTCAACCCCTGCTGCTTCTGCTTCTGCTGCTTCTGCTGTTACACATTTACTCGCCAAGAGAATAATACATTTTAGTTATGATTTCTACGTTTATCGTGTTGTATCTCTGATTAAAAAGAATCGTAAAAGTGTTGATATTTCATACTTAAGTAAAAGAAAAATAAGAAAGGAAGAGAAGAAGTAATGTCAAAGAATATAAAATTCTGTAACGTTAAAGAAGAATTTAGAAAATTGAGCTTAAAGAATATATGAGCCTATAATTATAAAAGTGGTCGAAGTAAAAATTAAAAAATAAAATCAGTTTATCAGTTATTTCATTCCACATTAATTTAAATTAAATTAATTCAATGTAATTTTAACAGTATCGTTCTAAAATGAACCATTAGATAGTGGTTGTAAATTCAATATTACATGGAATACATTTAACATTGAAATACAATTCATGAAATATCTCAAAACAAGAAATATATGACTCAAATCGTTTTCATAATTATGGGCACACATGAATCGGTCGGTTCATATGGGACCTATGTTTGGAACGACCCATATCTGGGTCGACAGTAATGGAAAAGGTTGTTCAAAGTACCAGAGAAATATGTAAATAAAATGACTTTTAAAAGGGGGATGGTACGATCTTGTAATCTCTGAATAAACACGTCCATTAAATAATTTATACAAATGTATTGTTTAATATAAATTAGAAAGAAAATAAAACAGAATTCTTTTCTTTTAACTCACGATTTTATTCTTTTGTATTTATTAAATAAATTAAATAAAATTCTGTCGTATTATTTGATACACGTAGAGAGACACGTATACGTTCGACATGAAATAATGATTTGGTAGATGTATCCTAGAAAACTCGTACTACTCTGGTATTAATGTACATACGTGTCAGAGATTACTCATATAATCTCTTTGTTTAAGTAGAAATTTCTCTTGTTAAGTTAAAATCCATCTCGAATTTAATTTCAACATTTATTTTTCTATACTTGTCGTGTTGAAAATCCCCGTTGATTAAAAAGAATGATATAGACAAGGTATTAATATTTTTCTTTTAAAGTGTAACCGACTGAAAATCCTTAGGATTATAAAATTCTATAAAAAAAAAGTGTTAAAAAGAAAGAAGAGAAAATAAAAAAGAAAGAAGAGAAAATAAAAAAAATATTTAATAGAATTGGATTGTAAGTAAAGGCAGATATAAGACACGTTGAACTTAGGGTGAGATAAGAGTTCGGCAGGTGGTTTCTGGCGAATTCTAGCATGCGTTAGTGTACATATATATAACATATACAGGATTGTTCACAAAATATATGCACGAAATATATTTTTTTTTACGTAATATCAAGTTTGAGATTAAACCTATTATCACAGATTTCCACAGGATAGCGATTTACAACGATAATTTACATGACAGTGTTTATCAACGAGACAAATCAATCGAAATCAGTCATCTCTTTGCCATATTTCAAAGAATATTCCATTCTTTTAGCATTAAATTACATGAAGAAAATTATCGAGTAATATAAAATGAAATGACTCTAGGTTTTAGAGCTAATTAAGATTAATCCTTTTTTTTACTCAGAACTTATTTGTTTAATACTTCTGAAAATATCTATTTTAGTACCAAATAATATACTTTTGCAAAGAACTTTATTGCATTACTTTATTCGAAAGAAATCAACAGCTGAAGTAGACAGAATTCTTTTTGAGACTTTACGGCGACAATGCTATGTCGGACATGCAAAGATTGATTTCGATGTTTCAAAAATAATGATTTTGAAGTTGACGAAAAAGAACGTTCCTGGTGCAACCGACAAAATTTCAAGACGAAGAAGAATTAGAGGAATTGTTTAATCAAGCAGAGTTTGGAAAAATATTGCAAGTAGATGCGTCAACAGTTTCGAAATGGTTTAAAAACGTTAGGGTTGCGTTAAGGCTTGTGTCAGGTGTAAAAAAAAGACGAGAACTTATTCATGGTCCTAATACATATATATATATCTATGTGTATGTATATGTATAGAAAGAAAGAGGGTGGTGAACGGAGAGGGAGGTGGGGTCGGAAAAGTGGTATTATACCGTGGTAGTTCCAATTGGAAAGATGTGTTAGAGTGAGAGGGTTTTCTAGGGAAGTGTGTAGATATAGGTGGACAGGTGGAAGGTTGGTGGAAGGTTACAAGAGCGCAGACTCCGTAGAAAAGCATCGAAGACAGCACCCGGCAGCGGTGGCACGGTACCGGAGTACCGGACAGAGCTAGCTCGACCGCATTGCTGTGTTCGTTCCACTGAGAGTTAGTTCAACGAGTGTGGAACGTGCTAAGACAAATTGTCCATCAACGTTAGAAGATAATATTGAAAATAAAAATATCTCTCCTTTTTTTTCGGCTAGAACATAATCAATAATTAAAACCAGTTTAAACACCATTAACATTTCTATCTTCGATCGCTTTTTTTTTTTTTTCATTTTTTTCCGATCAAACAATTTTTTGACATTTCTCAAAGATCAAAGAGAGTAATAAAAAAGAAAAAAGTATTCGATTGGTAGAAAAATTTAGAAGGAAATTTTAATCTTTCTTTTTGATCTTAATTCGGAGAAGAATATAAACCCGGAAGGTTCGTTCTTACGGGTTGAGACCCCCTAAAAGACGAACGGACGGACAGGGAAGAGAAGGAAACGATATTTTTGTTTGTGTTTCAAGAGAATAATAATTATTATTTAAATAAACTGTCAACCAGAGTTAAGGTCTTTGACGTTTCCCGCGCTTAACACGTTACACCTGTTAACTGGGAAACCGGTGCCGGCCTTTGACCATCTAGAGGCAAGTAATAGAAACAATGTCAAATGAGTTCATTAATTTCTATTTTTACATTTTTTTCTCTATTTTTATTATTATTATTATTACTTATTTATAATAATACATACGTACGATTAATGATCTATATTAATCAATCGTTATTTGTGTTTATTAAAAACATAAAAAAAAAGAAAACCGTGAAGAAATTAACGTTAAAACATTTTCATATAACAAATACACGTATTAATATTTATAACAATTTTCAAACACCAAGTGTAATAAAACTTAATTCGTTATTTTTAGCTTCAAATAAATGTAAAAGTAATGGACGTTGTTTACACCTGTTACCAAAAAAAATATAAAAACAGTCCAGAAATTAACGTAAAAATATTTTGATGAAACAAATACGCGTATTAATATTTACAACAATTTTTTTATATCTGGTGTAATAAAAAAATGAATCCGTTATTTTTAGATTGATATAAATCCCCCAAAAAATAATGGATTTCTTTTTTATTACGATTAATATTTCAAACTCTTGGAGGAAAAAAAAAATTAGTTGAAACGTTGTTAAAAAAAAATTAAATGAAAAAAAGAGGAAACTGTAATATAATATATATATATATTATATATTTTCCGATAGGAACTGAACTAAACGAGTTCTCAAAACGAGAGTTTAATTAACGGACATTTTCAATAGGTAAAGTTTAATTAATCCTACGAAGAAGAAGAAGAAGAAGAAGGAAGAAGAAGAAGGAAGAAGGAAGAAGGAAAGTTTATTAAATTATTCCGTACGTGAGTTTTGTTAGCATTTGTCTATTTTTATGTTTTATTTCCTTCTTCTTTTATTCTTTTCTACAACTACTACTACTACTACTACTTCTTCTTCTTCATATTCGTCACATAAAGTGTTTAATTTCTCGTAATTAAATGTAAAAGTTAGAATAAATTAAAATATCGTGTATGGGGAAAGTGTATAGGTAGAGTTAACTAAACGTAACAAGTTGAAATGTTAAACTCTGACATTTGGTAGAAATGAATTTTCGTTTTCTGGAAGCACATGTAGTTGAAGTTGCGCGGTTAAACCGCTATATTCCCGCTTTAGTATCACTCCTATTTCGTCGAAGTATAGAATCTCAAAGTTATGGAGGTAGAGAGAGATAGTTTTCCACTTCACCATAGACTGGTCTAGTACCATCCAGAAAGTTATTACACGTAACGACGTGTAACCTACATAACTTTCAACGTTACTACTGAAGAAACACAGATACCAAAGTGTATCAGAGAAACAGAGAGAGAGAGAGAGAGAGTGATAATAACTAAAGAGGATATAAAAAGTCAAGAAAACTATACTAAAAAATAAAACTGAAAGCGAATGGATGTTAAAGAGGAAAGAAAAGAACAAACATTAAATTCTATCCAAAATCGGGTTAACGTTAATCACGTTTTAAACTAGCCTTGACTTAAATGTGCATATGCGTGTAAGTGTATGTGTCTTTCTTGTATTAGAATTTTAAATAACAGTGATAATTTCATCAGTACAAGATATATTCTTTATCTATAACAAACTTAGCTTATCCTTGGTTGTATAATAATAGGGTCAGGATAATATATTCCTTTTACTAATCTTCTGGTATTACAAACTAGACAACTAAACTTTAAATGTAAGAAGATACTTAATAGTTTGATGATATTATTCTAACGAACAATTTAATAAAACATTAATACACATTATCTAATCTCTCTTTCTCTATTTGTTTATTATTTTTTTCTCTATTTTTATTTAAAAAAAAAACATTAAAATTCTTTACGGGGGAATATCTCACACGGTGATTCCCGTTGACATTTCTGTTATGGAAATCATTCTCCTTGGTATAAATCATTATTAAAAAAAAATCACAACCCTAAAGGCATTTTTGTTTTTTATCTTTTGTTCCATTCGATACGATATGGTAAAAAAAATAGAGTTAAATAGAATAATAAATAATAACAAACAAACACAAAAAAAGAAAAAAGAACATGCATAAGCGTGGGAATTAAAATCCCACGACAGAGCATGCATCTTCTCATCGCGCTTCCTTGCATTCGTTTCCACTATTCAAAGATAAAATACGAAAGAAAGGATTATCAGGATGACGAATATTCATTCTTTTATATATTATAGAAAATAATTTAATTCTTATTATTTTCATTCAGAGTAAATTTCATTTTAATTTTTATACCAAACAGAGATAATCCATTAATAAACTTTAATAAAATAATAAAAACTACACACACTGACACACACATCAAATCTCACTACGTTCTTTTTATATAGACCATATCATTTTAACAAATTATATTTAAAAAAAAATGCATTTTGACATTTTGTCAAGGACGATGCAAAAAATGACCGAACGAATACTCGTTGAATGAAAATCGTATTATGGAAAATACGTTTTAAAGATTTATGATTTTTCGGCTAGATAACCGGTGAAGGAAGGGAAGGGAGGGGAGGGGGGGTGAGGGAAATGGAGAGAAGAAATAGGTGAAGTGTAACAACTATCGTGATTTCTACGAACCCTAGAGGAGGATAAAATATGAAGATAAATCATATCCGATAAGAAATCGTCGTCGTGTTGCATTTTTCTTCGAGTTTTTCTTCCTTTCTTTTTTACTTTTCCAAAGGTAAAGAATAAATCGATGTTGAAGGATTTTCAATTTTAAGAGTGAAGAGAAGAAGAACCAGTTAAACCAAAAAAAAAACCCCACAAGTCATTTTTCATCGAGCTAGATTTTAATCGAGTTGATTTATGATACTCTTCTCTCGTCGTCGGTGATGAAGGGAGAGAGAGGAGGAGAACGAGGAAAAAACTTTCGTAATAAATAAATAAAAAAGTCAATAAATAAATATAGGAAACAAAAATGTAAAAGAAAAAACATGTATATTTTACTTTAATTAAATATATTGAGGTTGTTGAATCTTCAACAGATAGATACCAGTATAATGTTGATGATAAAAAACATCTATCAACACCAATAACAAAACAAAAAATAATAAAACTGCAAATTAAAACAAAGTATTAGATTGAAAACTATGAAACGGGCATCAAATAGTCAAACATACTAACCAAAAATGCCCGTTTCATAGTTTCCAATCTAATATATCGTCGTAAAAGGTGTGGTACGATAAGATGACTCATTGAACTCGTTGCTATTTGATTTAAAAACGAATCAAATAATTTCTGGAACAATAAAAACAACAAGGTTACACAATGGGAAATCATAAAATGATTATAATCTGTTACACGAACGATGTCAAACTGATCGCTGACAGTGAAAATAATCTGCAGAGACAGCTTCATACCTTCCATCTTACGGCAACAAAAATTCAATACGAAGATCTCTATTGAAAAAACTAAATGTATGGTAACAAGCAAAAACCCACGCCGATGTAAGCTAGAAATAGAAGACGAGTGCATAGAACAGGTAATGGTATTCAATTATCTGAAGATTCGAATCACCAGTAATAGAAACTTAACAACAGAAGTAGTAACTCAAACGACAAAAGCAGCGAAGATTAGTGAATGTCTCAGAGAAACGATATGGAAAAAAAAAACAAATATACGATCACCGAAATTAAGATGAAAATATACTAAACCATGATAAGACCAATATTGAGCTATGCACCGGAGACAAGAGCAGATACTAAAAAAAAAACTAAGCAAAAAAATTAACAACATCGAAGTGAGAGTATTAAAGACGATACTAGGATTAACTCTAAAAGATCGACAAACAAACTGCAGGGTAAGACAAAGATGCAACGTTGAAAATATAAATAAATGGATAAAGATAAGATAGAAAGACTGGAATGAAGACATAGATCGAATGAATTCAAACCGATTGGTCAACATGTGTAAAAACACTAAGGCTTACAGCAGAAAACCTATTGGAAGACCACCGAAAAGATGGAAAGACAACGTACAGTCAATAACTTGTGCTTTAGACAAACAAGAAAAATTCCTAGTCAAAAGAAGAAGAAGAAGAATATTTTACAATGTTCGCGTAATGTCAACAGGGGGAAAATGGAAGAGGGAAATAAAAATAGAAAGAGAAAGAGAGAGAGAGAGAGAGAGACATCGATGCTTTCCTGAAAATAAAGAGACATTTATCTGCATGTTGAAATCCCATTAATAATATTGAAAATTTATGCTTAACGAGAGTTATGCGAGCATATAAATATAATTCTATATTTATTGTGCATGAATTGTGGGTTAGTCGAGAAAGATGCATCCGATGTATGTTATGGCATCGTGGTTTTAACCCAAATATTCATAGAAGGAGGATCGAGGTTGACCAAACGATACCCCTCCTCTTATCCCGTTTCAACCCCTTTTTCGATAATATACCCCGTTTGCCCGCAAACGTGTTTACGCCAAAGGACATTACCCCATATCGGTCTCGCCTACATTTAACTCAATACAACGTATACTGTACTTCCTTCTCCTCCTCCTCCTCTTCCCAATACTACTACTACTACTACTACTACTACTACTACTATACGAACATACATATACACGTATAATAGNAGGCTAACAATAAGTGTTCTTTATCGAGCACCTATATTTCCCATCCTCTTATCTTTTGTCTTTCGAACGTAGTTGGTTCTTCTTTTTTTTTCTTTCTTTTTACGTTTATACCAAGACTCAACGTCGATTCACCCTTCTTCACATGTAAGATTTTTTTTATTCAAATTCTAACCTCCACCCTTTTACCACGTACCTTTCATTTATCCGTCCTATCCTATATCTCACACTCGTATGATTTATATTACATCGAATTATGTAGGTGTGACATTATTTTTTTTTCTCTCTCTCTCTCTCTCTCTCTCTCTCTCTAGTTAACTTTATACAGAATTTTTCCCTGGATTTTAACGTCGTATCCTCTTTGACGTTAAATCGACTTGCCAGTGAGTTTCCCTCGAGGTGAAGGTACCAGCTCCGGAATACATTTTTCGCTTCTTCGAATTCTATTTAACGAGACGCGAGATAAATCACGTGCGATAGACCGTAAAGTAAAATAAAGAAGTTTTGTTGATCTTCATTGGTTAACAAAAACAAACAAGAAAATCATTTAAACAGTTTGTACTCCTTGTCTCCTGGGATGTTGTTTAGCAAATACTCGTCGTCATTTTACTGCAAAAATGTGCATTTATGAGCACCGATAGCTTTGAAACTAATTAAAGTATCGTAATGATATTTGATTTATATGAATTAGAATATATTTTCGAAAACATATATCTGCACAACAAAATATTAACATTTTACTTGTTATAATTTTGGAATATTCTTTAATTATGCATTGCAAGTTGATTTATGCACCTTGCACAATTTATGCACATTTCGTTTAACGTCTTCCACCTGGTGTATTTCTATCAGAACAAACAATACAATCCCATTTTCATTTTCCCCATCAAGGAAATATGTAGTTTATTGTTTAGTTTGTTGTTCTCTGAATACATGAATTAACGTTTACTCGATTTCCGAAAATCTCTTCTCAACTGGTCTATCAGAGTCTCGACAAACTTGTATTATGTCATTGATTTTTGATTATTTTTTTCTTCCGATGTCCAGTAAACTATAATAGGAGTTAATGACACAAATTTCTAGTCTTCCAAAAAAATGATTTCTTCCACCATTTCAATGATTTTCACATAAAACAATACGTCGAAGCGTATTGATCCACACGATCCGCGTAACCCATATTTGTTACGTAATCTATAACCATTTCAGTTTACAGCTTGCTAATCTACATTCTCAAATTTTGTTATACCCTGCAAGATCCTGTAGCAGATAAATCTTTCTTCTAGAAAACAATTTTATCGTTCTTTTCAAGTTGCATAGAAGACGTAAAAGAAAATTGCGCACGAAACGTTCTAAGCGTATTTCTCTTCCAACTTAAAACTTACTGATATTATTTTTGTATATCTTAGAAATTTCACCATACTTTGATTTGACATTTTGTATTATTTCAACAAAAAAACTTGAGAAAAATATACATTTTCTCAAAAAAGTAATACTGGAATAAGTTGATTCCCCAAAACTAACAAACTTTGATATCCGAGTGTTATTCTAAAAATACAATGACTCTTTGAAAGAAGCCAGTGAACCGCAAAGAGTTAACCTAAATAATAAGCAACAACAAGAGGAATAATTTATGATCCTTTACCCTTAAGTAAACTATCTAAACAGGGGATTTTAGATACAACTTTTTTTTTTCAACGATAGAAAAAATAGAAGAATAGAATAATATAAGGGTAGGTTGAATAGGTAAAAGCTCGCTTGCTTGCTTACTTGCTTCCTTGTTTGAAGGTGTCACGTATCGAACGGCAATCACTGAGGGGGTGGTGTGCGAATGAGTGTAAAGACGCGTGCACGTTAAGTGGAGCAACGACCGGAGGAAGCAAGGAAGCATAGAACTCTTGGACTTGTGTGTTACAGATTGTCCTCTTCCTCTACCTTCTCCTCCACCACCTCCACCACCTCCTTTTCCTTCTCTTCCTCTTTCTCATCGTTGTCGACGTCGTTGGCTCCGTTATGTCGGCTTTTCTACCTATATACAAGTATATAAGCAGAGTACTTACTTTCGTTTTTCGATTTAGCTTACATGGGCAAAGGACCAATGGAGTTGACAAGAACTACGACGAAAACGAAAACTGGGAAGATGTAGGAAAGTAGAAACAAGGGGGGTACCACCAATGGTGAAACTGAGTGAACTACTACAACGAAGGGGGTGGGGGGTAGGGGAGGGGATGGGAATGGGAATAGGAGTAGGGTGTATTTTTCCTTCCGCGTATGCATTTACTTTCAACATTTCTTTTCTCTTTCATTTCCTTTTTCTATTCTATTCTTTTTTCCATTTTTCTTCTATTTTATTTTATTTTATTTTGAAGGCAACCCCTGGCGTCACGTCGTCGACAGTCGCGCCCAACTTCCAATCTTTTTCTTTATTTCTTCCTCTTCCTACTTCATTTCCTCTTGAAAAACTCCTTTCCGAAAAGTCGAGTTGAAAGGTCGCAGAAAACGATGACTCCGAGTACTTTCAAACTAAATCTTTTTATCTTTTGTTCCTTTTTGAAATTTTTTGTTTTTCAAGTCAAAGCAAGCGTCTTATCTGTCGCCTAGTGCTTAGATCAATTTCGATTAGAATTAGAACGTGACGTTGAATGAAATTTCTCGTATTAAACCAATTTGCATTATAAACGCGTATACGTGTGCGCAGTTTGCCTGGCAACTATCATCAAAGTGCATATTATACTTGTGCATATTGGACGTGCTGTCAATGAGAAATGGTGTTCGGAAATAGTTTCAGGGTAAAATAACACAGAAAAAAAAAGTAGAATAAATGAACGATTGGGTTTTTCCGAGAACAACGAAGAAGTAATTGTTCTTACAAAACTTAGACGTTTTATTTTATTTTCATTCAAATAGAATCAAAAAATAAAATACGTCGATGATAAGATTGAATTTTTTCAATTTTTACGTGCGATGCAAATGAGTTTACAATTTTTATGTCTTATTTTAGAGTATAATCGTATAATTGTGCATATTAAACATGCTGTTAATGAAATATGGTGTTCAGAAATAATTGTAGAGTAAAATAACACTGAAAAAAGTAGAAAAAATAAACGATTACGTTTCCTACAGCAAATTCTTACAAAACGTAGTAGATGTTTTATTTTCATTCAAATAGAATTAAAAAAAAAATATGTTGATGATAAAGAACGAATTTTTTTCATTTTTTACGTGCATCGTTTATGGATTTCTTCGAGCTGATCTAACCGTTTCTCGTTTAATTCGGATACGTTGAAATAATTACGTAATAACTCGACAAATTAATTGAATATCGTATTACTTATTTTGATTTTTTTTTTTTTTAATTAAAATAATAAACAGACAGAGAGAAAACTTTTACGAAGTATGATATGTTTTTTTTAATATTAACTGTAAAAAAAAAGGGAAGAAATAGGAGGGAAAAAAAAAGAAGAGAGGAAAAAAAAAAAAAGGTAGGAAAGTTGCAATCAATCGGTCGCGTAGCATTTATCGGATGGTTTAATCGATCCCGTTGTCCTTATCGAGTGTGATTAATCTCACGTAGTACTTGATCCTAGTTCTTGTATACCTGTTATCTCGATGGAAATTGCGTTACTCTTTGCTATCGATCGTACAAGGAAAAACCTCTTTCCTGCAGTCGAGTTCAATTCGTGTGAGTCAAAGTACAAATATTATTATTATTATTATTATTATCATTGTCATTTATAAAAATATCAAAACGTGACAAAAAGTCGAGTTCAATACGTGTGAGTTGACGTACAAATATTAATATCATTATTTTTATTATTATTATTATTATTATTATAAGGTGTAGTAAAAATAATATATTTCTTTTCACTATACCTAAAAAATTATTATTATTATTATTATTATCATTTGTAAAAATATCAAAACGTGACCAATAGTTGAGTTCAATACGTGTGAGTTGACGTAGAAATATTAGGTTTTCAAATATGAAATGGAGTAAAAAATGTACATAATTGAATTGAGAATTTGCTCCATTTCATATTTGACAACCTAATATTGTTATTATTATTATTATTATTATTATCATTGTTTGGAAAAAATATCAAAACGTGACGAGTAGTTGAGTTCAATTCGTGTGAATCCGACGTACAAATATTAGGTTGTCAAATATAAAATGGAGCAAATTCTCAATTCAATTATGTACATTTTATGCTCCATTCCATACTTGACAACCTATTATTATTATTATTATTATTATTATTATGATCGTTTGGAAAAAATATAAAAACGTGACGAAATATGGTTAAACGAAAAAATAATCACATCGAAGTTTTATCCCTTTTTTCTTTTATATAAGATTTTTTCTCTCTTTTAGATTTGTTTCTTATTCGTTAGAAAAATTGACAAATTTAACGTGATATTAAAGAAAAAAAAAAGAGAGAGAGAGAGAGAGAGAGAAGACAACCGATTGAATAAAGGACTCATTTACACGCAAGAGACACGGGTAGAGACTAGCGTTGAATTTCATTTCCCTTTTTTTTCCTTTCTGTTATTTTTATCCGAGAAAATGTCTTGAGGAAATATATCGTTAACTAAAGGTAAAGAAGAAAGAGAGAGTTGTTTTAAAGGTGGACATCTATTTACTTTCTTTATTCATCTAGCTTTGCTCCAGTTTCGAGAACAAATTTTTTTTTCTTTTCTTTCCCGCAAAACTAAATTACGGTTGGTTAACGAACGCGAGAAAACTGTTGGAGAAAAAGAAAAATATATTGTGTATATATATATATATATACATATAACTATAAAAAAAAAAGGAAAAGAAAAAACTACGAATGCGGGTTAGATATTTCCTTTTTTTTTCCCATACACTACTCTCTGTTACTCCTTTTATGAAATATTTTATTTGTAAAAAAAAAGAAATTACGCGTAACCGATGCAAGAAAAGAAATATTATATGCATGTATATATATAAATATAAATATTTTTTTTTAGTAATAAAATTGCGAGTACTGAAGGCAAAAAAAAAACATAATAAAAAGAACAATATATATTCCGTATGTATTATTTATAAATAAATTCGCGTACGTGTAGAATTTGTATAATAAAAAGAACACTACGAGAGATTGATTAAACGCATAAAACAACAACAACGAATATCACCGGAAAAAAATTATTTTTATTAGTTTTAGGGAAAAAAATATAAAAGAGAAATTGATTATTTTAAGATTGAAATAAAAGTAAGTTGAAATAAACGTAGAAATTATTTCAAGCTTGAGTTAAAATAATGAATCTTTTCTTATTATTACGAGAAATATGTTACCTGCACGTGAATAAATTTAAGAGTAACAAAGGTGAATAAGAAAAATGAAATAGGTAAAAAGTTATACGTGCAAGTTAGATAATTTCTTTTTCTATATACTGTACTCTTCTGTTGCTACTTTTATGAAATATTTTATATTTCGAGAGATAAAGAAATTGCACGCAACCCTGATGCAAGAAAAGAAACATTATATGCACATATGTATATGTGTAATATATAAATATATAAGGACAAAAAATATACGACGAGAGATTAACTAATAACGCGTAACGCGAATAAAAACATAAAAATAATCGAAAAATTATTTATATGTTATATCGGATACGTGAATAAATTCGAGAGTAACCAAAGTGAAAAAGAAAAGAAGAAAATATTGCATGTATTATTTATAAAGAACCTTTATGCGTACGCATTTTATGTTCCTTTCCCCGTCACTCATCATACTTTCTTGCTTCAGAAAATATATTGGATTAGTGGAATAAAAATGTCGGATTTTTGGACATAATTAAATCAAATAATCCGACATTTTTTTTTTTTCTAGAAAAAAAGAAATATATATTAGGTTGGTGGAAAAAAAATGTCGAATTTTTCCATTTAATCATGGCTAAAGATCCGACAATACTTTTCCACCAATCTCATAGATTTTTCTTTTTTCTAGGAAAAAAAAATGACGATTATTAATCATAGCGAACAATGATATATTAAAAATATTTGTTAAGAAATATAATATTCTATGTTAAAAAAAAAAAAAACGAAAACTTTTGTCAAAAAAGCAAAAGTGTGTTTACGTTTAAAAGAAATCGTGAAGTGTTGGAATTCAAGTTTTCTATGACTACATATATTATTTGAAATATTTCAGAAAATTTGTTGGCACAAATGATGAAGGGTCGGCACCACTTTCGACGTCGATTTAGTCTTCAACCGTCGTCGTTGAAGGAAGGACAGGAAGATGGAACGACGAAGAATGCTAGGTAGATAGAATTTTTTGATTTATATGTTACCATATACCGATCTATATAAAACACAAATATATATATATATATATAGAGTGAGATCAAATTCGCTTTTTCTGAGACATTATACGATTTGGATCAGTGACAACACAGTTGATAAAACTAAACAATCCTCTCGTAGAACTTTGACATCAACTTTCCAACATATTTTTTCATCGTATTTCCAATCAACGTGAGTTCTGAATCGAATATACAATCCATACCGAGATTTGAACAATGTTTAATTATAAATATTAACGAAATTATATCGAACAAACTAAAAGAAACGAATGAACGAATAAATAAAAAACAAAAATATACGAAAGATTGATTATTATCCAAACAAATTTTATCCCCAATTAATTGCGAATTGAATCCTACCGTCCCTCTATTTTCGTTCCAAGTTATTTTTAAAAGAAGCGAATTTTTATCTCACACCCTTTGCATAAGCGTACATATATAAAAAAAAAAAAGAAAATAAATTATAATATATACAGATCGATACGGTTTATTTATATCGGATCCCTTAACGGTTTCTATTTCACCAAAAAAATTATTTTTTTTCTTTTTTTCGAAATCATATTTCATCTACATGGGGTCTCTCACCGGTGTTTATTTTCTTCTCGTTGACGAAACTTCTGAGATACACGAAGAAGACATTTTTTTTTTAATTTCGCGAGAATCTTATGGACGGTGGGTGGGGGGAGAGACGAGGAGTAGAAAAATGAGGAAACGAAAAAAAAAAAAGAAGAAAAAAAGTGGGACCCCAATTCCTACTTTATCCGGGTCTTTCTTCTTTGTGTCGTAACAAGTGTGTCTTTGTATCTTTCTCCGTTAATAAGCATAGATTATTACCAAGACGATGAGATTTTCGGTCGAGATAGCTGTTATCTGGTGCATATGAAAACCTTGGACCAAGCTTTCTTCCCTCTCTCATTCTCTTTCTCTCTTCCTTCCGCCTTTTCAACCCATGTTTCACCCTATTTGAAGGCGAACCACACACTATTCTGGTTTCGTCGGAGAAATCAGGACGCTTTAATACAATGCGCTCATTCAATACTTAAAAGAGATCTTTAACATTCGTTAAAATACTATTCACTTCATAGAGATATTATTTTTAACTTGATTTTTATATATCCTTCATTTTGAAATATATAATCAATTGAATTTAGTTATAATTAAATTTAAATAAAAAGGATAAATCATTTAATTGGAATTAAACTCGTTTACGAAGTCATCCCTCTGAAGTGACAAAATTTATCAAACGTTGGAATTAATTCGTTGCATTTTATTGACAGACAAATAACGATTTGTTTTTAACTCATTAACTGCCAAATTTATTTTTTCTTTGAAATTTTTAGCCCATAAGTTATACATGAGCCTATAATTATGAAAGAAAAGTTAAAAAATAAAATAAGTTTATCAGTTATTTCATGCCACATTATTTCAAACTAAATAAATTCAATGTTAATCTTGACGATATTGTTCAAAAATGAATCATTAAATAGTGATTGTAGTTTCAACATTATATGGAATTCATTTAATGTTCAAATGCAATTCAATGAAATATCTCTAAACAAGAATTATTATACAAATTATGTTTTGTCTTGAAAATATACACACAATACTGATTAATAGAATTAAACTAAACTGTCAGCTGTCCCAAATATATTTTTGAAGCCAATTAGTGTAAGTAAAATTCCAAAATCCCTAAATGGGAATAGTGGTAGCTAATGAGTTAATAAAAATTAAAAAATACATCGATGAAAATACTATCAATCGATTTCCACTACGTTTTCCTATCTTTTTGGACAGGTGACGAATACCCCGTTGAAAGAATGCTTCGTACTTGGAGTCAATCCATTAATCGATCCAATTTTTATAATCTTCATTAAAAGTGAAACTCTACCCTGACAAACCACGAGACATCAAAACCACGAAAACACAAGTCAAAAATAAAATACTTGTAATACCCACATCGTATCTCGTAAAACGCTGCGAATTAATTCCAACAGCTAATATTTTTCAAATTTAGTTATCATTAAATTTAAACTTTTTGCATTAAGAAGTCACCTGTGATTTGACAAAACTATTTTTCCCTAAAACTCTTAAATCATCTCTGGCATGACACTTCATATTGTTTAATAAAACAAATAAGTGTGAAGCACAGACACAGTTTTATTTTTAAAATATTTAGAAATTATATGTATGTACATAAAGATCAATCATTTGTTAATATAACATCAAACTTTTAAACAACTGTAAATAATTACTTCGTACCCTAACATGTGATATAAAAAACCACAAAAATGAAATCAAAGTTTAAGCAACGAGAGAACAAACTAGGAAAACAATTATATTGTAATTATATAATAGTTGAATGAATGAATATGACATCGTATAAATTACGTATTATTATTTAATTTCAGAAACGAAAGATTATCGGAATCCGACAGTGGTGGTGGCGATGGAAAATCATCCGAAAGTTCAATAAAACACAAAATAGTTGTAATGGGTGCTGCTAAAGTTGGCAAATCGGCAATAATCAATCAATTTCTTTACGGTACATTCACGCCGAAGTATAAACGAACCGTAGAAGAAATGCATCACGGTGACTTTAACGTATCCGGTATTCATTTAACCCTTGACATCTTGGACACTTCCGGGTCTTACGAATTTCCAGCTATGAGAGATCTGTCTATTAAATCGGCAGATGCGTTTGTCTTAGTTTACGATGTTAACGATGTCAATACCTTTCACGAAGTTAAGACCTTGAGGACTTTGATATTGAATACGAAAGGAGTGGTACCTATCGTAGTCGTAGGTAATAAATTGGATCTCGTGGAGAAGGAACAGGAGGTAAAATTAATTTTCTTAATTATAATTAAAACAAAAATAATAAGAAATTAATTAATTAATTAAGGTTTGACCATGTTGTTGTTGTTTATGTGGATTTGTACAGGTCGATAGCGAGAGTACCCGAGAATTGGTGACATCTAAATGGGAAAATGGTTTCGTCCAAGTATCCGCGAAAGAAAATTTAAATATTTCTCAAGTATTCAAAGAACTATTGTTACAGGCCAAATTGAAATACAACTTGAGTCCTGCGTTACGTAGAAGACGTCGTCAATCTTTACCACCGCCTCCGCATTTGAATTCGCGCAGTAGCACCGCTCACGTACCATCACCGGCGCAGTTGCAACATTTGCAACAAATACGGGAACGCGCTGAATCGAAAAGAAATTCATGTATCTTGTCGTAAGAATTCATAATTCTTTACAAACACATAAACACGCGCGGATACACGCATACATGCATACATACATACATATAAACATAGAAACATATATGCATACATATATGCATACATAAATGCATACATAAATGCATGCATGAATGCATAGATACAAAAAAAACATGCATACATACTTAACAATAATCTCTTTTTCTTTTCGAATCTTTCAATTACCTAGAAGATACATTATTTCACCATTTACTAACGTAATCGATTTCTAGGATTAAGCTTATAAATGGGATATATATTTGAAAGGGTTTGATTAAAGGATTTCTAAAGGATTAACGTTAATTATATTACATAACGTAGTTCCTTTTGCCCTGAAAATGATTACTCCCCTTTTTTTCAGCAACATTGAAAGACATACATTCATTTTCCAAGATGTCATTTTTTTTTTCAAACTTGATTATCTACATTCTCACCATATACCGTGGATTGAATTGAAAAGTTTTGACCCTACCATAGAATCAATCTTTTTTATTATTATTATTGTTATTATTTATTATCCAGTTCACTCTTATTAAAAAATAAAACTTCTTTATCCTTTTTTTTTGTATTCTCGAGACTGACAACTTTTCAATCCATCCTCACAGTAATTTATCTTTTACTTCTTCCACTTCTTCTTCTTCTTCTTCTTCTTAGATCTGTTCGTTAGTTATTTTCTTATTTTATAGAAAAATCACAAATATAATCGAATTAAGAACTTTACGCTCATTCAATAAAATTTCATTCGATCGATAGTTAAACTTATTGACCAACTTTAAACGATAGGATAGGATATACCCACTAATGCAGGATAAATCATATAAAACGTTGAACATTTTTTGATCTATATAGATAGTATACATATATATATCTTAACATATGGTGTAAATATTAAATACATATACCTGTATCTGTAAAACACGTCCGATATAGATACGAAATAGTTACATTTCAAGCCACTCGTTGCGATAAACCCATATACATTGTTTCGCATAATCGCCTTAATAATAAAAAATAAAAAAAAAATATAAAAATATACAAAAATTCCAAATATCGCAAATATAATATTCATCTTCATAGAAACATAGGTTTCGATATTTTCTAAAAACGAGTTCTCTTAGATATATTTAAATCCATGTATATATATAGATATATATATATATATGTATTAGGTTGTCAAATATGAAATGGAGCAAATTCTCAATACAATTATATGCATTTTTTGTTCCATTTCATACTTGACAGCCTAATATATATGCGAATTAACGGCGTACCGCTGAACGATTTGCGCTGTGCAAACGACAGAGTATTTCTCATCAAAAACATGTAAGACCTTCGTCACAGCTAGTCAAGAATATGATCTGAACACTGAATGTTAAGAAAATCAAATACATGATTGTCATCACCAAAATGGAACAACTCAATGAACAGCTGTATGCGGAAAGCGAAAAGCTTGAAAGGGTTTGAGAAATATGACTACCTAGAAATACAAGTATCAATTTGTATATCATTGATTACTACTCAGAAATAAAGATTTGCATCGAGAAAGAAATCTGCATCCTTTCTAAGGATTAAGAATCTACTCTGAGAAAAATATCCTGGCTGTCAAGAATATGCGAGAATGGTTTAAAGTCGAGTTATCTGACTTATTCAAAACACCAGCTTCTGAAATTAAGATAGCAATGATGGGGTAGCCAATCTCCGAAATGGAGATGGTACATAAAGAAGAGATATATTTATGAGATGCTTAAATAAATAGAAATAATTATTAATTACATAATTAACCCTTTCATTACGGCAGTTTGCTCCACTGGAATGATGTCAATGACCCGTCAATAGGGCACCAAACCGCGAAATGTGCACTTTGCATTTCGGTAGTCTTCGATAACAACTGTTTCATCGTCATATTATATGAAAAACATGGAAATTAGTATATCGTATGGATATTCAGTTATTTACGTATTATTATAAATAAAAATACAATTTGGGAGTTAGTTAAATATCAAATTATAATTCCTTAATAATTTCATTCAGGTATACACAACGATTATAGTTGGCACCCGTACACACAGGTTGTCTCGTGGCCGCCGATTATAGTCGGCACCCGTAACGAAAGGGTTAACAGTCTCGTATACCTCTCTTTGAATATATTATTAATACCAACTTCAGGGTAACTTCACACACTGCCTAATAATTTTCTCTATTTTATTTCATTTTTAACACAGACAATTATTTTCGTACAACTTTATCATATGTGTGTAGGTAAAAATGTCTGACGAAATTTAAACGTACGTTCTATCGTTCGAACAAAAAATTAAATTTTTAAACATTGTTTAAACTTATTGTTTAAACTTATAAACATTTGCATGACGTTCCTACTTGAATTAATATTGTAAATAAAACAGTAATCCTTATTAATGAAAATATATTATCCTATCAAAATTATTATGTATTAATAATGTTGGAAAAAGAAAGAATTATCTAAAACAATGTATTATCTTCCTTAAAATTTGAATATTAAAAATTGTATAATATAACAAAATTATTCTCTCGTCGTATAATCAAACATACTTTAATGAATATGTGTATAATAATCGATGTAATACGTTATAATATTTTGTTCCTTTTCATTTAAAACTAAATATATTCTAAATCTTCTTAATAATTTTCTAACCATTCTCTATTTAGTTTCTTTTAAAACTTTAACATTTCATACACCATTAAACCTTTTGTTAGGGTATTACTTTAGCGTGAGTATTATTCCATACAAATTTCCTCATACATACGTTTCGTTGCATGATATGACCCCTATATATGAGCTCATAATTATAAAAATGATGAAAATTAAAGACACAAATATCAGTTTATCAGTTATTTCATTCCACATTAATTTAAATTAAATTAATTCAATGTAATTTTAACGATATCGTTCTAAAATGAACCATTAGATAGTGGTTGTAAATTCAATATTACATGGAATACATTTAACATTGAAATACAATTCATGAAATATCTCAAAACAAGAAATATATGACTCAAATCGTTTTCATAATTATGGGCACACATGAATCGGTCGGTTCATATGGGACCTATGTTTGGAACGACCCATATCTGGGTCGACAGTAATGGAAAAGGTTGTTCAAAGTACCAGAGAAATATGTAAATAAAATGACTTTTAAAAGGGGGATGGTACGATCTTGTAATCTCTGAATAAACACGTCTATCAAATAATTTATACAAATGTATTGTTTAATATAAATTAGAAAGAAAATAAAACAGAATTCTTTCCTCTAAAACACGAGTTTATTATTATTATTATTTTTTTTTTTATATTAAATAAATTATTAAATTCTGTCATATATTTGAACAGAGATTCTCACAAATTTGTCCACTCTATGCGATTTTACCCGAGCAAATATATTTTGCAACCCTCTTGTTATGAATTCCATGGTATCTTCTCTCCTCTCATTATCATAAACTCACAAACATGCAATAATTATTTTACTTATCTGGTATTGAATAAATTTTCGATCCTGGACGCGTCTAGGAATTTGTTAATTTCATTAAAATTTCCATATAAAATCGCTAGTTACATTTTGAGAAGACTAGTGATGGAACACGTAGAAACAATATTTATCTACGTTCAAACGAGCTTAACTTTCGCGCCAAGAATTTTGATTGGTTCGTTATACTCGATTGTTATAACTACGTGAATATAACGTCATTCTAGTAATGTTTACAAAAAATGATGAAATATTAAAGAAATTTATTATTGTTGATTAATGGGATTAATAAAAATAAATTGTTTTTGTTTTTCAAATGTATTTGAAAATGCAATGGAAAATAAAACACTGATAATAATAATAATACTAACATGTTGAAATACCGGAAATATAACTTTAGTAAATACAACAATATGTATTCCTTTTAATATCGGATGGTGTGGATTATCGTCATTTATAAATTGTATTTTAATATTTAATAATAATATGGCGTTGTTTCTTCATTCCATTAAATGTGCTAAATATTTGAGAAATACTTGCAAATTAATTCAAATCAATGAGAGTGATCAAAAATTTCTATACTTGAGATATTCATCAAGTCTTCCAAGAATAAAAGAAAAGTTAGTTAACCTAATTGTTGTGATTTTAATGAATGAACTTTTTAATTATTTAAATATATTTATTAACTTATAATATATCTTGATATATTTATATCAAAATTATTTTCTAGTAGATACCCGAAGAATTTTTATACCTATCCTACTCAAAACATTGATACAGAATTTCTACTGAAAAAATTTAATAAACAATTGGAGAATAAAAAATTAGTAGATAATTACCTGATCGATGAAATTATACAATCCTTTGAGTTGCTAGGTATTCAATCATTTTATACATTTTTTTATTTTATATGAAAGAATCTTGATAAAGTATTTCATGAATCCAGGAATGGCACATGGGATTTCATCTGAGTTACAAAAATATATGATTTTGTGTTTCTCTTTTATAAGATATATAGATTAATAAATATTAGTAAATATAATTTATGGGGAGGGAAATGAATTTTCCATATATTTTTGTGTACTGTCAAAAATTTTTCACACGTGCCACTTATTTGTCATTCCTGATATAAACTATTTGCAAGATACTTCATTACTAATAATTAAGATGTAATATTATTTATTAACGGTTGAGAACACGTTGTATTTCATTCCAGGAAACATCGATTCTTTGCAAGCTTTAACAATTCTACGCAGTTGCAATGTTTGCATACAATGTACACCTGAGCAAAGAAATAATCTTGCAAATACATTGTGGAAATTATTTGAAACTTATAGTAAGTGTTGATCCCTTTATTTTTATCCTATAATTTATTTTTTTTTTATTAATTTCTCTTAACTTTGTAATTGTGTGAAACATTTTTTAACTTATTTAAGATATCCAAATGGATGTGTCTTATTATAACACGCTGTTAGACATTTATTTGGATAATAAATATGAATTTTCTCCATTGGACATTTTGTCCACGATGGAAAAGAAATCTATTGAACCAAATAAAGATACGTACAAGAAAATTTTGAGGTATTATTGTATGAAGGGTAATATGCAGGAAGCGATGACTGTATTTCAATGTATGAAGAAAGAAAATCATTGTTTAACTACAGATGTATTTGATTCATTAATTTTGGGATATTCTCAAAATAGGTAAACATGTTTATATTTTTTTCTTCGTTCATTTTAAACATTTCAATATTTACTATAACATATTTTTTTTTCTCTTTTTTTCTGTAGTAAAACATTTTTATTGTCATTATTAATTTAATAATCAACGTTTATGTGATGTTTGCATTAAAACAAATTTTTGTTCTTTTAAGGGATCTAAAAAATGCAGTGAATGTTTTTAAAATCATGAAAAAGATTAATGTAGCTCCTACGAATGAGACTTATACTGCACTAATGTGTGCTTTTGCTACACAGAATGATATTCAGAGCATAAAAGAAATATTAACTTTATGTGAAAATAAAAATGTTAATATTAAGGATAAAGATATATTAAATCTAATATATACTTTAATAGCTAATAAAAATGTGGATTATATTGACGAGGTAACATATAATTAGAAAATATTACTATAGCAAAGAATATATATATATACTTATATACATATTTTGAATAATATTTATTTTTTACAGTTGCTCAATAAAATAAAGAAACCAAATATTATGGAAGTATTAAATTTCTTAGCAAAAATTATTGATCTCAAACAAGAGAAAATAGCTATAAAAATGTTTTATTATATTTATTCTGGTCCTATGCATAGGTTAACAAGGAATAATTATGAACGGTTCTTTATAAATAAATTTATGAACCACAATATGGTATGTAAGAAAGAAAAACGCAAATAATATTACAGGTTTTTTATTTTAAATTCAGTGTTTTACAAATCAAATTTTATTTAAAGCCTACAAGAATATTTTTGAATTTGATGTACAAAAAATTAAATTTGGAATGCGAAACCTGTATATATATATCGTATTTAATTAGAAAAATATATTTATATACTTTATTTTAGCCTAATGAAAAAATTATAAAAATATGCAAAACATTTTACTCGCGTAACAATAAGGATATATTTAGACAAACTATTTATTATGCTTTCAAACAAAATAATCATGATTTAGCGTCAGAATTATTAAAAGAATGGAAGATTAATCATAAACTTAGGCCACATTATTTTTGGCCATTTTTAATTAAATTTCAAAATAATCATGATGCTAAAGGTACGATATAAATTATTTACCGTCTATATTCTTTGCTATAATTACAATAAATCTAATATTGAATTTTTTCTATTAGGTCTTTTAGATTATGTCAGAGAGATGAAAGAAGTATACCAAGTTGTACCTTGTATAAGTACTGTTGCAAATTATATTTTACCTAATATTGTAGGTACTAACATGAATATTATTTTTCAATTAAACCAATTCGACATACCGGTAGAAACTACAAGAAATGCTATAGTTTATTATTGGTTAAAAAACTGTAAAACAAAGATATGTGCACAGTATGGTAAGTAAATAATAATAATATATATATAAATAAAAATATGCATCTTTAATTGTTATGTAATTGTTAATACATTTTATTTGTACAGTTACAGAACATCCATGTCATTACGATGACTTTGTATTGACACCCATACTCAAATGGTCGTTAACTATGACATTTGATATTGATTCTTATTTGACAATCGCTGAAAATCTTTATAAAGAAACTACATCTGGGGTACAAGAAAAAGTAACTTTAGATAATAAGATACTTGAAATCATAGATTTCTTAGAAGATAATCCAACGTGTGCTTCAAAGGTAACTGCACATATATGTTTTCATTTACATTGAAACATTTTCAAAAATGATATTTTTAAAATTTTATTTTAATCAACAGGTATTGCAATATTTATCAAAGAACAATTTAAGTATTTCTAATGACATTCATGAGATTTTAATGAGTACTGCAAGTCCAAATTTAACAAATACTAAATCACAACTATTAGAAAATTTAAGCGAAATTAATAATTCTTCGGTAGAAACTCATTCAGACGATTTCAATAAAATTGGAATAATTACTACTTAAGATAAAGTATCATATTATATCTTATTGTTAGTAATATAAAATAAACTAGTGTTATATAATACTCGAACGATTTATTTTATTTTATATCTATATTATTTGTTTAATTCTTCTATGAATCTATCTGCATGTAAAAATATGATTAAATATGATTATATGATTATTTAATGTCCCCTTTTAATTTGTTACTTTAAAATTTTTTCATATAGAAGATGGTTTAAATGGAACATTGGAATACTTTTTAATCGAATAAAAAAAAATAGTAAAAGAGGAAAATTACAATTTTACATTAAAAAATAAAAACAAAGAATTAAGATCTTTTAAAATTTTATTAACTTAAGTTTAAATGTCCAATGTTTTATATTCGTGTGTAAAAATATTACATTTTCTTTTTCGTACGTCTGTTTCATAAAAAAAAACCATGAAGAGTGAGAGATGATTTCTCATTACTGATTTATATACAGCAGAATTATTAAAGTATATCAGCCAAATAATCAAACTTAAAAGATCCTTTTTATTAGCATATTAAACTAAAATATACTTTTAATCATTGAATGATTAAAGATAGATTAATATGAACTCATTGCAAATATTTTTATTTTTTTATTTATTTCTTTAGTTTTAAGTTAAAAATTACATCTAAGATCTCTTACATTCTCTTTTTCTCTCTCTTTCATTCTTTTTTTTTTTTTTGGTTTTGTTAATTTTGCAAAAATTTAAAGAACGTAATATACGCGTGAAAAAAATTTCTATACGCTAAGTTAAACAAACTATTTTTCTTTTTTTTTCTTTTTTCTTTTTTTTGTTTCTTTTTTAGACAAATTGACAAAAATATTTTCATATATTTATATATATTTTTAAATATCAATAATTAAAATGTGAAGTATAAAATAGTGGCTTTAAAACCATTTTTCATTTTTTGCAAAAATATAAAGATCATTGTAATATATGTGAAAAGAGTTCTACGCGCTAAGTTAGAAAATATTTGTCGATATTAACATACTTTTCACATAACATCAATAATTAAAAAAAACATTCATTATCTTAATAATTTACAAGAATTCTTCGCACCAATCCGTAAGACATTGATAACAGTCGTTCGATTGTTTTACATTAGCCGAACAAGCATCTTTCATCCATTCTTGAAACAGTTCTTTATTTTTCTTCAAAACTAAGTATTGTCCAAGTACTACGTATGCCTATAAAATATAATGTTTTCAACGTTGAGATATTTATACTATTAACCCTTTGCGATGAAAACTTTGTTTTCTTTTTAGAACAAATGTAATTAGCAATTTCTTAGAAAAATCAATTAAGTTATTGGCAATTTATTTTTATCCTTAAATTATAAAACCAGAAATGTTTGGTATTTAAATAAAAATAATTCTGTTCTTGAGCTGTTAAGCGTAAAAGGTTAATGTATCTTACTTTCTATGAATAATACTTTGTGCTCTATTAAAAAATAAACATTTTTTTATATTACAAGTATTATATAGATAATAGAAAAATAATTGATACGATGTGTAAGTCTTGTTTGAAGTGTAAGCAGACATAGAAAATCTTTCTAAATAAAATTTGAAAGAACATATTTTGTCACTGTAAACATACTTTATCAAAACCAGCTGCTTCTAATCTTCTTCCAAGAACTTCACCAACTCCAGCTAAATCAGTGACTGGTTTTTCACCCATTGGCTCAGCCACAAAATTTTTATGTTTCTGTGATGTGCTAGACATTTTTATACCTAAAATTCTCAAATAAAATATATATATATATATATATATATATATATATAATTATTTATAAAAATAAATGTTTTTAACATTACATTTATGTAGAAGTGTTATCAGTAATTGCAACAAGTCAAGGATATGATAAAATATAATAATGAAAATAACAATGATAAGTGAGCTTCCTTTATACAGGAAAAACCAATGATAAACAAATATTATTACGTTTCATATAATAAGCAAACAAATATTATTTTATTTTATAAAATTTAATATATAAACAATAATATTAAGATGGGGAATAAAGTATAATAAATAAATTGCTATGATAAAATTACAAGTATAAATAACTAACTAACCTGTTTCTCTTAACGTTTGTTTCTTTCTTCTTCAAAACCAAATACAATTAAAATCTGTTATATGTTCACCTTTAATATAATATTAAATATTATATTTTGCAAAATAATAATAATAATCGCCTATTTTATTAGCTTTATCATTAATTAATAAGTATATAAACAACAAATTATTGAACGATCAAACATTAAGAGGTTAACTTCTACGATTTTCATGAGTATGAATAAATCTTAATGAGACGGGGGAGGGGATTTGTTTCGAGCGCTATCTAGGAAAGAAAATAAGAAACTTCATTTTTTTTTATTATTATGCAATAATACACGATTATGGTCTCGACATGCATGGAGTTAAGTAAGGTAGCTCAACACATCGAAGACCAATGATGTGTTACATTTTAAATAATTATTGATAATAAAACAAAGAAAAGAGTGGGTACTAGAAAGAGAAAGTGGATGAGTGAATACGTGTGTCTGATATAAAACAAGGAACTATGAATGTTTGGATGTGTGTGTGTTTTTTAAAAATATCGCCTTATTCGATTCGGCAGCAAGTCGAGACGTGTTAGTATATAAACAAAAAACAAATACCTGAGTGTTTGAAAAAGAAATAAAAAGAAGATAGCGGTTACTTGCCAAGGTGAACGTTGATTAAGCATTATTATGAAATAAATCAGACACTAGATTATATTTTATGTTCAATTTTATGGATGCATATCCATATCCATATCCATAACTACAAGTATCCATATATGTACTACAAACACTTGCTCACATATGCATATCACTTGCATAGGAATAAAACACGCACGCGCGTAAACACGACGTAAAATAAATGACACTTATTTAATATCCTTGTTACTCCTTCCGAGGCTCGAGGAAGACTAACAATTATTATGAAAAGTAGTTACGAATACATTCGAAAAGTACCGAACATGTACGAAGGTCAATATCAAATCTAACGACGAAATGACAACGTTCGGTTGTCGACACCGGCCGAAGAGTGACGGAGAGAGACGAACGTAAACAAAACATTGAATGTTCATCTAAGCCGGTAGTTAGGATGTTTTTCAATGTGTATTTCATATATAACGAATTTCCTAGAATTCACGGAGAGATATAATCATAACCGATGCTTACTTTCAGTCGACTTGGACCTACACCTTTGTCTATCTTTCAGCTGACCTACTTTTGTATCGATGACCTATTTTTAAACAGATGTTCAAAAGTAGGTCATCAAAAGTAGGTCATGATATAGATTTTTATTTATTTCTTAATATTTAGATAATTAATAAGTAAATTTATGCATATATCTTTCTGATAAGCCTAATTACAATATATATTACAAATTACAGAATATTCTATTTATTTTTTTAAAAATGTATTAATTTTATTCTTCTGATTTCTCTGATTTATTAATCAAATTTTCTTGCAAGGTAAAAGTAACGCTACGCGATGTTTACTCGTTCGAATGAAAAAAATTAATAAATTACTGATTAAGATTATTATTAAAAATTATTTATTTATTTATATTGAGGGTGATGAACAGCCTTAAAATTTATTACTCACATTGACTTGATATTTTAAATTATATTCTTACTAATTCATATCGCAGATATATATTAAATACATTCTTGTTAATACATTTTTTTAAATAATGTGCATTACACTATACTCATAAGGTATAAATGTGAAATTTATATTAAAAATGCTAATTTTATTTTATATAGATTGCAATGTGATTGTTTGATCATTATTAACATTACAATTTGTTTTATCAACAATTACATTTTCAATTNCTAACAATTATTATGAAAAGTAGTTACGAATACATTCGAAAAGTACCGAACATGTACGAAGGTCAATATCAAATCTAACGACGAAATGACAACGTTCGGTTGTCGACACCGGCCGAAGAGTGACGGAGAGAGACGAACGTAAACAAAACATTGAATGTTCATCTAAGCCGGTAGTTAGGATGTTTTTCAATGTGTATTTCATATATAACGAATTTCCTAGAATTCACGGAGAGATATAATCATAACCGATGCTTACTTTCAGTCGACTTGGACCTACACCTTTGTCTATCTTTCAGCTGACCTACTTTTGTATCGATGACCTATTTTTAAACAGATGTTCAAAAGTAGGTCATCAAAAGTAGGTCATGATATAGATTTTTATTTATTTCTTAATATTTAGATAATTAATAAGTAAATTTATGCATATATCTTTCTGATAAGCCTATATATTACAAATTATTACAAATTACAGAATATTCTATTTATTTTTTTAAAAATGTATTATATTAATTTTATTCTTTTGATTTCTCTGATTTATTAATCAAATTTTCTTGCAAGGTAAAAGTATGGCTACGCGGTGTTTACTCGTTCGAATGAAAAAAAATAAATAAATTACTGATTAAGATTATTATTAAAAATTATTTATTTATTTTTATTGAGGGTGATGAACAGCCTTAAAATTTATTACTCACATTGACTTGATATTTTAAATTATATTCTTACTAATTCATATCGCAGATATATATTAAATACATTCTTGTTAATACATTTTTTTAAATAATGTGCATTACACTATACTCATAAGGTATAAATGTGAAATTTATATTAAAAATGCTAATTTTATTTTATATAGATTGCAATGTGATTGTTTGATCATTATTAACATTACAATTTGTTTTATCAACAATTACATTTTCAATTTTATTTAAGATATTCGAGGATGTCTGGTAGCTATCTCATTTGATTCGAAGGTTTTTATACTTTTAACATAAAAATGAGATCTTTTTTTTTTTTAAAACAAATATAAAAAGTAGATGTAACAAAATTTAATAATAAAAAGAAAATAAGTATTAACTATTATATAAAAGAAGAAAAAAAAAAGGATAGTACACTGTTGGTATTTAATCTTGAAATTTATAAACATAGGCAAATGTACTTCTTAAATGTAATTGTTTTTAAGATATATATCTTATTATTATTATAATTATATAATAATTTTAATATCTTATATATATTTTAATAAATGTGTATTTGAAATATTATCTAACACAAGGCTTCTCAAACTTTTTTATTCGACGATTTCTTTTTTTTATCCGAGCAAATATTTTTGCAATCCTAAGTGTAAATTCTATATTTTGTCATTTCTAAGTTGTTTTTGAATTAATTTATCATCATTTGACGTCCAGAAATTTGTTCATTTTGTCAGAACTCTTAAAGCCCCATAAGAAATCGCAACTCATAATTTGAGAAGTCTTGATCTAGTGTTAGCAATTTGATTTTTAAGCAAAACTTACAATTAAAATATATATATTATAATATATATTTCATAAAATATAATTAGAAATAATAAAACAAAAATAATTGTTTTTTTTTTTAAATAAATTATTAATAGCTTATTCACTAATAAAAAAAGCACTTAAATTCACTATCTAAATTATTTTTATACAATCTATTATATATATATTATTTTAAATACATTTTTTAAGCAATGTTAAATATACTATCACCTATTATAAAAAATCGATTATGCATATCGTGAAATTATCAGATATATTCTTACATTATTATAATTATGGGCAGATCTATTATGATTATTAGAATTAACGCATACTAACATGTTATAAATGATATTAAATTGATAATAATAATTATATCATTGATATTTTACATCTTTTTTTCTCAAAATTAATTTACATAAATTTATGATCAATTAAATAAATAGATATTCGTTAGGAATTTACATTAAATAATAAACCATAGGAAACAATTTGTTCGTATATTACATATACAACAAAAAATTAATTAATGCAAGTCGTTGCAAATGAATGTATTAAGAAAAATTCATTAAATTCATCGATTTCGATTTAAAAGGAAGACTTTAAATTTTGTTTATGTTTTTTCTTTTTTTTCTTTTCTTTCATGAGAAAATTAAAATAGTCTTAATTTCAAAAATACGTTTGAAAAACAACGTAATGAAATATTAATAAGTGAAAATTATTTGGTTTTTTCCTAGCTTTAGGGAAAACAAAAAAATCACACTTTACTGTTATAAACAATAATAAAGAAATACTGATACGTATTTAACTTGCTTAAAAATAATATGGCAGAGGAAAATTTAAGTTACATATAAATTATACTTTTACATAGTATTATGAAAATCTGAAAATAAATATATCGTTTAAGGAATTCTACAAATAATATTTATGGTGTAATAATATAAGAAAAATAAAATAAAACAAAAAAAAGAAAAGGAATGCACAATAGTTTTCATTAAAAACGTGCTTATGAAAATGTACCTAATCCAGTCTATTCAACAATAAGCCACACAGTGTGTTCAAGCTTACAATGAGCATTTTAGTGTAAACGATTATGTAACACATGTTGTAGATTTAATAATTTTGTAAAATTGTTCACTCTCATATTTAGAACATTGTAGAATTTTTGGAGTATTATGAACCAGAAAACGATACTTTTTTCTTTTATCTCATCTTTCAAATAGATAAATAAAAAATTAGTTTTCTGGCTCTTAGATGATAATCATGTATTTTCTATCGATTATGGGTATAATAAAGCGAGATCTCAATATTCTCAGATTTGGTGTCGCTGTTCTACAAAAGAAATAATAAAAGTGCACGTAAATAAATAATTTAGTTGAAGTTATATTAATAAAGATAATTTAGTTGGGAAAATGCAGCTCTTGCAGCTTTTTCTTGCGGATCCAGCTGATTTTTAAAATGCTTTGCTAGAAAAGCTGCGATCACCTGAAAGAAAAAGTCAAATAAATGTATTTGATTATGCACAGGAGAAAATAGTTTCTTTTTTTTTTTGGTTTGTAATAATACAAAGAAACAATAAGACTAAATTAACATGGAACAAACAATTAACATTATGATACAACCCACCATCTATTAGGAGGGTCGTATGAGGAGATAGAGGACATGGCGATGGTGTTAGACTAGAGAAAAGCACTAGGATTAGCTCGCGGATCTTTCTGGTTCCTGTACCGCACGGTCAACCAAACACCAACAAACTGTAATGGGTATATACATAAGCATTAGATGATATGATTCTTTTTCAGTATATAATAATGTGATTTAAATTCATGAAAAATATGCGTTATATATTATTGGGATATATGAGACGATACAAGACTTATATAAAATTCAGATGATTTTAAACAACAACATTGCATTGATTATCTTCATTTAAAAAAATATAATATTTAAAATAGATAACATATATATAATAGATTCATTGTCTTACCTCTGTAAAGCTGAAAAATAATCCTATACTACCACAGAGTTTGAAGGCATAATCAATTGTAGATTGCAACTTTTGCATACATAATGGACAACGTCGATTGGTGCATTCACTATCAGCGTAAGGACAGCAAGTTCTCTGTATAGAAACAAATAAATATTATATGTTAGTTAAAATTAGACTTTTTATTGGTTCATTAAGTCTCTTTTGTGTTATGATTTAATGCCTAAAGGTGCATTTGATATTTTTTAGTAAGGTTCGTGCTTGTTATGTTTGATCTATAAAGTGTATCACGAGTCTCACATATTGTTATAATGCAAGGTTTTATATACTTACATTTTTATCGTGGCATGCCAAAGGATCTGTTTCAATAACGGTATCATTAAATCCACAGCAATGGAAGGTTTCTTCTACTTTAGCGCGTAAGTCATCTCCAACTCGTCTCCATCCCTAAAAAATATATTCAAGTATGCAGATATGTATAAAATAAACTACAAGTTACTAAACAATATTATATTAGGAAGGAATAAAAATACTTGTTCGGCAAGTTGTTCTTGTTGTTTGGCATTAACAGCAAGACAAGCGCAAGCAATGCTGAATTGAATCAAAAACAGAAGGAACAAGATAAGCATATACTGTAATATACAATTAAGGAAAATGTAGACATATTTGAAAAATCATTTTTCTCTGGTACAATGTATCTCGGAAAAAGGATACAAAGAATAATAAAACTTGATGATGTTTAACAGCACCAATTAATCCAAGAATGGAAATGAGAATGAGTATTACTCCACAGGCTAAAATTCCACCAATTATTGGAAGATTGGTGACCAAAGCTGATGCTCTTCCATAAACTGCTACTCCAATTAAAATAAATGCAACGACCTAAAATACATACAAAGATAAAGTATTTTTCAATAGATAATCAGTTTTAATGGTTCCATACTCTTATAAGAGTTTAAAAGATTAAATACAAATAAGAATTTGAACTTTCGTTATTATCTGTTTGTTTAATTAAAAAATCATCCGAGACGATTATGATAAGAAAAATAACTAGTATGAAAAATTATCTCTATGAATAAATTGAGCTCATATAATATTATATATATATATATAATGTGTAACATCAAAAGAGCTACGTTATCAGAGAATTATTATTAAAAAATATTTTTAGAGCTGGAACAAAATATCAAGATAATTAATTAATGTAGTTTGACCTGTTATCATAGACATTTAATAAATCTCATCATAATGTTATATATATAACAAATTGTCAAATTGTATTAAAAACATTTTTTATATAACTAAATAAATAACATATTTTATTCTTCAATAATTAATGGTATTTTTTGTAAAGGATATATTAAACTTACGATGTAAAGTATATTTAAGGCTGTTAGCGCATTTTTCGAACACGTAAAACCACCGCACATCTTTGGACTCGGTCAATTTCCGACCGATTAAACAAATTTGATATACGCGAAATTTAACTTTTTTTATCGATAATTCTTATCACTTGTCAAATAGCTTTGGATTAACTAAATATGAAAAAAAAAAAGTTTATACAAAAATAAGACTTTCCGTTTCGTTGAGTTTCTTTATCGTTCGACCTTCTTCGACGAAAGATTATCCAATTGTGGCAAGTACCTTCTGAGAAGAGTATATCACTACGTGCGCTCGGCTCCGGAACATAGGACGCGTTTAGGTGAGGGCGATCGATATCTCGAGTTTTGCGACTCCCGTTAAGCGCGCGTAAAACAAAATTTCTATTACTATGACAACCTTATTTATCTATCTATCTCTCTTTATTATATTTTTATTTTCTTTTTTTAAATAAATAATATACTAATCGTTATATATATATATATAGTAATTGATTTCTTCTTTATTTTTTTTTTATTCAATGTGTAAGTATTAATATATTAGGTGTGTCAAATATGAAATGGAGCAAAAAATGTACATAATTGAATTGAGAATTTGCTCCATTTCATATTTGACAATCTAATAATATAATATATAAAAATTAGATACATTATATAGTATTCAATATAATATATACAATAATATAATAAATATATTTAGATTATTTTGAAAGTCACCTAAGTCCATTAATACTTAAATTAAAATATTTAAGATTTTGCGTGTTCGATGCAATTAAAAATATACACGTACATGATATTAATGAATCATACTATTTAAAAATGTATCTAAAGGAGTTAAATTTATAGTTCATATTAAAATAGGAACTATATGCGTTGTTGCTAAGTATTAGAAATTTGCATTTTTGCATGAAACCTTCTGTTTAAAGGATTATTTAATATGACGGTTGTTGTATTATTTACTATGCGTTTAAATGTACTCTGTGATAAGACGCAGCTGCGAATGCGAGAGTATCTTATTTTCTTATTCTTCTTCATCGTCATTCTTTCTTTCTTTCTCTGGTAGTAAATAGGAAATTTTAATGTATGCATTTAAAATACATCGAATATATTATTCGAGATACCGTGTCACTTTAACATACGATAATATTGTTGTCTTACTTTAAAATGATTTGTTGACGATAAATTGATAAGGAAGAATTTCACGAGATGAATTTATCACAGACTATCAAGAAACAATGTTTAATTATAATTGATGTAACCAAGGAGGACTCTTTTTTTATAGACATTGTAAATGAAAATCAAATTCCTAGGATTTCGTATTTAATAATAGTTAAATTATTGATTGAAAACATAACTGGTTAGTGAATTCATTTATTGAATTATGTATTTGATTGAATATTTTCGATCTAATATAATTAGCTTTATTAATATTAAATATTAAAATGTAAAATAATTTGAGATTATTTTATTTGTATCGTATGTCATATTAAAATGTTTCTAAAGATTAACCGAATACATTAAAATAAATTAAGAGAATAGAATTGAAACGCGAAACAATTGTTCATTAACGTCTCTACCTAGTTTTATAATTGAATTTTTGTTCGTTTAAAATATAACTTTTTAATTAAACGTTTGTTTGTTTGTTTTTTAATTATTTCTTTAACTAGAGTCACCACACACACACACACACACACACACAAATAAAAAAAAAGAACATACGTTGTTATTACGTTTAGTAAAAGTTCCCAGAGAGAGATATGATAAAAAATTAAAATAATATATTAACTTTTAATTTGTTAAAATATATATACACACAAATTTAAAATAATTAATCTATGTAATTATTGATAAGTAATGATAATGATTCTATAAATTTAGTAATGTCAAATAAACTGATAGTCTATTCAACGTCTATTTGGATTAGGGTTACATTTTTATCTACCAAATAATAGATTGTAATGTTTTCTTATATTTTTTCTTAAATAGAGTATTAAAAAATATCCGATCTATGCACAAGGAGAGGAAGGGTAGGAAGAGTCGTTACCGATAAGAGATTCTCTGATAAAGTATTGTATAAAATGTCCAACAAGTTGTGAATAATCTCTCATATCGTTTGAAATGCACTAAAGAACAAAGCATCTATTACCTTTCTCGTTCGTTCAGGTGGCATTAGTTTGTTTCATTTCCAATCTCTGTAAGCATCCTTTTTTTTATTGTCAATGACAAGATAATAATTATATATAATGTATACAAATAACAAAAAAATGTATATTCCTTGAAATTTTTAAGAAGGTAATTCTGTTTACGATTATAAATAAAAGTTGATTTTGATTATTTTCAGTCGTTTAATAAAGAAGAAATAAAAGAGATGAACGTATCGCGAGCTAAAAGATGGTCTCAATATTTGGCAGCGATTACAGGTAAATTCATTTCACTTATATTAAAATTATATTTAAAATTACGTAATATTGTTAAAAGTAAACGATGTTAAAAGATTTTAGATTAATCGTTTATACATTTACAATTAGCCACCTTATCATTGGCATCAACGGGTTCTCACATTGGTTGGACATCACCAATACTACCAAGATTGAAATCTCCGGAATCTCCCTTACAAATCACGTCGGATGATGCTTCTTGGATAGCTTCCTTTTACTTGTTAGGGTCCATACCGGGTAATATTATAGCTGCATTTATAGTTGATTGGTTAGGTCGGAAAAATAGTTTATTAATAGCTGCTTTACCTCTGACCATTGGATGGATCTTGATTATTGTTGCTTGGAATTCTTACATCTTGTATGTATCCCGTTTTATAAGTGGTATTGGTCAAGGTATCGTTTATGTTGTCTGTCCGATGTATATCGGTGAAATCGCGGATAAAGAGATCAGAGGATCTTTAGGATCGTTTATAAAATTAATGGTAACGTTTGGTGAGCTTTACGCTCATGCAGTTGGACCATTTGTATCTTACGAGATGTTATCTTACGCTTGTATTCTCATATCAATAACATTTTTCATATCGTTCGTATGGATGCCCGAGTCACCTTATTATTTAATAATGAAGAACGAAGATAAAAAAGCTAAGAAAAGTTTGAAACGACTCAAAGGTAATTCGACAGAAGAAGAATTGGAAGAGGACATGGAACAAATGCAAAAGACAGTTATACGGGATTTAACCGATAAAGTTCACTTTTGGAACTTTTTCAATACTCGTGGAAATAGACGTGCTGTTTTGATTAGTTTTGGTCTTCAATTGATCTTACAATTCAGTGGGATTGCTGCAATAGAATCATATACTCAAGAAATTCTTCACGAAGCTGGAACTGAAATTTCTGCCGGGGTTGCAGTCATCGTTTTGAGTTTATTACAATTGGTAGCTGGGTTAGCTGCAGCTGCTCTTGTTGATAAAATCGGCAGAAGACCTTTACTTTTGATTACCACATTATTTGCTGGTATATCATTAACGATCACTGCTGGCTTTTATTTTTTCAAATTTTATTTACTCGTTGACATTACCGGATACGGATGGATACTTCACGCTTCGGTTATGTTCTACGAGTTGATTATTGCATTGGGATTGAGTCCATTACCCTACATGATGTTGGGAGAATTATTTCCAACCAATGTGAAAGGTAAAGCTGTCTCTTTGGTTAACCTTTGGGCTTCACTTTTGGCATTCATCGTGTCAAAACTTTATCAAGTTATATCGGATGCCATTGGAGTTTACAGTGCATTTGGATGGTTCGCTGTAAGTAGTTTTATTGGTATAATTTTCATAATGTTATTCGTACCGGAAACTAAAGGAAAATCTTTACTGGAAATACAGGAGGAACTTAATTGCAATAAAAATAAAATCAATCCTAATATAAATATACGAGAGGAGATTTACATTAACATAATTAATTAAGCGTATCTAAAGACAGATAAAAAATAAAAAATAAAAAAAAGGTCGATGGTCACGTAATGTTTAAAATTTGACGCAAATATATTTTTTCATTCGATTAATTAGTAAATTTTTTTTTACGTCTGATCAATTTTAAAATTGATAAGATAAGGGTCACATAGAAAATAACAAAATCGAGACGTGAAAATTGAATTCTTTGAAATTGGAATTAGGCCATCGTTTAAAATCATATTTGAAGATTTTGGATTTTACACAATTTCTGGTCTTTTTTTTTTTTTTTATTACAGAAGAACAAAAATTACAAATATGAAAGAAAGAAAATATTACGAAATATTGAATGATTTAAAAAATAAATTGTTAAGTATTTTAACACATATTCGTCCGCATGACGAAAATTCGTCATTTGTATTTTACAGAAAATAATTCATTCTTGTTATTTTAATACTAAATAAATAAAATAAATTGAATTGAATTTAATTTTAAATAAATTCAATTCTAATTTTTATCAAACATAAATAATTCCAATAAAGAACTAATTTCTTTATTGAAAAGAAATGGCATTTTATGAATTGCTGTGCAAAAAAATAATCAGACGAATATGTGTTAAGAATAAAATATATTAGATTAGTAATTATAATAATTGTTAAGTTATAAGGGCCCTTATATTCCATTCGAAAGAACGGCTTCGATAGAAGTTACAAGATTGTCAAGATAATAATTTATGAAAGTATATGAAGAATACTTAATTCAAATATATCGAATGAATTTTATATTAAAAATAATCTGGACAATCTTGGCCGTGTATAATGTGAATTAGAAATATTTACAACTTTCTGAAAATAATTCGACAACAACAATTACAACAACAACAACATGATTGTTTATTGATTTGTTTGAAGAAAGTAACAAATATTTCATAAGTGCGTTAGAGCTGGGCCCCCATCATTAAAATAGAGCAAATGCGCATGACCATCTTTTCGTCCCTTTTAGGCAGGGTTTAATAATTGAGTGAGACTGATAGATTAATATTAATCGTTAAGTATATTTATTTATCGTCTTGCGTTCTCCTAATCGAAATATATTTCTATGTAAATTCATTCGATCTAATTTACATGTCAAAGAAAATCAAGAACGATAAAACGAAAGTAAGAAAGAGAGAAAGAGAAAGAGAGAAGAGAGAATGTTAGACGATTAGTAAAAAACATCTTCTTATCCCTTTGAGGCAGGGTGCAATATTAATGACCAAAGATTACATAACGATTATGATTAAGCGTTATTAAAGAAAATATATCGCACGCACGCATAAGAAAGAAAGATAAAAAGAGCGATTTTAATTGCTTGAAAAAGAAAAAATGCGCGTGCCAATGGCCCTGATGCAAGAAGGATTTAGGCGAGCACTGAAGCATGACTAACTTAATTTATCCCTTTTAGGCAGGGTGAAAGAAAATATACATTTAAAGGATGTAATTAATTAATTTTATGTGTTTTTCTTTTTTTTTTTTCTTTTTTTCAAACAATGCTTTAGCGTTGAATATAACTGGCCCGAAAAATATCAAACAAACAGCAGACACGTATATAAATGTATGATTAGAATTAGAAATGAAAATGATTCTAACGAAAGATCAAAGTGTCCTATTGTAACTACTATCTATAAAACAATGTTTATAGGTCATAATATCTTTTAAGATTTATAGTAGATGGCACTTTTATTGTAATTTTGTACAGTGCCAAGTATATGTTCACGCAATTGCACGACTCTCTACAAGTCCCTTTTAGGCAGGGTTTAAAAGACTAACAAAATATCTATTTCTACATAATGTACAATGTATTTCTACAATGTAGAAAGTTTGCAATTAACGTTAACAATGAAATTTTCAATAATAAATATTATATTTACCTTAAACGAGAAATTTCATTTCCTCTTCTTCTTCTTCTTGATCCAATGTTGAATTTTTATTTAATTTTATAATACATATTTTTATATAATTTTTTTTTGGTACAAGGGAAACTAAAGCTTCAAGATTTTTCATTAACTGGACAATTAATAATATTTATATTCTTGCATTATAATAACCCTTATACATAAATGTTATTACAATATAGAAACATAAATATTTGTAATATTTCACTCATTAACATCTTGCAACGTCATTTATTATACACACCACATTGTTTGTTTAATTATTTGTTTCTTCGTTCATTCGTTCGTTCTTTTTTATTTTTTTATTTTTTTTTCTCTTTGTATTATTTTCTATTCGAAGTTATTATTAAAATTCTCTTTATATACGTATTTTATCGTTTATTAAGTTTTCTCTTCTTTCATTTTATATTTATTTATATATATATATATATTTTTTTTTTATTTTTTATGTTTATGTTATGCCTCTGGAACAACTTCTTAATTCTTCTAAACTCGAGCTGATCGTTTCAGATCTTCTTTTATCTCACCCTTTATACGATTATTGATTGAAATTTTCATTTCAATCATGACTGGGTACATACCACTCCCTTCTCTCCTTTTGGGAAATCATTTATTTCATTCTAATCGTTATTTAAAGCGTTTATTTCATTGCCAAAGGAAAAATATCTAGAAAATATATACATACGAGTATATTTTTCCTTTCTTTGCTAATCGTGAAAGAAAACAAATACGAGAAATAAATGAACTTAATTATTCTCAAAAAATCAGACGTTAGAAGTAATTGTGTCGAAGAAAGATGATTTTAAGATGTGTCATTGAGTTTTATTCTTTTCTTGAAATCTTTAAACAGAGCAGACACAAATTTACGCCAAATATATTTCAGTTTTTTGATTCGCTCAATTAGTGATATTTTAAATAGATTTTTCAATAATCATCTAACACGAGTAAATATTTATCCAAGCACAGGATTCTAATCCTTTCGATATATGGGAAGACGAAATTGAAGGAAGCTCGGAATTTGGCTATCGTGTGTGATTTTCTTCTTCTTCTTTTTTGTATTTTTATTTTATTTTTTTATCTACCCTCACTCCTCTTAAATTCAATCAAGAAACGTAGTTAAAACAAACGTTTTATTGTTATTTTTCTTTCCTTTTTCATTTGAAATTTTGCTTTCCAATGTCCAATGACGTAAAAACATTTTTTTTTTTCATGAAGTTTCTTTAAACACACACACACACACACACACACACACACACACACACACACATACCATACATCACACAGGTATACACAATACTAATATGCAAACAAACATTCATTCACCTTGGACTGTGATTGTCGAGAAAAAACATTGCTTTTAGTTTTTAAACATTTTACATACTTTCATTCCCATACACCCACACCACGTATCTTGTTTTTTTTTTCTTTTCTTTAAGTTTTTTATTTCTCACATAGGACAACATTCTCTTCAATTTTTGTTCTTTTAAACTCATTTATATTCTATATATATATATATAATATTATTTTATTTATATATATTTTCGGGTGAAATGAATATTTTTTAACTACAATTAGATTCTAATGAAATAATTTACTATCCTCGAGTTTTCATTCCCCTAATCGAAGACGATTTATTGTTATTTGGATATTAGAGGCCAGAGTGCACTCATGAAATTTTATTCTCAAAAAGTGTGCTCGAGTTTTATATTTTTTTTTTTAAATCGCTTGCCATAGTTTCACGTAAAAGCATTTATCATCTCCATCCTCATTATTATTATTATTATTATTATTATTATTATTATTATTGTTATTGTTACTTGTTCTTCTTTTAGTATCGTGTTTAATAATATTATTACTATATTTATCATAACTAATTGGTTATCATTAACTCTGTAATTAATATTATAATTATTATTATTATTATTTAATTATATTATATGAAGCCGATTTTAATGTCTTTCAAATAGTTTTTATTTTCTTTCTTTCTTTCTTTCTTTCTTTTTTATTTTTTTTTCAAGTAACGATTACAAGATTTTTTTTCATGCCTTCCTTGCTGAAGTTTTTCTTCTTCTTCTTCTTCTTCTTCTATTTTCATTTTTATATTTTGTTGTGTTGTTTACACACTTGGGTTTATACTTTTTACATGCTTTTTTAACATTAAACACCATGCAACGTTGAAATTCGAGAAACTTGAAGGCAGTCACTACGTTGCTATTACGGTGAACACACCCAATATGAAACTTTCAAGATCTTTATTTAGGAATTCTCATACAAAGTTATGATTTTACGTTGCACGTGTGTATTTATTTATCCTTTTCTTTCACCGTATTTTTTTTTCACGTTAGGCCAATCGATTGATGAGATTTAACTACGAAGTCACGAAGGATAATAATACAGTGTGCTCGTTATTTTTGATTTATTTTTAAATGTGAACAGTCTTAGAAAGGAAAGAGAGAATTCTAAAGGTTTTGTAAAGAAAGTATTTTTGTTTTTCTTCTCACAAGTCCCTCCTTCTCCCTCTTCCCCTTAATTCATCATTCAATCGAGAATCTTGGTATTCTAGTTAGAAATTAAAAATACTGTTTTTTTTAAAGAGAATAATTTTTTTTAACAAATTGACAATTTCTCTCTTTCTTTTCAATCGACTCATTAATTCTAGGCAAAGATTTTTTTTTTGATGAAATTCCAAGCAAATTGTCGAATACGCCTAGAATTTTATTTAATTTATCGAATTATCCGGGGTGCATACTTTTGAATTATTATTTTTTTTCTTTAATTATTTAAAATTTCTTTGGTAATTTGTTCACTTCGGAGAACGAATGATCGATATTAAACATACCTGGTAAATAATTTCCTGAGTTTGCAAAGAAACTATGTCAATTATTATTAATTACGAGTTAGGTTCCTCTTTCTCTCTCTCTCTTTCTGTGGTTTTGTTTCCTTTTGGTACATACCCGTTGTCATAAAAAAAAATCCAATAAACTTCCTAATTCGTTCATTCGTTCGTTCGTTCGTTAGTTCGATTCGTCGATCCTGCGATGAATCAAATCATTTACAAAATTTGAGCTGTTACTCGATCGCTCGCGATCCATTCTTAATTATTATTGTTATTACCTTAATAATATTATTTGATATAACCTCGTATAATTATTATTTTTACGACGACAACGACGCGATCGTGTGTTTCTAAAAGACAATTATTTTTATATCATACAAACAATTGACAACAATAATTTTGGCTCTTTATTTTCCTTTCTAGTATATATATATATATATATTTTTGTTTTTCTTATTATTATTATTATTATTATTATTATTATTTTGTTCTGTAATTCTTACAAGATAATTCATTTAATTCTTGATAATAATGAATAATATTTTGTATTTACATGGCTTTACTATGTGTCGTAAGTGAATCTAATCGATCGATAAAATTCTAATTAAATAATGAATCATCGTTCCAGGATTAATAGAATATTTGATCGAGAGATACAACTTTGTTCTTGTTCAATAGAAATATTAAACATGTTAAAATGAAAATCCATTACTTTTTTTTACGTTTATTTCAATCTCAAACTAATGAACTTCACATTTTACTATATTTAATAATAAACAAATAGTTTATTCAATTGTAAATATAATTTAAACATGTCTCTCGATCTTATTCTCAATTTCCAAATGATTCTCAACAGCGAATATCATTCTGATTAGAAATTCTTTTAAACTTGTATTTTTTTCTTTCGTTGTCGGCATTCGGTACGCGAACGATTGTCAAGTCGTGTCTTTTCGGGTCAACTCTTTTTCTTTTATTATTATTATTATTATTTTATATATACACATATATTTTTTGTTGATTCCTTTAACAAAAGATTAAACAAATCCACGCGAAGGATGAATTATTCGCGAGAGACAAAATTTGTTTAAAACAAACAATAAACTAAACAATGAAATGGCATCGACGTGGTCATTCGCTTTACCAACAACAACAACAACAATAACGATCCCAAAATTTATAGATCACAATGAGCAGTTATTAATTACTGCCAAATTAGATAGATTCCTGTTTAAGTTCTAACAGGAATAAATATTTAAACGTCATCGATAAATATTAACGACACAACTTGAAATATATATTTCATATAAATATATATTTCCGTTGTTGATTCCTTCTCCGAGTTCGTGAACTCGACCAATCGAAAATTTCTACCTTTCCCCACTGATCGTGCTACTAAACTTATCGATTATGTTCATCACAACCTAACGTTGAAACTTGAACAGATACTTTGAAAACAATATCCCAATATTGGGAGATTAGTTTAGGTGAAACTAATTGGAGTAATAGTTAGTTCTCTATCGATTAAATTAATCAATA
The DNA here is from genome assembly GCA_023678845.1 of Mischocyttarus mexicanus. Lineage (NCBI taxonomy): Eukaryota > Metazoa > Arthropoda > Insecta > Hymenoptera > Vespidae > Mischocyttarus > Mischocyttarus mexicanus. The sequence goes on along the minus strand of JACGTP010000027.1, from coordinate 367,816 downwards.
TTAACCTAATCTTATATATCGATCTTTCACATTAGAACAGTAACCAAGCGTATAATCTCAAATGTTTTTGTCAAACTTTACACATATGTTGATTAGTAATTTAAATTTCGTCATATAATTACACGTATAAATTCAACCTATTTTCGAGATATCGATTAATAAAATTTTAATAAATATACATACTTGTTCATTTCAACAGTGTATTGGTTAAAAAGGGGTAAACTCGTATCTGCAGTGACAATGATTCGAGTCTCATTTGGTTCACTTGTGTTTTGAGTTATTTTTATTTTATTTCTAATTAATTTCTTTGATTAGAATTTCATTGGTCGATATTTCGTAAAGTGTAGAGTTTATACGTTACCTAATTCTATAGCAAAATTTAAAGTATTGATCAACATTTACAAATGTGTGAAGTTTCAAAAATAATTTCAGATTAGATGCATTGAAGTTGTCCTAGTGAGTAATTAAATTTTAGATTAATTTTTATTAACGTATTTTCCTTGTTTTCAATTTTATTTTATAAGGAAAGTAAAGAAGAGAAAAATAGGGAATAATGTTTTAACGATTGGTCAAATTCTCGAAAGGGAAGAGGAAGTTCTACTACGGCCGTTGAAAATATTACACCTTCATACGTATATTGAACGTATATTCTTCGATAAAATCTCGAAGGGTAGCTTGGTGGTATTGGTTTGCTGCAAAACCTTGGAAAAGTTTAATAGGATACATCCTTCATCTTGGTAATCGTTGCCCTTAGGGAGGCACCGTTGCATTAACTGGCACGAAGGTGTCCCTGTTCAGAGAGTTCAGCAGCTCTTCGTTCTCTTTGCGAACTGGAACAATACAAATGTTTATAACCGCCAAAATGTATTCTAAATTAAAAAGACATCTATCTTGAGATCATCTTCTTCTTTTTTTTTTAAGGAGGAACATTAGGGGTTTTGCTGAATATGGTGCAAAGGGAGAACCATTAAAGGTTCTTTCTACCAATACCCTTAAATAAATAAAATCTTATTCAAAGAAAATTTGTAGTATTATTTTTTAAAAATGAAGGGAAGTTGCTTCTATTTGCTTTATAAATTCAAAAATAATATCATCGTTGTATGTTTTTTCTTTATTTTCTTCTTTTTAGATTAAAGTGCCATTAAAGATTGTATTAAATAAGAAATTTTCAAAAAATTATTATAAAAAATTGAACGATCCAATCGCTTATTAATTTTAACACAAACTTTAAAATACAATAAAGTTTACTGATAAAAATAATCAGAACTATCTAACTAATGTTCCTCCTAAAATATACAAAAATCAAAAAGATCCAAACGCGTAAATGACGTGTATTTATTATTGATTAAAATTCAAATTAAAAAAAGAAAGAAAAGAAAAAGAAAAATAAAATGCAAAAGCTCTTCGAAGAAGATCAATTGACGATATTAAATAATAAGATATTCCAGTGATTATTTTTACGTTGAGCACGATGTTCTTTTAAGTCCTTAGGTCCTGTAGGAGGGCTGAGAAAGGAACTATGAGTCAAAGTGACCACGACTACGAGGACTGAGGCAGCCAGAAGAAACAAGAATGTTCCAAGGACGATCATAGCTATTCTACGATGACGTCTAGATTGTTCGGTATCTTGTTCATCTTCCTCAAGGACTTTTCTGGTTGGTTCTTTGGTCTCAAATTTGGTAGGTCGAACGGAATCCTTTCGTCTCGTAGTCCCACTTTTACGTGTTCTGTTCTTCTTAGATACGCTAGCTCTTCTTCCATCTCCTGAAGGAATTCATTCATCGTTCATTCGTTCGTTGTTTAATTCGTTCATACGTTAGTTTCGTTCTTATAGATGAATTTGTATGATTAGATTTGAAAAAAATCTTCCTTCGTTTGATAAATAATAATTATTTTACCTAAAGGAGTTGGTCTACCAGAACTATTAGCTCTTGAACGACCGGATTGTACGCTGGAACGTCGACTCGAACGAGTTTCAATATCCAAATTGTGGGATGAACGTCTATTGGTATTCGACTGCGAACAACTGGAGCTTCTACGAGGAGCTTTTTCAAGTTTTTTTATTGGTGTGTAGAGGGCAAAACGATCGTCAAGTTCTAAACAGATATTGTCCGGTGCCGGTGGTGGATACAAGGCCGAACGATCGTCCAACTGTACGCAATCAGAATTCGATCGATACGGGCTGTCCGTGCTTTCCGTACGATAATAAAGCTCAGGTGTCGAGCTTTGACAATTTTCCACTGTTAAATCGTCCACGTAAAAAATTACCCTCTCCGAATAAGTACCGGATGCTCGTCTTACCCGATTATCTTTGGTCTTCGGATTCATAGTAATTTTTAATTTATTGTCGACAACATTTTCAGCACACCCTTCTTTTGTATTATGAAAAGAAAGAAAAAACAAAACAAAGATAATAATATAAATTAATTTAATAACAATTGTCCTCTGTTATCCAAACTACACAGATTTCGATTTATCATTCGAGTTGTGAAATGATTAAAGAAAACAACAAAAATATATATATGTATGTGTATATATGTATCTGGTGAAAGATTATTTTCTACGTTCTAAAGATGAATCACGTGTTTTAACAAAGCAGGATCATGGGATACGTGCTGCGTTCGTTTGCTCATCTTCCAAGAAAATTTCTAACGAGATTATTTTTGCTACGTCAAGCTCGTCGATGTTTTGCCATCTCAAAAATGTTACCCAACTTCTGAAATTCCTTTAGGATTGTCAGGGAGAACAAAATAATTATATATATATATATAAAATAAAATAAAATAAAAATAAAAATAAGAAAAAAAAATATAGAATAGAAAAGAAAGGAGGAAAGAGAGAGAGAGAGGAGCGTATAATAAATATTTAAAAAGTTATTTTTGCATCGTTGTAAAAGGGTGATTAAAGCCGATAGACCAAAAGACATTATGTAGGTTATTCGGACTATGCTAGAGCTATTTTCCAGGATAACACACAATGGTACTTCTTTTTTTTCTATCATTTTTTTTCTCGCAAGATTTGAAACGATTGATATCTCCTATTCTTTAAAATAAATCATCTGATGTAATTCTCTCCCAGTAAAAGGGAAATACAAAAGGAATATCATCCTTGAATGGAATACTCGAATCTGAACATTTTTATTAATACTCACAGTAGTTGGATTCGTCCTGACGATAATTAGAAGTATTTTTACGACGAATCCCTTTTCAAAAGATGTTCTTTAGAATTCGTCGTTCCTCTCATTTCCTTCCTTCCTTCTGCCTTATCTCTCTCTTTCTCTCTCTTTCATTTTTAGATTCGTTAGATATTAATAAAACGTGAAATGATTTCTAACAAGAATCCTTTATACGAGAAATTTAATTGTAACACCTGTTCACGTTGTGTGTCTTTCAATACGATTCTTTTAAGGTTGCTCAAAATGCTTAATATTTATAATCCTTTAACATGAAACGTCATTAAGAAGAACTTAGACGATTATTCAAATGAATAGATTATTCTCGTGATATGTTAAACGATTATCTTTCTGACAAGATAAGAAACTTCTTTGCATGATCGATAGATTGATTGTGTTCTCATTATACTACTACTCGTATTTAACGAACTCGACGATTTGTTATTCGTGTTCTCCTAGTGTGACGTTCCAGATATCTTGTAACAACAAACTTCCTCTAAAAACAATCTGACGTGAGAGTTAGAGAGAGATAAAAAGAGAGAGAGAGAGAGAGAGAGAATGAATCACACTAATGGTAACGCTAAGAGTTGATAATGGCGAGAAGCGGAAGTAAGGATGGAAAAGCACTTCCGAATAACAAGGCTACCCATTGAGTTAGCTGGAAAAGGATTGCGCTTTTCCAGATGCCAGAATGAGGAAAGAAGAAGAAGAAGAAGAAGAAGAAACGAATGTATACAGAATAAGAAGAGCTGAAACGTCAGGTCTAGGTGTTAGACGTCACCCTTGAGTATATTGCGACGTGTATTTTTAGCGACTAGGATCTACTAGGCCACCGATCCGCTTTCCATGTCTCTCTTCTCTTGCCTCGACCGCGTTTCCACGTATTTGTGTATATTTCTATGTGTATGTGTGTATTTGTGTTGTGTATACTCTCTCTTTCTCTTTCTTTCTATATACATGTGTGTGTGAGTGTATGTATGTTGTGTATACTCTTCCTCTCTCTCTCTCTCTCTCTTTCTCTCTTTCTCTTTCTTTCTATATAGATTTGTGTGTGTGTGTATGTGTGTATGTATGTATGTGCGTGACTACCCTCGTGGGCCGGTATATAATGCACGGACAGCGTAATGTGCGCGCGCTCACATTCTACTTGCACGTCGATAAATATACCTTAACTTCGCCGAATGTTTCCAACAACTCAAGCCCGATAGATTCTACCGAAATTGAAGAACTAGAAAATTGACTGATTGCTCCATTGGAAAATTCTTTAATAAGATAGTATATCGATTTTTCCCAAAGATTGTATCCAGAAATTGTACTGGTGATCGAGTAACGATAAATTGACGTTAAAATGTAATGATTTTTAAGCTGTACATTAACTCATATTCGTCCTGTAATTTTTTGTAGCGTCATTCGCAAGATTACCGAAGTTGGAGAAAAAGAAAATTGATTGATTGATTGCTTCAATTAGAGAACTCTTTAATAAAATAGTATATCAACTTTTTCCTAAAATTGTATCCAGAAATTGTACTGGTGATCGAGTAACGATAAATTAACGTTATATCTAGTAATTTGATAATATTAAGTGAACCGAAAAGTAATGTCTTTATTAATTTTTCTTCGACACGACTTAGAAGTAGATTCTCCTATTAGTTGATAAATGATTAACAAATTGTTGATATGTCTATAAATGACAGTACTTTTCGGTTCACCTAATATTATCATTTTTAATTGAAATGAAAAGATCTTGTTAAAGGATACATTTATGTAGAATTCGAGGATTAATAAAGATCGATCTTTGATATGTTGATCATGAAAATCTTATTGTCGTATTAGGTGGCACAACAGGTGAGGTTTAGAGACGACGATTTCCTGAACTGAGGTATAATTTCGGAAATTCAATTTCCTTGGCACAAGTCGTACGATTTGCCTCATTGCCCTGGCATGTTCTAAACGTGCGCACATTCGATCTGGCAAATTGGCAGTCCCCCCTGAGTAAGTCCAATTTAATTGATCCGAGATTGACGGATTTTGTTGTTTTATATACGCGAACGAGAAAATGTAAGAAAATTTGATCGCAGTATCAGAGTAATCCTTGAGTAATATTAAAGTTTGCGAGAGAAGAAACAGAAGGTTATAAATTGTTGACTTTTTCATCGTAAAAGCTTTTCGTTTTTTTTTTTTATTACCCGAAGTATATCGTAAAAACCACAAGTTTTAGATTAAAAATGAAAATGTATTTTGGGGTCAAAGACAACACGATTTTTCAGGATATGACTGGTTTGAACGATTTCCTCTATGCACGACAAAAAAAAAACCAATAAATAGAGAAAGAGAGAGAGAGAGAGAGAGAGAGAGAGATGGGTGCTAATTCGATTCCAGTTAAATCAGTTTTAGGCAGGAAACTAGGTACAAATTTGTCTCTGATGCGTTCGAACTAAACTTCCGAAAGGGGAAAAAATGTTCACTTCGTTCGTAAAACAAAAATGAACAAAATTTGTAGTCAAAAAGAGAGAGAGAGAGAGAGAGAGAGAGAGAGAGAGAAAAAATGTTGCATTTGAAACTAAAATGAAAATACGTTTTTGAAATAAATTAATCGTAGTTCATGGCTTTGAACGTTTAGCTGCATTAACGTTGTTACTCTTAGGAGCTTTCTAAAGGGGTTTTATCATAAAATAAAAATGAATATTAGCTTATCCATTTTTAGAGGTACTAAGAGGTAATATTTTTTCGATGGTAAACCTTTAATCGAGAAGCCTTGAAAAAAGAACAAAAATGAAAGCGTGTTTTATCTACTTTAATGAAAATATATACAGGTAACTCTCCTCTAACACGGTAGATAGGTTCCTAAAAAATTCCATGTTGTGTGAAACCGTGTTGTATGATACCCAGAGTAAGTACAAAACCACCGAAATGGAACGAAAAGCACGATAAAGTTATTTTGAAAACAAATCTACGAACACTGAAATGGGAAATCTTAACCCACCCGACGTATTCTCCAAATATTGCCCTTACGGACTACCACCTGTTCCGATCGATGGCTCATGGTTTATCAGAGGAAAATTTCACTTTCTATGAAGATTGTCAAAATTGGATCGATTCATGGATTGCTTCAAAAGATGAAGCGTTCTTTCGATGGGATATCTGTCACCTACCTCTGAAAGATGGGAAAATATAGTGGCTATCGATGGACAGTGTTTTTATTAATGTATTTTTGTTATTTTTATTTAAAATAAATCGTTATTTGTCTCTCAAAAAATGCTATGGAATAATTCCAATACTTGATATATATACGAAAAGAAAAAAATAGACCATGAGATGGGAAAGCCGAAATTTGGAAGTGGTTTAACGTGTACCCCCATCCTGATCTCGTCTACGAAGGGACCAGTAGATATTGATAATCGATAATACTCGTGTACTCGTTACCAATATTACCATATACCAGTTCTCAACTGGTATAAGGACATTCGCATAATAATGAGTAGTAGTAGTAGTAGTAGTGTAGTAAAGTGTGTATGTCGGGAAATGGGGGAAAGCGAGTGACAAGCGTAACAGGTGATATGACCGCATGAAATGCAGAAGGAAGTACACCGATCCATATTATAGTGAAACCATAACCGATTTTCCAATTGCATTCGCAACAGCTGCACCTACTCCGACGAACTATGATTTTTCTTTAATTGGATATTCATTCTACCATTAAAAGATCAAATTTCAAAGAAACTTTGATCCTAGTGTTTTGAAAATGATCAATTTTAAACGAATCATCTGATTATTCGAAGAATGAAAACATTTTAAGTCATAAAAATATATTTTTGAATATACATCGGAAATATATAAAAGCGTTCTCTTGAAATTGTTTGTTCTTTTTACTCTCTTTTTTTATATCGATAAAAAATATTTCAAACAATTCAATATTAGAGTAGCAATCTCTCGACAATATGATTTGTTAAAGAAATAAAAGAAAAATCTTAAAGGAAGTATTTGGATTTTGCATTTGACATGACGACGGAAAGGAAAGAGATACTTTTTATGATCTTTTCTTTGGAATAAAAAGAAAATTGAAAAAATTTTAATACGATAGACATACAGGTGTTCTATTTTTTGCTTCCTTAGGAAAGATATATAAACAAGATGTTATTTTTATAAACGTATGTACATAAAACTGTCTATACTTTCGAGTTTTATTTCAACGAGGGAGAAAGTATAAGAAATAATAAAAAATTCAATTTTATTTATACGAATCTCTGTTAAATCTAGAATTAGGATTTATCTCATACAACGTAAACAGAATTTTGCATTGATGTGAAAATAATTGATTGTCTCGAAAGATTCAATTAATGAATCGTTGTTCTTATTCCAAGTGATTCGATTTGGAAGTTCATTCGATGGGAGGAATTTAAATGAAAGGTGAATTAAACAAATACAAAGAGACTTTTACATCGTTAATAAATATTTCAAAACTGGATTGAATTCTACATTTCTAATTTGTCTCTTTTTAGTAAAAATAAATATAGTGTCTACGTGACCCGACCAATTTGTATGTTCTCGTAAATGATAAAAAGTATCGAATATCTGAAAGGAAAAGGTTATCAATTAGAACGTTTAATTTTCCTTGACCTTTGATGAAAAATTCAATGAATGGAAGCTCTTAGGAAAGATGAACCATGTATTTTTACTTGTACAATATTAAAGATAATGAGTTAGACTATTTTCTGCGAATTTATATTTGGATTAAATGGGAAATAAGATAAACTTATTTTTATAGTAAAACAGAAAATGGTATTGTTAGTTTAATAAAGTTATTTTTATGTACAATGCTAAATCCTTTTGTACAAACGATACTAATTCTTTGTAATTTATTTTTATAACGAATAATAATTTCTACAAATATTCCTGTTATACCTGATTTTATTTAAAATTTAATTAATCCAATAATGAACCATGATCCTTAAAAATATTTTTATTGCTGGAAATTGTTTTGGGTTTAATATTTATTAGGAGTACTAAAAATATCTTTTTGCTCGTTAATTCAATAAGTTTATATTTATTATCCAAGCTTTATTGAATTAATTTTTATTTTTTACTTTAAATACAAAATAATTCCCAAGAGAACAGAGATGTTATGCTAAAGTATCGATTAAATTGAAAAATATTAGTCTCACGATCCCCTATTCTGCCTTACTTTTTTTTCCAAATATTCTCGAATAAATTGGTCATGAAATAATTCAATAGACCGATCAAAAGTATTGGTAGATTTTAATTGAACAATTTTTAAACATGTAGAGAAGTTAGAAAATGCCATTGGTAGTTTGGCTAAACGTCAATAACGATGAAACCAATCTATATTTGTCTTCTTAATGACCTACGTGAAAATTGAAACGGCATTAGATGGAAAATCAGATCTTGTATCTCGCGTATACTTGACCCGATTATTCTTCTCACACAAATGAATATAACATTGTTAACAACAGACACTGAGTATAAAGAAAGGATACTGAATTGTTATAATGGAACGTTTTCAACAAACGAGTTCTTTGTCTCTTATCCCTGTTAAATATGAGTTTGCTTTCGAAGTTAGGGGCATGATGAAAACTAAACTTACTTTCTTCCACGAACTTAGATACTTTATAATCAAAGTTTTATTTTTTTTTTTCGTTCAAAAAGAGTAAAACGAAAAGTTGTACGAATTTTACCAACTATGACGTAGTAGGTAAGAGAATGAAAACAAAAAAAAAACAAAAATTCCACCAACCAAGCAAAGATGGGACGATAAAATTGTCTCTCATTTTCGTTGATTGTCTTTCCACGAGAGCACCAAACGCGAACGGGGGAAACGAAAATATATGGAAAAAGTTTCCAGTATGCCTTTAAAATTCCAAATTTATTTTTAGATTACTATATGAGAATGTGAGAATGGATCGAGAGAGAAAAAGAAAAGAAAAGAAAGATCGACGAACACGTCATGTCGAGCAGAAAAATAATGACCCTCGTCGATGAAAGTTTTTCGGATATGGGTCGTGTCTTTGTTCTTCTCGTACAAATGTTGAGTATTACTGAACTTTAGGGTGGATAGTTTTATCGTTTATTATTAAAAAAAGAAAAAAAAAGAAAAAAAAAGAATTCGAAGCGATCGAATGATAAAAGAAAGAACAAAAATTAAATGATCAGTCATTTGAAAGTAATATTAGTTTAAGTAAAAATAAATCTATTAGTTTTACGTTTATTTTACGTTTATTTTATATGAAGCTTCAAATTTTATTTTCTATTTCATGTTTTATTACACAAAATATAATTTTATTTTAAACTTAAAATAATGAATATCCTTTTACTGCAACAAATATATAATCAACGATAAGGGTTTCTTTTTGTTTAATTTATATTTTTTTTTAACTTCACCCAAAAATATTCAAATCTTTCTCTCTCTCTTTCTTTCGTGAATGTTTTTACCTTGAATTTATTATCGAATCCTTTTCGTCTTACTTTTATCGTTGTTATTTGATACAACATTCGATTCGTGTTCTTTTAAACTCGTAGAACGAGATAAAAAGGAAAACCAAAATAATAAAAATATAAGAAAAAAAAAAGAAAAGAAAAGAGAATAAGTTAACGATCCCGACCTACCTTACTCGGCAACTTATTCCTATTTTTACTTCTCGAATATCGAGAGAGAGTTCCTATAATTAGAGACGTTACAGAAACGCAGTAAGACCAACTGGTAAAAGTTTTGGAAGATATTTATTATACCTCCTACCCCCTTCCAATCCTCATTTTTCGATTAATCTTCACGAATATAAAAATATCTCTACGAGACAAAAAATTATTACCCATTTTATCTTCTAACAGTTTTTGAATTATCTTTCGAAATAAATCAAATATCGTTTTCGTTCTTCAAATATGACGATTTTCGTCATTGAAGGTGCAGCATTGAGGGAAAGGGGAAAATGCATATAACATTTTCATATTTAATCAATTAATTAATTTAGAATAATTCAAATAATATATATCTCTAAGTAAATTTATGTTATTCCATAGAGAACACCTGTTAGGGGGTATAAGACACACGAACTATAACGACCTAGTTGAAATGCATCGAAAGATTAATGACCTTTACTTTGGGGAATGAAAATCAATTGGGAAAACGTGTACTTTTGATATTACTAATACTACTACAACCAAATACTATTACTACTACGTATGAACATTGACTTAAGAAGTTTTTAATGCTATTAAAAATATTCTACAAAAATGAAGAAGATAATACGAAATGTGTTTGAAACCTACTCTCTAATTAAACGAATAATTAAATAAAATTACGTTGTAGAAAAAATAAAATCGTGTTTTTTTTTTAACTAACGAGCAAGAACGGTGAAAGGGGGAAAGAAAAATGTTCGTTTACGTTTTTGGTAATACATTTTACTGAGAAGATAGATGAATTATTTTTCCGACAGGAATAAAAAAACAAAAAGAAAAAAGCTTTAACGCCCATGCATACACACACACACTCACTTACAAACACACATACGTACACGTGCGTAAATTTACAACCACCGTATAAAATACACCTTACTAATTCTACGCGGTTAAATATTTTTCTACGTTTAATTTACGTTCTCTCGTTTCTAGGATAGCATTCAATGAAACTGAACTGCATTTCCCTTACGCGATATTCCATATGCACCACAACCGAATTGCACTTCTCTCGTGAAATGGTTCAAATTTCTGATATACTCTTTCTAAATGGATTCTCCTTTTCAACGTTATTCATAATAAATATTTTCAAAAAAAGAAAATAAAAAACCACGATCTTTCTCGTAGATATGAAACGTCGAGAAAAAATGTTAACGAGTTTAAAAAGAAAAAAATAAAGCCTAGAAGAAAATATTTTATCCAGAAATCCAACTGAAACGTCTTTTCATTTCACATGTCTAATAAAATGAATGGTACATTAGTCGCAACAACAACACAACAACAACAAAAAGAAGCTGCTCTTTACTACCTGTCGAATTGAGCCTTCTCTATTCAAAGATGATAATCTCCTTGAATGTAAAATAAAAGAATTGATAAAACAATACACACACTCTTATACATTTACACATATACACAAACACATACACACATAGTGAAAGAGAGAGACACACACAGACGTTTAGAAGCGAACGTGCTCTAGGATAAAATAGAAATCGTGGAAATTCACAAAAGCTCTCTCTTGCTTTGCACGACAAAGGGTTTAGACGTGATGACACGAAGGATATCGAACTCGACACACTTTGTAGACACTTTCCGCACTAGAGTGAGTGAGACAGAGAGAGAGAGAGAGAGAAATAGAGATAGAAGCATAGACAGATAGAAAAGGATAGAAAGAGAAAGAGAGAGAGAGAGAGAGAAAAGGAAAGAAGAAGAGAGAAAGAGAAAGAAGGAAAAGGATAACGTAGAGAGATGAAGATAGCAAGTGTTTGGATCGGGTAAAGGTTTTTGAAATGAGAAAAAGCACAGGAGTGTCGACTTCGAAGCTGGGTTCTACCACGGAAATCCGACGGTCGACTGGAGGATTCGCAGACGTGCGCCTTTAATTTAGAGGCGTGGAGCGCTCTCAACCTCGCACAGCATACGGTGGTGCATGTACCTACGCCGTTTGTACCTGGGATCTGTGTGTAATATATATGTGTGTGTGTATACACACACACACACACACACACAGAGATCACAATGTAAAACTACCGAAATGGTAGTAGCCAGCTACTACTTTCACACCAAATTCTCATTCCTTTTCTTTCTTTTTTTTTCTTTTACTTTTTTACTCTTTCCCTTTCTATGTCTGTATTCTTTTGTAGAAATAATAACTTTATAGTAGTGTGGAACGGAAAAGCTCCCGTTAATTGGCTAGCAGCAAAAAATCCGTTCCCTTTTTTTCTTTTTTTTTTGTCTTCCATTTATTTCCTCTTTCTCTTTTTCCTACGACACGTTTGATAAAAGTGTCGGAGGTATTTTTTTCTTCCTTTTTGTAGCAAGCACTCTAAGAGGGAGTAAAAAACGTTAGTTAGTACTCGTTAGGAAGAGCTATTGTTTCAACCGAGTCCTATTCTTTAATACGTTCTTCAATTTAGTTCTCTTCTCAATTTAGTTCTCTTCTCAATTTAGTTAGAACGGTTTCAAAATGCAGTGTCTTATCCAAGGATCACGAACTTTATGATATTTCTTTCTTTATTTCTTCCTTCCTTTCCTTCCTTCCTTTCTTCCTTCCTTTTCTCCTTCTTGATTCACTCACTGGTAGGTAATACATCTAATCCATTCGGACGGTAGATGGTGTCGCTACCTCGTTCTTCAGACTTCGAATAAAAGTCCGTCGTCTCCTCTATCGACGAATCGCGAGAATCCCTCAAGGACTCAAATTTCATATCGAAAGATTGACATTACTTGGAATTTCATCTTGAGTTTGCATTTCTCGCCAGTGTTTTCCTTTAGAAAGGAAAGAAACTCTAATGTTTTATCACGTTGGACCTAAGGTTTTTCTTTCTCTGAATACCCTTTTTTAATGAATTCTTATTTCCTTCTTCTTCTTCTTCTTCTTCGTGTTCTCAATCTGAAGCTTTCTCTCTCTCTCTCTCTTTCTTTTCCCACTTTCTTTTCTCTGGTATAAGAGAAAAATCAATTCCTGATATTTCTACTTTACGGATCATTTTATTCTCTTTCTATCTTTCATCATCGAGTTCCCCTTAGTCCAAAAAAAAAAGAAGAAGAAGACATAGATCTTGGGATAATAGTTGTACCTTTTTCGGTTTTTTTCTTCTTCTTCTTTTTCTTCTCGTCTGGAATAGAATTGTAATATTCCGGAAATGAGGCGTCGATAATATACGACTGTTCAAGTAATGTCAAAACTGTGGTAGAACTCTGATAAGTTAGATTGGTGGTGGTAAAGTTTTAACTCTGTCGGGAAACTTTTCACGATGAAATTTATTCCAGATTTCGTTGCAAAGCAACGATACGAATTTTAAATACAAAATCAATATATATATATATCTCTTTCTCTCTCGTAGCTTCAATAATATGACGAACTGAAGTTAGAGAAATTAATTGTGTAATTTGATCGAACGAAAAAATTCGTAGAGCTTTCGCATATTCGAATCTGAATTTCCCCCCTTTTCCTCCTCCACCCCAAAAAAAAGAAAAGTAAAGGAAGATCGATCGATTTGATTTAGGATAAAGCTTACCCATGTCATCGATGATTGGTGCCATTCTGAGGGTGACACCGACCAGAAGCAAAGACATAGCCAAAAGTAGGCAAGCTGTAGCAACGATAGTCCACCTTGCACGAGGTGGTAGTTCCTCCGGATCAATTATTTCCTCCTCGGGTTCAACCGACACGATTCTTCGTCTCTTTCGTTTCCGCTTTTTTCTCGGCCTATGATAAGTCTCTCGAGGTTCCTGAATTTGTTCAGGACCGCTCAATGTTTCTTCTTCTTCCAATTCATCAGCTATGTTCAACGCCAAGTAATCTTCGTCCTCGTCGTAATGAATCTTCCTGCGAATAACACATACAAAGTTCCAATTTCAAGAAAATAAATACGATTAATTTCATGTTTTAACAAAAACACGAAGAGTCTTTAAGCAGAGGAAAGTTGAATCAGATATAAGAGATTTTTTTTTATATAAAATGTTCTAATAAACAATTACAGCTCAGATCAAAGTCAAGTAATTCTCGTCCTCGTCGTAATGAATCTTCTTGCGAATAACACACACACACACGGTTCTAATTTCAACAAAATAAATAAGATTAATTCGTGTTTTTGTTAATGCACGAAAAGTTTAAGAACCAGGAAAGTTGAATCATATAGGGATTTTTGGTATTTTGTATTCTCATATAAAATATTCTAAAACACAATTACACTTTAGGTTATTCTTTAAAACTTTGATATCCAACTGGTTGAAATGAGAATGTTCTCCTCAAAGAGATTCGTTTTGCTTCCTTTTAATTAAAACTTTCCCATCATCATCATCATCATCTCGAAAGTTTCCATTCTCACCAATGATAAATGACAAGTCATTTCTGTTATTCTCTAACGTTCATTCTTATTGTTAACGACTATAAGAAAACGCAAGAGCATGGTGTAAGTATATGTATTCATTGTATATGTATGTGGGTGTACCGAGTACATCTATCGATCAAAATGGGTATGCATTGTTCGGCAAACCTGACAAGTTAATGTTTATTCCTGTCGTTCGACTAGACAAGAAGGATGAATCGAATGATCTAGTGTTGTTGGAACGTTAGAAAGTTATATTTAGCAAGTTTAGTATGAGATTTTGCTAACTGATCTGATCTTTGACTTCATATATCCGTCTCCTTTCTATTTCTGGAAAATCATTAATCTGTGGGTGCGTTATGATCCTCAGGTATTTATGTCAATCCAACGAGAAATGCCTGTTCAAATTTGTTAACACACGAGCAAACTATTACACCCACACACACACACACACACTCTTTCTCTCTTTCCAACTGAATCTCACCCTTGTATTCCATTACAAATGACAATGAGCTTTATGCAAGTCGCATGTATAATAATCGTTTGACGTTGTACATAGCCTGTTCGTTCGAGTTTAGTATAAGCAGGCATATAAAGGTCACGATGCGCTTTAAAAACTATAATTCTCCTCGTCCTAAGCGATGACGTACGTTATCAAGCGCAACGTTTCTCCCCCTACCCGACAAATCATGCATTATTATTCGATTATGCTTTATACTATACCGTGACGAATATATAAGTACTACAAATAACGATACATAAAAACTAAACCGTATAACGATCTTTTTCCTAATGCGAAGAAAAAAAGAAATGAAAGAGAGCAAGAAAGAAAGAAGGGAAGGAAGGAATATTTGAATAAAACATGAACAACAAATAAATACACGCTAAAAGATAGATTATCTTCATTTGCGTATTGTCATTCGTGATTCGTAAAATATTACTTCAACTGAAATAAATAAATAAAAAAGAAATGTATTGAAGAAGAGGAGGGAAAATAGAAGAATCGATTATGCGAAGTTGAAATTTTCCTGAAAAAAAAAAAAGTAAAACAAAAAAAAAATAATGTTCACCCGACCCAGATTTGACTTAGTCGACAATGCCGAGGGTTAAGAATCGCTACTTTAGAAACTACGTCAAGTGGTACGGGTCGACGTTAAGTCAGACAAAGAAATAGAGGCCGACTAGTATTTTCTACCTTAAAGCTTTTCCAACTCTACCTGCATAATAATTTTCTGACTAATTTAATCGATTTTCTACAAAACGTTAAATGTGTAATATGAAACCGACATTAACCGTTGGTATAAACCAAAAATAAAATAAAAACATTTATCTTCATCGATATCTCATAAACAAAACTCAATAAAAATTGATATTAATTACCCCGCGAGAGAGAGAAAGAGAAAGGAATCCTATAAACAATTGAAATTTAATTAAAGAAAGGATCGATTGGGGATAGAAAGGAGAAGGAAGAAAATAGCAAGGAAAAGGAATTGCGCTACTCGAGTGCAATAAATTTTTTATCGAAAGCTTCGAAAAATAAATTTTATTTCGTCCGTCTGTCCGTCTGTTTTATTGCTTTGGCTGTACTTAATAAAAAAAAAAAACATAAAAATAGAAAAGAAGAAGAAGAAGAAGAAAAAAAGAACGGAAGGAAAATAGATAGAAACCGGAGTTTCTACATCAAAGCGCTTTTAACAGATAGACGGCGAGTGATTCGGTTTAAAATTGAGTCGGACAACGAAGAATAGAGCAAGGGGGTTTCGGGGTGATATTTGTTCGCATACGTCACGGGTATAAAGGTCGCAACATGCTATCTCTCTCATTCTATCGATATAGAAAAGTTAGAATACAGGTTTTCACGGATGAAAAGCGTCGTAGAAAGAACATCGAAGCTTCTATGATGATCGTGACGAGGGAAGGTATCACATCAAACCATCCCTACGAGTACCTCCCTCTCACCCTCTTCATCCCCCTAAACCTTCAACATTGAACTAACAGGCCTCAAGAGATAGCTGGTTATCTATTTCCAACCAACGTAGTTTCATTACACAGTCCAAAACACGGAGGGGAGTTGGGGGTTCCAATTTTATTCGTCAACTCGTTCACCAACCTTTATTCTTCCAAACGATATATCACAACTGCGAATAAGATGAACATCAACCATAACACGCGTGACCTACTTTTCATGAAACATTTCTTGTAACAACTCCTCTCCTCCACCCTCCCTCACAACCTCTGCCACTACCGGTACGAAATTTCTATTTAAAGTAGACTATAGAAAGAGAGAGAGAAGATGATAGTCTAATGTAAAGTAAAAAAAATATAGGATGTATGTTTATTTTATATTTTTAGGTAACTTCGGGGAGCCATTAAAACGGCGAATGTCGTATCGTGTTCGTTGACTTAACTTGAATGAAGAACCCACACACACACACACACACACACATATATACATAAACGTGCAAGGAGTTACATTAACCAAAGGTTTTCTTTCCTTTTTTTCTTATTTATTTATTTTTTTTTTTTTTAAAGTCGTCTAAAAGTAAAAGAAACTAAATAGTAGAAGCAAATGTGTGTCTGTGTGTGTGTGTTTTTTTTCTAAGACTTACAATTGAGATGTGCTTTGGGAAAAGTAGCAGGCACTTCGGTGCAGTCGCGGATACTCGCAGGAATCGCTGAGAGCCTCTCTTGTCCTTTCAAAGTTTATCAATGCCAAATCTTGTTCGCCGTTGATGTCGAGGAGTTCGAGATGAGCTTCGAGACCAGCTTGAATATCCGGCATGGTACTTTGAAGTACACGAGGACTCTTAGAATGTCTACGTTTCTTCCGTGGACTTCGTGGACTTTCCGAAGCTCTTCGTCTTCCTTTACCTAAAAAAAAAAAAACATACACACACACACACACATACATCCATAAAAACGCCCGCGTGTAAAGAACAATTGACCTGATCTTTCAATCTCTTTCTTTTTCTTCCAGTCTTCCCCCTCTGTCTCCCCTTCTCCATCCAATATCACTCCTTTTTTCTTTCATCCTTTCTCTCATTGAAATTATCATCTTTACAATCAAGCGAAGACAGATTTTATTCGAAAATTTCTATAGGACTGAATGTTCTTATCGATTTATTTCGTTCGTGCGAAATAGAAACGACACGGACAACCAATCAACCACTAATACTCGTTTATATCGGTACTCACATTTAAATTGAACAGGATCGAATTAAACGTTAATTAAAATCGATTAGACGTTAATTGAAAGTAGAAATAACGTAATATATATATGTGAAAATCTACTACTGCAGTTATTTCTAATTAACCGTATATCATTCCCCGTCAGAGACACGTTAATTAATTTTTACGTTAATTAATCATTCGGCTTATTTTACAATGATCCTTTTTTTTTTCTTTGTATCGTTCAACAGAATGTCTTGCAAAGAACGAGAGTAAATAGTTTTATGAAAAATAACGTTGTAATTATTAAACGATCTGTTGCAGGGAAAATATGGGATGGGAAAAAAAGAAATTATTAGCTTTGTGTATGTGTGCTTTTTTTATCTTTCTTCTTCTTTTTTTTTTTTTATTAAACAAAGTTTATCCGGAAAATTTCACTAGGGATATCGAGTAACAACTAGAGGGTTGGATAAGTTAACGGAGTGGTTACACGATCGAATATCAACTTCATAGCTGGCTTCCCACATAGGATACGCATGTAAATTTCATGCAATTGGTTTACTTTGCTACTGACGAGTCTTCTCCCTCAGCGTTATATCTCACCAAAGAGAGAGAGAAAGAGAGAGGGGAGAGAGAGAGAGAGAGAAAATATAGTTTGGTTTGTTAACTTTTCAAATGAAAATTAATACAACGATTGAAAATATTCTCAGATGCAGTTTACGTGTATATATCTAACATAACGTTACTTTAACTTAATTAATTCCCATTTTTAATATCCATTAGTATTTCAATGTTAATTATAAAGAAAAAAAAAATAATCTTTTCCATTTTAACGAGTAAAGTTTAAACACTCGTATAAGTTTTCGCATGGCTTATTTTTAAAACAAAAACTTCCTACCCAATACTCTACAACTCGATATTCTTACTGAAGAATAAATAAGTTCACACAGTAGTGGGTCCTCGAACTTTCCTACGAGCTATTCTTGGTTATTCATTGACTTTTATTTTCAAGGAAAATGTCGTTTTAACGTAAGTTTGGATTATTATTCTTCTTCTTCTTCGAGTAAAATAGCTAAGCTTTTATTGAATAATAGAGAGTTCTCGAATTGATCGTTGAACGTTAGAATACTGTACAGAAACATTTGTATATTTGTTTGTTCTATTATGGATTTTGAATTTATATTTCTCATAAATGCATACACATAAATACATAGAATATCTAAATTAACAAGAAAAAAAGAAAGAGAGAGAAAGAGAGAAAGAGAGAAGTTTGAATAATGATTTCAATAAAAAAAAAAATTAAATAAGACTCACTGTGATGTGATTTGTGTTGATGATGATCATGATTCATCGAATCCTCGATGTAATCGCAGGGAGCTGAATCGTGTCTTCTACGACGTTGATGATGATGATGATGGTGATGATGATGATGATGACTCTTCCTTCTATTTTGATGATAATGTTGTCGTTGTTGTTGTAATTGTTGTTGTTGTTGTTGTTGTTGATGATGATGATGATGATGATGATGATGGTGATGGTTCAACGACGAGGAGGCCGTAGAAGTCGAGGTCAATCTTGGACGACGTGGACTGGTTGGTGCACTGCCTGAACGTTTACCAATCGTCGATGATGCCTTCATAGCCTCCACCTTTGTTTCCACCAATGCTGCGAGGACGGCTTCGAGACGTGCCACCTCCACGCCACCGCTACCATCGTTTGTTGAGACTGCTTTGTCAGCGACATCAGAAGTCGACGGCATAACCGTCATCTCTTCACCTAATCTTGGTGCATTACGCTTTTTCTTCCCACGATGATCACTGATTTCTCATCAACGGACTATCCCACCAATTCCTCCCTATTTGATCCTATTTTTATTTTCATCTCGTATCCTCGACTTTAAACTCGATCCAAGTTAATCTTCTAAATGGTTAAAGTTACCAGGAACAATTACGATATCCCACGATTATGGTTACGGGATTAAGTTCCACGATAATCAAGACCATTTTATACTACTTCGCTACATTTCCCATGTCCCAATAAAAATAAAGAAAAAAAAAATAATAAAAGTTATATAGGCTATAAGGTTTTTCTAGTTACCTTTTTCTTTTTATCTTTTTTCAAACGACAGAATGTTAATCTATCGTTCCTGAATTTTCTCCTTATTACGTTTAAGCTAACAGCCAAACGATATTATCTGATCGTGCGAATTGCTCGATCGATCGTACAAGGCAACACGTTTACCAAATCCACGTATTTTCCACGGCCGCAGGATTTTATTAGCGGCAGTGACGAGTTCCGAATTTCCATTCCCATGATGATCGGAATCGATTTCTTTTTTTTTTTTTGCGAGATAACCTTTTGCGTTACTCTACTCTCCCTTTTTTTTCCTTTTTTTTATCCCAACGAAGTTAATCGATGATAACCTCGTGAGGGAGGAAGAATCGGACCATTTGGCTTGAGTTCAAACTCAACTCGAGCATGTAACGTTAGATCCGTGCATGATCATTTTCTCTCTATCTCTATCCTTCTCTATTTTTTCTTTTCTTCTTTTTTTTTTTTTGCTTTTATCTCTCTGATACTTGGAATCAAGTTAGAAGAAAGAACAAAATTTCAGAAGAGAGGAGGAGAAGAAGAAATATTTGTCCAATGAAAAAAGAGAATACGTTAGCAAGGTAGCTTCGTTAGTACCGTTATCAATAAGTTCGTGTTATTTTCCTTTAAACAAACAAAACCTCATCGTGGGTTTGAATACTGTGGAATAAAAGTTAATACACGACTTTCGGTGTGTTTATTTTTATTATTCAATTTCTTGTTAGAAATACCAACAGAATTGTACACATTCGTCAATTCTTTAACAACAAATGTAGGAAACTTTCAGGATATCTCTTTCTTTCGAATATTATCTGGGGTAGATTATCTTTTTCTCTTTTAGTGCTTTTTATTCTCCACTATTCTCTTTTTCTTCTTCTCTTTTTTAGTTTTATCGACGATCATATCCCATAGGATACCACCATATGTCAACGTGTATCGGATGATACGGTACGAAGCAGAGATTAAAAATGGTATTTGACGAGGTAGCGAGTTTTAGAAGGATTATGCGTGCGCGCCGGAAAAAGGATACGACGACAAGGACGAGGAGGACGAGAAGGACGAGGACGCCGACGACGACGACGACGGTGGTGTGTAAGCAGCTTGTTTTTGCCCGGCCAACTTCCCTCGACCCTTCCTGGTCTCTCGCGTAGCAGCTAACGACCTCGTTCCTCCTTTCTAGGGGACTCCTAGCCATACCACCACCGTATGTATGTCGACTAGCTGGACCCGGCCGAGACACCTCTTAATTCCCTTTCTCTTCTCCTTATTCCTTTAATCCCTTCTGGTCGTGTTGTGTCTTCTCTGAAGTAAGGGCCGAGGGAAGCCACCACCCTAAACCATCAGTTCTTCTAACTTTTTGATTATAACACCAAGAAAAATCTTTCTTTCCAAAGACTATGTCTTCTTATTTTATTTAAAAATAAATAATTGCAACCTTCTCGGTTATTTCCAATGATTTTTTAAGTTGTTTTTATTTTGTATTCTATGGAGTTAATTCAAAATTTAATATCAGACCCTTGTAGATAAAGGTCAAACCTTCTAAGATAAATTCTTCGATAGTTCGGATTATCTTTTACTCTTACTAGATACAATTACAATCTTAAATTGTTCTTTTACCAAAGGCCGAGATAAAATCCTTGAAACGTGGGAGACAACGTCTTCATTCATCTCAGATTCTTTTCTAACTTGCGTGATTGATGTGTTACCAAGTATTCCTCTTCCTGAGTTTTTTCTTTTTTCTTCTATTTATTTCTTTTTTTTCTAAAGATTCACTCACACTACCACCTATTTTATAAAATTTTTTTTCTTTCCTTTCTTATCGCGCGTTTAAAATGCAACAGGATCGTTTTGTGTTCTCATCGATTACACTGTTCATAAATCAAAACAGGCTGGTGATGTTGTTGCTGTTGCTTGTCAAGATGAAAAGGAAACTTTTAAATCGAAAAGGAAGATGGTGAAGGATGAGAATTCTCAACAGAAAGAGAACTCCAAGTGTCACGGTTGGTCTTATTATACGCCTACTCTCCTTCGTTCATAATGGAGACAAAAGAAAATCGTAGAAGAAATTACTCGGGTAAAGAACAGTTTCTTTAATTTTTGCAGAGGCCGATTGGACGATTCGTCGAAAATGCAAAAAATTTATCCTCTTCTTCCTCTTCTTCTTCTTCTTCTTCTCTCTTGGGAGTGACGACGGTAAAGTACTCGTTAAAAAAAAAAAAGAGGAGAAAAAAAAATAAGAGAAGGTTGATATCTCAGGTTTAATATTCTTTTTTTAAAAAAAAAAAGTATCCTGGCGAAGTGTAGTCTCCTGTTCTCGTTTAAAAAATTCAGTTGATGTCCGAGTAGGTTTATCTTCTGCTTGGCTCAGAATTTCAAGAGCCCTTCTATCGGAGATAATTGGATAGAAAGAAAGAAAGAGAGAGAAAGAGAGAGAAAGAGAGAAAGAGAGAGAAAGATGCATACAGAAGTGTCACGAGTTCATCGATCTCGATACAAACTTTCCAAACTTGTTTGTTTAAAGTATCAACTGTTGTAGTATTATTGAATAAAATAAAGATAAAGGGTAACAAAGGAATGAAACCAATAAAGAAATAATGTAAAAGAGACGAAACTCGATTTCAGTATGTTGATGATACCTCGTAAGTTGAGCTAACCCGAAAGTCGTTGTACACATTGCAGACCACCGCGCAGATGTCACGGTGGCCAGTACAGCTCGTGAATAGAAAAAGGTTATGAATGTTTGTGTGTGTGTGTGTGTGTGTGAGAGAGGGAGAAAGTTAAAAAGAAGGAATACGTATCGTGGTACGTATCGTGTGTAGGATTCACGTGAGAGTATCCTGGCCTCAAAAATTCCTTCGGAAGGAGGGTTCTCAGAAGGTCACTGCGGTTCGTTCGACGAAGTTTCTTTCACACGGGTTTCTGTAGTTTTCGCGTTTAATTGAAGTATGTGTAAAATTGAAGTAAACCAAATAAAAAGAGAGAGAAAGGGGATGATTTAAACGAGATATTGATGAATGATTTAAAAAACAAAAATCAACGTTGTTAATTACTCTGATTATTGTAGAAAATCAAAGTATATTCTCAATTCTAATAATACGATCAACACCGAACCGTATGTATTTTTCCTCTATATATATTTATATATATTCCTTCCTCTCTCTCTATGTATATATATATATAATATATATATATATATTCGGAAGGAAATAAAAGTAAGGCCCGTTTACACGTCACGACGGTGGGGTTTTGCGTGCGCGAGTGCTAGCGATCGGCCGAATACTGGGGAGAGTAGTAGCGTCGTGTAGCAGACAGCCTGGTGGGCAGGTAGTCGTTCTGGCAGGGATGCGTTCACTTCCACTCCCCACCCCTTATAAAAGCACCCCTTCCAACTATCCTTTACCTACCCTCTCTTCCACTTCTACGTTTACCCCACATCGTCCACCACCACCACCACCATCACCACCACCACTACCTCCTCATCATTTTCATCCACCTACCGACGCAAAAGAGCCTTGCTGTTCAACGTTGAAGAAAAATCTCTCTCTCTCTCTCTCTCTCTCTCTCTCTCTGTAATTTCTCTTTCTTTTTTTATCAGGTTTCTTTCCCTTGCCCAAAAACCTCATTGTTTCTCTCCTCCACTCCACTATCCCACCTTCCCTGTTCTTTTTCCTCTGCCAATTACTTTTATCCCATATCACCAAGTTACGCCCGCATACGATTTAACCGAAGATATATCCGCGTATTATCGTATGCATATACGTGTTTACCTATGACCGTAGCTAACGCTCGATCGATCGATGGGGGGCTAAAGTCGCTTCTTCGATTGCCATAGAATGAGAGAACTATTGTCTCTCCTTTGTAATATATATATATATGTATGTGATATATAATACCAATACACAGGTGTGCGTATCATACGTGTTTCTCTAACGTACGAACCCTGATATGGTTTAAAGTTCAAACAGAATCATCAACCAGATCAACACATAAACCACACCGTCATCCGCAGTAGACTGAATTTTCCTCTCGATGATGATGGATCCGTGCCAGTTTCGTTTCAACGTTCGAGTACTTACTTACTTACTTACTTCTTTGTCTCAACCAACCAAAAATACTACCCCCTATTTTTATTCGTTTTTCAATTTTCTCTTTTCGTGGCCTTTATTTTTTTTTGTTCTCGTGTATAATACGTGGATCTAACTCGTATATGTACAGGTAGGATTAACAGAGTACTGGTACTGCGGCATTCGCATTGTTTCCACTTGCCGTATCGTATTAATTTTGTGTACCAAGTCCTTCTGCTTTTTTCATTATTACGTTTTCCATGGATTGTTTTTTTTTCTTCTTTTCTTCTTTTTTTTTTTCCATATACGCATAATAGTCCAGTCCATCTAGCCGATTTTGGAGCTAAAAATGGCTGTTGCTCCGACCTAAGCGCACAAAATTTTAAATGATCCGGAAAGTGGTCTACATTAAGATGTGCATTATGCGTATTCCGAGAAATGTGCTTTTTTTGCATTAAAAATCAAAATGTGAAAAAATTCGAAAAAAAATCATGTTTTTCCGTAAATCGCGGCTTATATCTCGGAAACTAATAGTTTTTGGTAAAAAATTTACTGGGATTAATTTGTTCCTTATGAAATTCTCTTTAAAGTGAAAAAAGTGCGATATGCGAAATTGTTATAGTTTTCTTGCAAATGGCGGTCGCGTGAAAAGTCAAAATTTTGCAAACGCTGTTTTTTTACGTAATGTTTTTCAATAGTTAACAATTATATATTTTCATGAAATTTATGAACAAGTAACATTACTTTATTAACAATAAGTACGTGCAATTTTGTTTTTATAAGTATAATAGTTTTTGCAAGAAGCAAAAGTTAATTAAAAAAAGTTGGTTCCTTTATCAATCGCCCCGTCAAAAGTAACAATCTTATATCGTTCCTGATTTTTTTATACATTGTAGGAGAGCAAAAGAATAATATGTATATTTCACTTTTTAAAAATATTAATTAATACAGCTAGGGGAATTTTTTAAAGAAAACGGCAAATTGCGGCATTTGTTAATTAAGATCGCCAAGAAACGAATAATCAACTTTTTGAAATTCTAAAACAACAAAAGCAAAGGTATTGGTTAAACGCAACTTTTGAGTAACAATTTGTTATTTTTCGCTGAGTAGATCGTGAGTGCCGTAGTCTCAAAGTCTGTATTCGATAACATAAATAGTATTATTGGTACAGCCATTTTGTTTATAGCGATGTATAGTGTTGATCATCCACTTTTACCCTGTAAATTATTAATAAAAAATTACTCTTTCTTAATATAGAAATTCATTGTCGAATTATAACTGACGGAGGAGAGATGAGTCGAACACGAAAAACCACGGCCGTACACGGAGCGGGAGGGGTTGATCGCGAAGGAACGAGACCCGCTCACAGCGTAGCCAACTTGATATCGCGACTTCAAATTGGTAAAGCGATATAAAAATTCAATATCTCGACTTCTATACTACTTAAAAAGATACTTTTTTTTTTATTTTGATATACCGGAACGGCAAAAACGCAATGGCGACCTCTGTTTGTATAATCTTTGCTACATCTCATATTTGACCCTCCATTTCATACTTGACGCTCCCTGTTGCGTTTTTCTGGGATAACTTTAAAACAAACGATGCTAAGTTTTTTTCATTGATTCCAAAGCGTGCAGAAGACTTGTACCTTGTGGAAAATGTGCAATTTGCTGTCCATGCAACGTCGTAATTATTTTCTACAATACTCCAAAGTTTAATGTCGCCAAAAATTCCCCTTTTTTTTTCTTAGTTGTCGTCTACGTTTTTTCAATGTATCTTTAATATAAACATTGCTAATTTTTTTTCAATGACTTACGAAGGATCAGAAGACTTTTACCTTCTGTAAAATGTACAATTTGTAGTCCATACTATTTCGTAATCTTTGCTACATCACATTTTTCATTGCTCCATTTGACATTTGACGGTACAAATTTCGTCCCTCACTGCTCCATCTCATATTTGACGCTCCACGTTGCGATTTACGGAAAAACACGATTTTTTTCGAATTTTTTCACATTTTGATTTTTAATGCAAAAAAAGCACATTTTTTGGAATACGCATAATGCACATCTTAATGTAGACCACTTTCCGGATCATTTAAAATTTTGTGCGTTTAGGTCGGAGCAACAGCCTCTCAAAATGCTAGATGGACTGGACTATAAGTATATTGGATAAGGAACTTTGATATAAGTATAGGTAATTATTATTAAATATATATGCTAATATATTATTAGGTCTACCGGAAAGTTCTGTCTCTTTCTATGACAAGAAATAATATTATTTTAATAAAGTTTATTGACGGTAAGATAAATTTGTATTTCGTTTTATTCCAAAATAGGACAGAAATTTCCGATAGACCTGTTCTTTGCGTTTGTTTTCCTTAGTTTTATTCCTTAATAAAAATTGTATATATATGTGTCTGTGTTTGTGTGTATGTGGGTTGTGTCATTGTGTAAAATAAGAAACCGAATATTAGTATATCTGATAAGAAGATCGTAAAAAGAAATAGTTGTGTTATTGGACCACTTCGATCGGTGGTGGCGCCATTTTCATCATTCTCCTTTCCATATCCTAAAACTGGATTCTGCGAGATGGAAACTACATAATCGTATTATCCCGATTTATCTTAAACGAATATATAGATAATAAAATATTTCCCTTTAATCGGACTATATTCGTAGAATTTATATATCTTTTATAAGAGAAAAGTTTAATAGTAATTTCCAATGAAATAAACTCACATATAAAAAGAATTTTCTTCTATATTATCCTTTATAGTAGAATCTTTACAAGTTTTCGAATAAAACCTATAATAGAATGAAAATGGAATTTCGTGATAACGATATCGAACCAGAGCTGATAACAACAGGAATATAGTCTTGTTCGAGGACATAGATTTTATGCGTTAGCAATGTGCAAGTGTTTCAACATGATATTTCTCAAGTATATTCATCGTAGTATTAGTTTCTATACGTGTTCCAAAAAGTTTTCTACGATGTTACAACTTTTATATTGCATCGTTTTATTCTTTGAAACGATCACATTATTTACGCTTAAATTGTTAAGTTATCGCTACTCAAGAAAATATATCTTTCTTTTTTCTCACAATAAAATACAAATACTAATTTTATACCATATTATTATTTTTATTATATTTTTTTATTATTTTTCTCTGTAATCTTTATATTTGAGTTAAATATGTTTTTATGTATACTTCGTATAAATTAGGGTCAATCAGTAAATAAATTACATTACATTACACAAATACTATATTCTCTATATTTTGTTTTCTTTCTATTTTTACTCGTATTTTCCTTAACTGAAAAATAAAAATAATAATTTGCAAGGTTTTTTTTTTGATGCTATTGGAAAAAAAAAGAAACACCGTTTGATGTCAGAAGATGAACGTTTTAGGGTATTCGTAAAATCGATATTTGACTATCCGAATGGAAAGAAAAAAAAAGGGGGTCCATTGTGCACGTGTTGCAAATTTCATGAGTTTAGCCAATAAAATATCATGGTTGAATTTATAGATCGCAACTGAAGTGAAAGTAGTGGTCTTAGAAATTTGATCTATCGACCTGTGGCTTCTTTTACATTGTGGATGCATTTCATCGTTCTAGATTTAGTTTTAAATATTTCCCATGAATTTCATTCGTAAATTAAATATTTCAGTTTCTAAGCTTTTCTCTGTGATAAGGAGATTAGCACGTTTTCACATACCTTGATTTTATACATATATATAATAAATATGTGTATACATATTCTCTGTATGGCAAAAAGGAGTAGAAAATCTGTTTCAAGATTAAAATTTCTTTCCAAGGATAAGCAATCTTTTGGTAAACATGGAATGTCTACAAAATATCGACTTATCTTTTATCTTTCTTCAACATTTTTTTCGCATTCATCCGTGAAATTGCTAAAATAATAAAAATTTTTCTAGATATTCCACTTTGATGGAACTAATCAAATTCTTATTCGTAATTTTCTTATCGAAACGTTAAACAGAAAAAAAACATATACTTAAATCATCTATCTTCTTTTTGTCTTTTATACTTTTTTCGATACAAAATATAAATATAATACAATGATTAATAATATTAATTAACATAAAATATTTTATTAAATTCCAAGAAACAATTAATTCGATCTTCTGATTTTATGGAATTGCAGGGTCCATCTCGGAATCCTCGACCTAGATAAAAATAAAAAGAAAAAAAAGAATAAAAAAAAAGAGGAACTCGTTAAATTCCAGTTGATTTGTTGAACCGAAAAGCGCAGGAGTAGATCTTTTGAATACTTCGTTTCACCCCACCCTTTTTATAAGTTCAGCTTAACTTATACGCTTAACATTCAACCTAAATCGGCTATCCTTTTCTACCACCCATATCAAAAGAGAAACTTTAACTCTCCCACCTTCCTTCTACGAAATAAGGTGAATAACTTTACTAAGGATAAAATCAATTTGTTCTGAGCTAGCAGCGTAAGGGCGTGGTTTTCATCTTCTTCCAGGGGATGTTAGCACGTTGGTGATGATGATAATGACAATAATAATGATAATGATAATGATAATGATGATGATGATAATACATCAACATTTATAATCAAAAGCTTTACTTCAGTCTGATCGTCTGCATGTTTGAGTATGTGTGTGTGTATGTGTGTATGTATGTGTGTATGTATGTGTTTATTTATCTCAAGAGAAGTAATGTTTGATGTTTGAAAAATAAATAAAGATAGATGCATTCCTCGATGCTTGTTTTAACTTCACCGATTAGATACATGCGTTGCTACGACTCCGAAGATACACTGAGAGAGAGAGAGAGAGAGAGAGAGAGAGTTATAAACTAAAAATATTTCAAAACAAGGCTTCAGAGATATCATAGCCGATGATGTTTACTATTATCACTCAAGTGTGAGAGAAATCCTGATCTTACTACGATCTTATTATTATTTACGTATTTATCAACTTTTAGTATTATTAATAGAATCCTACAAGATTATCTTTGTTTATCTTGATGATTCATCAGCGAGGTAATGAAAACGTGGTAATATTTAAAAACAAAAAAGAAAAATGAGAAAAAATGATAAATATAATTGTCTTAAAGATTTTCTAAAAGGAAAATATAAATCTTATTATACCTACGTTATCTTGTTTGATTTTCTTTCTACTTGCAATATAATCTTGACGTTGTTTTTCGGGATAAGAATGTTTCAACGGTTTTGGAAAAATAGAACTCATCGATGCACTTCGCAATTTTACAAACAAAATCGTACTGATTGCAAAGGGTAACGTTAAAAATGGTAAACCTATCTGTAAAAGAATATTATTTTCGTTAAAGTGGTATTAACGAAATTATTATAATTGTTTGAATGAATATTCAAAATTTACCTTTCCTAATAGAATTTGTAGAACGTATTGAAGTATTACAGTGTAGACGATGGCTACGAGGGTTGCAACAGCAGTTTGTACATTAAGTACGAATAAATTACCCCCTAAGGCGGCCCCAGTCAAGAAACTGTTGAATCCCCACAATCCTGTGAATACCCCATTGTGCGGTACCCCAAGTTCTAAGCCTAGGAAAATAATCTTGTATTTAGGTATGCTCTACAGAGTTAAACAACTAATTTTAATTAATGTTCAAATGTGTGGATATACGTATACGTACCTGCTAGTGTACCAATAAATACACCAGCGAAAGAAAATCCAGTAGTTGCTGGAGAATAAACTAAAACTGCTAAATAAATGACAGCTCCAGCTGCAACATTGTCCACGCCGAATACTTGGGACGACGATACGACCATACCACGGAACACCTGTTGAAAGAAAATATTATGAAAATATTCCATTTAAACACTTTGATTGCCACGCTGAAATCATTCGTTTCGTTCGAGACGTTCGCTAATGATAGTACTTTTACGATACAAGATTTTATAGAAACTAATCTTTGATTATAGATGTTCATTGTTCAATGATGCATCTTTCTATTTCAAAGTATATTTTAATTAACGGTAATATATTAAATGAGCCAACTGTAAATTTTCATTCAACTTTAACAATTTAAGTAGTTCAAATCAATGACAACCATGCAGGGTCACGGGAGAAACTGTGGTCGATCATATACGATCAACAAGGCAATCAAAGTGTTAATATGTTAAGTCTACCGGAAAGTTCTGTCGGATTTTGGAACAAAATACATAACCGAACATGAACCAAAATAAACATATGCTTAACGTGTCGAAGAAAATTGTTGTCATAGAAACGGATAGAACTTTCCGGTAAACTTAATATTATTGAATGAGAATGACAATTAATTGATTTTATTTTCATTTCTTTTGAAAATGATCTCCTTTGATCGAGATGGGTTGTATACGTATTCGAGTTCGAAGAACAAAATGCATTGAAATCAAGTTAAACAGAATAGATAGTTGATCTTTACCATTCCCCAGTCAACGTTAACGTCTGTTACATTTGGTGCGATAAAACTGGCATCGTCTGTCCTTCCATCACTTGTTGCATTGTCCTCGAAACAACGAGAATATAGAGTACAAGTAGCAAACAGCAGCATCTCGAGTTTGTACACAGTTCCTCATACGCCACAGTGATATCTCAGATATGTTCTACGATTTTCCTAACATTCTCAAATAACACAACGCTATTCAAATTCTAATATTTCGTTTCATTTCATTTCGTTTCATTTCATTTCATTTCATTTTATTTCTTTTTATATTATCATTATAGAAAGAAAAGTATTTAATTTTGACGCGACATCGGGTCAGAAATCCAAGTTTAAGTAATATATCGTCAACCGAAATTCTGACCGAGCTTTGATCAATACTAGGAGGGAAAGTTATACCCGTTTGCGTGTGGGTGTTGCTAGGGTTTGGATTTTCCCTCGCTAAATTTACGTGAAATATGTATACCCTGAACTCTAAGACGTGGGAGAAGGGAGCCCTTTTCCAAAAGTAATTGTGTTACTTTGGTCACGAGATAAACATTTTTGTTTTCACGAAATATGATTAGACAGATCATCTCTTTTTTTGGAAGTTTTCACGATCAATGTGACGCAGAGATTAATTTTGAAATTATTTATATATATATTTACCATTGTTTTAATGTTTAAAGAATCGACATAATTATCTTGCGTTGTTAGAACGAAAAGTAATAGTAATTCGACCAAAATAAAAGGCCACGTTATACTCGGAATTTCTTCGCTTCCCAAAGAACGAGCCAGATAAACACTGAAAAAATTAATTGTAAGCTCAATTAATTATCTTAGAATCGTTGATAATAATAATAATAATAATAATTTATCATTTTATTTCAATACTTCACAAAATGTATTCTCACCTGGTTATTGTTCCAATGAGTATAAGCAGATAACTAAAAGCATCGAACTCGCCATATAAATTTGGTACTAAAACGGCTGACAGTGCACCGACTAAAATTGGATTAAACACCGTTAATCCATTTTCTATAGCTTGTTGGGAATCTTTCATCAGCTGTAAATTAAATATATATATATTAAAGAATATCTTTTAAGAAAATGATCGAGAAATTTGCGCATTGCGACAGAATATTCGTGTCAACTTTTTGGATGACGCTTTATAAACAAATAAGATAATAATCAAATATTTTGCACGCAAATGATAGATCGTTATTTGTTTCTTTTTTAAATTGCACTAACGTGACATAAAATATTTTTATTATTATTATTATTATATAAAAATGATTCATATCGTGCACGTACCATAGAAAGTATAAGACCTAAAAAACCAGTAGTTGCAGAAAAGGCCAGGATCTTCGGTGCTGTTGCTCCTAAAGCGATTACTATTAATAATCCACTTAGTGGATTATTAGCAAACACGACCTAGTAGATTTTATACAAATATTTCGATTTAGATAAAGTAAAATCTAAAGTGTGTTGTCTCTTGCCTGTTCAATTAATGGTATCTCTTGAAAAGGCTTTTATCTACTTAATTAATCATTATCAATATTTTTTAATAAATAATCTCACTCACTTGCCCGTAGCCTCGCAATAAAGCATCCAATAATTGCAAAGGAACCCAAATCGGTTTATTCTTTTCCGACAATACATTTTTCAAAAGAACAAAATCACCGATGCACGCACCACGCGGACGTTCCTAATTAATTATTATAATAAATATACAAAATAAACTAATTGTAGAAATTTATTTTTTAATAAAAATAATATATAATATATATTTATTTGTTGTATATTGGACTGGTGGAAAAAAAATGTCGTATCTTTCCATTGAATTGTAGGCAAAAATCCGACATTTCTTTTCCACCAACCCAATATATCTTTGTACAGAGGAGTTTTTAATTGAAATTGAAATTTTTATCGTTCAATTTAAATTCAATTAATTAACGAGGGTAACGATAATTGTTTTAAATAAATTAGTTTTGTTTAAATTACAAGTTTAGTTTACCTCATTGTAGAAAGCAGTACGAAGTTTTTCTTCAGACATCGTGAATTCGCACAAAGAAAATCATCTT
Source organism: Mischocyttarus mexicanus (assembly GCA_023678845.1). Classification (NCBI taxonomy): domain Eukaryota; kingdom Metazoa; phylum Arthropoda; class Insecta; order Hymenoptera; family Vespidae; genus Mischocyttarus; species Mischocyttarus mexicanus. Next base: position 335,779 of record JACGTP010000027.1, on the reverse strand, counting down.
CTGACAACACCTGAGCCCTCTTAATCACTGTTCTAGATTACCCCACCACATGGAGATAAATATCATGGTGATAAAAATGTGTACATTGTTTTTATTAGCTCGTTAAACTTCTTTAGCTACAGATAAAAGTTATACTTACTTCAATTTATCTTCACGCAGTCAATATTCTAACATAATAAAGAGAAAGAAACGATACATTTCATTTGAATATTTTCACAAATAAAAATTATTTATTTTTAATATATCAAAACACAGATCTGAGAAAAGAATAGTATCGTCGAATAAACTAAACTGTTCGAATCGTTGACCCACTTCAAACGCCACGCTAACTTACCCAGCAATTAACAAACGTTTAATAAAAAGTAATAAGCGTTATCAATTTTGGTTTCAGAGGCTATAATTAATTTTTAAAAATATCGTAATAGTTTAGACTGCATTTTCTACGTTGTAATTTGAGGTAAAAAAATAATTTGTTTATATTATCGATAAAACATATTTTTTTGTTGGTTTATTTCTTTTATACAATTTTTTTTTATATTTCTTTCGAC
>JACGTP010000027.1:286348-323426 GCA_023678845.1 Mischocyttarus mexicanus | reverse complement strand
AAATGACAACGTTCGGTTGTCGACACCGGCCGAGGAGTGACGGAGATTAGCGAACGTAAACAAAACATTGAACGCTCGACTAAGCCGGTAGTTAAGGAATGTTTTTCTTTGTATTTCAAATTTAACGAATTTCCTAGAATTTACCGAGAGATATAAACAGTACCAATGTTAAACTCGTTTGATTCGGACGTACACCTTTGTCTATCTTTCTCTCAATACATTCAATACGTATGGGATTATTACTGCTGACCTACTGACCAAGCTGACCTACTTTTGTATCGTTGACCTACTTTTGAACAGATGTTTTCTATTTCTAATGTGATATAGATTTTTATTTAATTCTTAATATTTAAATAATTAATAAATAGATATATTTGTATATATCGATTATATTTGATTAAAATTATTAATAAATAATTGTTTGATGTATCTGAAATTTTTCATACGCATAATTATTATACATATCCATACATATTAAAAATTACAGAATATCTTATATTTTTCTTTAAAATTTTACCAGCATATTCTACAAGATTAATGAGAGATTTTATTAAAACATTTATAAAAACCTATATGTCTCTATAACATTTGTTTCTTCCACAATTTTGGAGTGTTCACAAAACAAAACAAAAAATCTATCATGAGATTTTATGCACACACTTTGTAGCAAATGCATTATGCACCTCCTAATATGGACCACATTCTCGACCTTTTAAAATTTTTGAGCCCAGAATCAGGTTAAATTGACTGGACTATAGATTTAATCTCGTAAAATAAAATAAAATAAATAGTAAAGTATTTGCAGAGAAGTTACTTGGAATCTGAAGAATGAGAAAGAAAAGGCACACACACACACACACACACACACATTATAACAAAAATATGTTTTATTAAGCGTGAAAATCTTTCTTCAGGTATAGAAATGAAAGATCGATCGGGGTTTCAACGAAAAAAAAAAAAGAAAAGAAAAAGATTATCATCCCAAAAGCCCTGGCCCGAGGATTTGGCGTAAATCATGAAAATCTTGGTCTCAAGAAAGAAAATAAAAACCATGAGGAATTTGGATCTGCGAAGTAAATAAAAGAAAAAAAAAAAAAGAAAGAAAAGAAAGACAGAAAGGAAGAAAGAAGTTTTTCTCTCCCATCATTATTCCCTCCGCGGAGCGTGAATTTCCCCTCGAATTTCTTTCTGCTTATGTAATTTCTCCCAACTCTGGTTTAAAAGAAACGACGAGTCGAGTTAGAGGAAGAAAGGTAGTAGTATCCCCTTCACCATCCCCAACCCACCCTACCCCACTCTATCCTATCCCATCCCATCCCCAAACCCCAACTCGACGGGGAACAGCGGGTGAGACTGAAATTGCGACGCGGTGCTGCTGCTTCTGCTTCTGCTTCTGCTTTTGCTGCTGCTGCTGGTGCTGCTGGTGCTGGTGCTGGTGCAAGCCGCGTCTCGGGTTCGAGTCAAACCGCAATAAAAAGCAGGGAAGAAGCCGGAATAAAATATGAGGAATACGTTCGCGCTATCCTTTCTGCGACCGTAAAGAGAAAGAAAAAGGTTAAACAGAGAAAGCAAGAGAGAAAGAGAGAAAGGAAACCAGCTCGTGCAAGGGCACTGGGATGGGAAAGAAAGAACAAATAAAAGAAAGAAAAAAAGAAAGAAAGAAAGAAACTAGAGATGGTATTACCTCGATACGTTTCGAGAAAAGACGCGAATGGCAAAAGATGGAGCTATTCCAAGACTAGTTTCTACGATGACAAATCCGACTGACACTTTTTTTTTTCTCCTTAACTCATTCAAATTTTTAACCTTCCTTTTTCTCCTCACCTTTTATATTTTATCATCATTTTATAGTTTTATCTTTCTATAATTTTATCATTTTCCAACGATACGTCATAACATATTTTCATTCCTGTATATCGACAATGAAAATACTTTTAACATTTTAATAACTGGAAGTAACTTTTTTGCATCAGAAATATACAATTTTCTTGTTTATTTTTAAATTAATTCTAATTATTTTTATAAAGTATATTCGATAAGGTATAAACAGTAATACGAATACAAATATCAATTTAAAGTTAATTCAAAATACACGAGAAGGTGGTGATAGGTCGAAAAGTTTTTGAAAAATAAACGTCAATTGGATGGAAGAAATTGTTTCTACGTTAAGTTAGAAATTTTTCAATTTACCTTTAGATATGTGTAAGAGATAATTAAAATCAGTTTGATAGAAAATAATTAGTTAAGGATGAACATTTGGTTATAAATTGGAGGAAATACAAAAGAGAGAGAAAGGGAGAGAGGGAGAGAAAGAGGGCAAAAGCAGAGGAGTTTCAAATCTCTTTCATAGTCACAGTGTCGATTAGGACTATGCGGGCATATTGCCAATATCGATCGACTTCGTATCAGATCGCACGCTCGTCAGTTAGCATTGAAATTTCGATTGGTTCGTCGCATCGGTGCACTAACTCCTGTCCAACCTTCCACTCCCAATTCTCACAACCCACCCCCGCAACCCCTTCTTCTATTCCCTTCTATCACCCACGAAAAACCCGAGGGAGTGAACTCCGATTTGTCTCCGTGGCGTACGCTTTGTTTTCCTCATCGGTACCAGTTCAGCTCTACTACTACTACTACTGCAACCTGTTCTCTTTCTCTCTCTCTCATTTCTCTTGTTTTCTCTGTCTCCTCTCTCTGGGTTTGTCCAATCCCCGTCGTGGCTTCCTAACATTTATCTATGTCCCACCTTCATGTTCGTCTCCATCGACGAGAACCTGCGGGTGGCCTTCGAGCATTCTCCGCTAAATACACATTGGCTTGTAAACTTGAGCCTAAACAAATTTCTCTAGCCTAAACCTTTGCCCATTTTGGTTTTTAGATAGAAATATAAAAGAGGGTAATAATGAAAGATTTTTTTTTGGTAAGTTTTTTAAACACTTTTTACAAATTATGTTTTGACAAGCAATAAAAAGATAGAACTCTTTTGAACTTTTTATGATATATTTATTAACATTTCAGTAGTTTAGGAATCGTGAAAAAAGAAGGACTGTGGACTGACTGGACCAGGAATCGAATCATGGATCTTTTGTTTGCCAGGCAAATGTTGTAATTTATTGATCTATCCAGGATCCCGATTGATCTTCTCTCACGATCATTATTTAAGATTGATGTTATAATGGCGTAGAGGAGTCTGATCCTACAGTAGGGTGTGAATAAATTTTTAAGCATAAATCTGCGTAAGAACAGAAGTTGTACCACTCCGAATACACTCATGTTGAATAAGAAAAATGAGATTTTTTCAATTTATCGTACGGTGACATCTCATTCTTAAGATTTCTCAATACCACTTTACGTTAGCATTTAAATGAATTTTTAAATAGAAGAATTTCCTAATACGTGTGTGATTTGATACCTGAAATGACATCTTCAGATTTCTCAATTCAGTGTCTGGAATTTGAATAAGTTAGTCTGAAGTAACATTAGTTATCTCAAAGATTCTTATAATCTCATACATATGTAGAAATATCTTATCTCGTAATGTTAAAGATACTAGTTGGAGTAATGCGTTAAATCTAGCAGATAGAAAATCACGTATCCTCTCCTTTAATCTCATCCGTAATCTCATAGACACGCACCCACTACTAAATTCTCTCTCTTTCTCTCTCTTCCTCTCTCTCTCTTCCTGTTTTCAATAAGATCAACCTAACTCTCACGCTATTCCACTAATTAATCTTCATACTCGTGCTTTCAAACTTACATCGTTAAAATAGTATGAAACGTGTTGGTTTATTAAACCTTCTAAATTTGTAATCATCGTCATCGATTGAATTTAAGTATATCGAAGTTACGAATGTTAATTACAATTTTTCTCCGTAATACCTCTTCAATCAAATTAGATTTAATTCCAGGCCAAATACTCTTAATCAAATCTAGAATCTAATTCGTTGAAATGTTATTCAAAATCCAATCAACATTTATGATAATTAAGAAAAGAAAAAAAATAAACTAATTGAAATAATACTCGAAATATATCAAGAAGGTAATTTGTAGAAAAATGCATATTCCAAGAACAAGAAAGAAAAAAAGAAGAAAAATAATATAAAATGAAAAGTACGTTGCAGCTCTTTAAATCAATCTCGGTTATTCCAAACAACTAAAGCATTTATCATTTTTTCAAGATTTACTTTTGATATTGCAAACTATTACAGATAAAGTGTATATTCCCCATTTGAAATTAAATTCAGCACCGATAGGATCTATTCGACATTAATCTTTTAACGTCAGGGACAAGAAACGTCCAGGAGATTTTCACTACTACACACATCCTCGGTGTTATTTGGTTTTCTAAAAGAGTAGATCGTGACAAATAGCTGTTGTATCGTCGACAGCAAACTTCAGCTACACCTACGCGATAACAACACGAGTAACAGAGAGAAAAATAAAAGAAAAGAGAAAGACAAAGGTAGGAAGAGAGAGAGAGAGAGAAAGATGTAGGTGTGTCCTTTCATGCGGAGCAATTTCCCTTAAACTCTCCTCTTTAAACCGCATCGTGGTAATGCTAGTAGTAGTAGTAGTGGTGGTAGTGGATGGTAGATGGTAAGAGGGGGTAAAAGGGGGTAAAAGGGGGAGGGGAAGGAAGGGATGCAAATAAACTCGAGATCCCACACGTGACGCGTCCGAGTAGCCACTCGCTTCTACCCAAGTCGTTCTCTTCGTTCTACGATCCGAGGCTCAATTACGAGCTGAGAAGGAAAAGGGTTACTGTTTCTCTCTCTCTCTCTCTCCTTCTGTCTTTCTTTCTTTCTTTTTATTTCAGGGATGGTAGAGAGTAGTATTACGGTAGCTAGCTGGTGCTGTTACTGATGGTCCTACTGGTGGTGGTGGTGATGGTGGTGGTGGTGGTGATACGCTGAGGTGAAACGGTTCAAGAGGCTGCGGACTTCTTTCACGACTTGCTATTCAGCAAAGGAAAAAGGAGAAATAAGAGGGAGAGCTCGAAGAAAGTGCACGCACCCAAGGCATGTAATTGCCACGGTGTTTATAATTGTTGCGCGCTCTCGTCTTTCTACGGCCCTGCTACCTCTTCACAACTCCTCTCTCTCTCTCTTCTCTCATTTCTCTCTTTTTTCTTTTTCTAGTTTGAAGGGAAACTCACTCACGAGTTCCCTTCTTGCGGCCCACTCCGCCGTGGGCTCTTTAACGACACGGCGAAGAGAGACGAAAAATTAGTCTGAGGATAAGCGACTTACCCTGGTCTTAACCCCTATCTTTCTTTCTTTCCTTCTTTCTTTCCTTCTTTTTCTTTTCCTTTCTTTTCTTTTTGAGATTTCACCAAGGAGCTTTAATAGAGATAGAGTATAAGAAAGTGTACGCGTGCGAGAGAAAAGAGACGCTTTGTTCTCTGCTTAGAACATGGATCGAAGATCTTTCTCTCTTTCTCTCTTTCTTTCGTTCTTTCTTCTTGTCCGAGGAAGGACTCAAGCTAGCTTTTACGAGAAACCTGATAAAGATTAATGTCCCATACGTCGAGTCAATGTTGTATGCATATATCTACTATATCTACATACCTTTATATTATCTTCCATTCACTATTTATAAACGTATACAACTTTCTATGAAGTAACGTGTATGTATTTATGTACGTATATGTATATGCATATATATCCTGTTAATCTCAGTGTCGTGTTGGTTATATCGAGTGTCTGGATAGGATTGACATCTGCCAGGGATTAGAGAGCTCGTCTATCTGTTATGCAAAATTCGATTTAACATACATATTGCGAAATATAGATGCTAAAGTAACATTATTTCTATCTGTGTCTTTTTAAATACTCGTGTTATATTTTGTTAGGTGACGTTATTTTTGTCTTATTATATCCTATGGTAACTGTTTATTATTTCAGGGAAGAATATACGTCCATAATTGAGTCGTTTATTTTGAAATTGGTCTAAATACATTTATATTTAAATTGTAAATAAATATATGTATATTAATTTGAAGAATAACTATATTTATATCTGGGTTAATGGCTAACTTTGAAAATGATTTTAAATTAATTATTGCTTTATCAACTTTAAGACAATTAGGGTTAATAATAAGATATATATTTAATCAACAACAAAAAATTGAGAAATATTAAGATCGTCTTAATTAATCCATGAGAAAAATAATCGACAGAATCACGGATGCATAAATTCCGGTTAAAAACTAGGTACGTGTTTGTTTCAAAATATCCGCGAGTAAAATTGACATTTCCTTACGAAGAAACAAAAAAGGAAAGAAAATCAAGAAAGATCGAGGACGGTATGAATATTTGATAAAAGTTTATAACTTTAGCGACAAATCTATTCGATTAATCATAACTTCATCTTTCGGATAAGTTGAAATCCTTAAAAGTATCCAATTTCCGATACGTGTGTATGTGAGAAGATACCTGTCACGGTACAACGAATATTATAATATGAAACGAAAATAAACCATGATCGATCGAAACATTTCGACTCGTTTTTCTACGAGTTTTCCTTATCAAATTCTACTGTCTCTAAAAATTCTTCTAAAATCTTTCAAGTATCTTATTTTATCCGGATCGAAGTTACACAGTTTTAGGGAAGGGAAGGAGAAAGTTACTTAAACTTGGTAAGGGATTTTGATCGTTGAAGATCAGTCTAAGACGTGTAACGTCAACATTTATACACACATCGAAGTAAGTTTCAGGATGAGAGAAGAATATTTGGAAGGATCCGTAAGTATGTTGTCGACAGTGTTTAACGGTGGTATTATTATAGTGTTGGTGATGATGCATAAATAGACTGTGTAACCTCTCTTAGCGTTTTCGTTTGGATTCGATCACGTCGAGTTGCGTTACTTCCACGTCGGGAGGACGAAGCCGTACAGGAACTACTTATATTTGTGTTTATTACGTCGAGATCTGACGTCACTTCCTGAGGGAAGAGGAGGACGGAATAACCTCATCACCGTGTATCCCGTAGATGCGAACCATTGCTGGTTGTTGCTGGTTGTTGGTTGCTGTTGCTTCTGCTTCTGTTCCCCCCTTTAAATGGATCCGAGTGGATCCCGTCTGCCCTCTCTTTTCTCTTCTCTTCCCTTTCCTTCCTTTTCCTTCCCTCCCTCTTCGACCCACCCACCTCTCAATGCTTTACTCGGACCCTTTTCCTTCTCTTCCGAGCTCCCTTTTGTAGCTGAGAATCTCCGAACGACTTCCACCTCCTCTCGAACGAAGAATCAAGAGTAATCACGGCGAATCGAATACGAGAGACTCTGATGTTAGTGAAACAGAGATAGATAGATAAAAGTCATGAGATTGAGATACAGATAAAATGAGGTAGAAAGAAAGAAAGAGAAAGAGAGAGAGAGAGAGAGTGAGAGAGAGAAAAGTTGGGGTAAAGAAACGAGAGAAACTGCGAGTTACGACATTGGAAGCTCCAACCAAGCACGTTCTTGGACAAGGGACGAAATTGCAGACAGTAAAGGCAAGAGTACGTCGTTCGATCGTCGTTTTATGTCACGACCAAAGAAGTATCCTCTACTGTTTACTCGTTCACACACACATACACACATATATACATCCACGTATATACAAATATAAAGATAAAGTAGAAGCATTATTGTCTAAAACATTTCGAATCAATCTACTATTTATCACCTCACGCAACATGTCATCCGTAAAAATTCACCATACAGAAAATCTAGAAAATAAAATAACGTACTAGAACAAATTAATACTAATTTGTTAAAGGCACACACGACGACAACAAAACCAAGGATACTCGGTTTCAACCGGTCAGAGACCGCACGATTTATTTCCTCCTCTGACGTATACCAAATGATATCAAATTTATCGATAGGTTTGGTTATAAATGTAAATAAAATATATAATAAATCAAAGTTTTGTATTTATGGTCTACCATCGGTGGAAAGGGGGTGTGGTGGGGTGGGGAGTAGGAGGAGGAGTATCGGCGAGTTGGTTTAAGAAAACAAGAACGAGGATCAGAGTGAACAGTTTAATTCCATTTTTATAGGCTGCCCGAGGGGGTCTCTTGTCTTCCACTTTGATTCAAATGGAAATATCAGTGGTGCCCTTTCCTCCCTTCTCTTTACGTTTTCCCCCTTACTCTCACTGATTTACCAAAGAAAGAAGATAGAGAAAGAGAAAGAGAGAGAATGAGAGGGGTCGACTGAGTTGTAAGTAGGAATTCAAACAAAGCCGTCGGTGGTTGGATGCTGCGCGATTGAGCAAAGAAGAGCATTTAACGCATGGATTCTCACTCTCTCTCTCTCTCTCTCTCTTTCTCTTTCTCTTTCTGCTAAAGGAACTCTACCATTCCCGTTTATATTCATTAGATTCGACGCTTCTTAGCGATAGTGACTAGAAGATCTTCTTCCTTCATGGAATATTCGGAGAAAGTTGCTCAGCTTTTTCGAACTTTTTCAACTTGAAGGATTTAATGCAAAGATGGTAAAATGCTTGTTGAATCTATGTAAAAAGGTCTTAACCGTTTTATTCCAAAGATTTTTTTCCCCTCTTTACTTTATTTTCTCTCTCTCTCTCTCTTTCTCTCTCGTTTTAAAGAAATCAAAATATTTTATGAAAGCTAAATATGAACGTTGAGTTAATTCGCGTGAATGTGGTGTAAGAATCTAACGATCGAAAATGAACAATAAAGAATAAAAAAAAAGAAAATAGAAAGGAGAAAGTAAAAGAAGGAAAAGAAGAAGAAGAACTGGAAGTGGAAGTGGAAGTGAATTCCTCTTATCTGAAGAAGAAAGTTGTAGTAGAACTTCGGATATAGGAAGTACGAATCTACTACTTCCTTCTACTATTCCTGAGGGCTTCGAAGCTTTGGGTAAAAAAGAAAAAAAAGAAGGAAGAAAGTCTAAAAGTCTAGTAGGCGAGTGTAGTAGAGCTAGTGGAAAGAAAATCTAACGAAGAGCGAATCTTCAGCTGGCAAGCAAGCAAGCAAGCAAGCAAGCAGCTGCCACTGTTACTTTCTCACTCTCTCTCTCTCTCTCTCTCACTCTCTTGCTACTACTACTGTTGCTGATGCTGCTGCTAGCCACCTCCTAGCTATTTGGCTCTAGATTCTCCGCCCAGGGGTGATAGTGCTATTTAACGAGAGCTACTGGCGCAAGTGCAAAGTGTCGTGCCATTACAGGGTGGCAGACGCAGGGTACCGTTCCATTAAGCAACCTACGTTTCAGTCCTCTGCCTTTACGTGTGTCATGAAGCAAAAGAGATAGACGGATAGATAGATACTAAACCAGCCTATGTATACGTCCATATATATATATGAGTATGTATGTGACTAAAAGAGAAAGAGAGAGAGAGAGAGAGAGAGAGTAAAGTGGAAGGAAGGGTATGGTTGTATTCGGCGAAGTGTGCCTTTAATTAAACCGAAAGAGCGACATGTATTGTCATTCTCTACGATGGGAGTAGACGACCCAAACGAGAAAGAGACATGAGATAGCTAAAGAGATAGAAGGGTGGTACGGTGGGAGGATGGGATAGGCAGGGGCAGGGGGAGGGAGGGAGGTAGAGAAGTGTAGGATGCGTGCTAGTAGTCTACCACCGGCCAGTTATACTAGTTACAAGAGAATCACGCGCTTGGTACGTGTTCGTTCGTGAAAATTTGCACCATTTCGTTTCATTCGTGAAAGTTCGGGCTGCCGCAGGCCCGAGTGGAAGCTGCGTAACGAGATCTTCCGCTCGGATTGCTCTGAGGGAACGAGACCCATCCACCCAACCACCTACCTATATTCCTCTCTCTCTTTCTCTTTCCCTCTCTCTTCCTCTTTTTCTCACATATTCTCTTCTATCTATTTAATCTCTCTCTCTCTCTATCTCTCTATCTCTGTTTATGTATTTATCTTTCTCTCTCACTTGTAATATTTATTCTTTCTAACAAGTCTATTTTTTGAGTCAAAATTTTCCTAATTATTAATTGTTGTTTTATAATAATTACTTTTTAATTATTTCGAAATGACTGTAAGGTAACGAAGTGTATCATAAATGTTCGATTACGTTAATATTTTTTTTCGAAATTTAACAAGATATTTCCATTAAATATATTTTTGTATTGTAAGTAAATTATTCATCTATTAATTGATTCCTTAATACGTTTTTCCTAATATCCATAACTCGTAATTCATTTTAGATTAATTCGTCAAATTTGGTATCGTAAATTGATAGATATTTAAACCAAATATGCATCAAGATTATAACAAAAAAGAAGAAACAAACGTTAAAGAGACATATGGGTCTTTATAAATGTTTTAATAAAATTTCTCATTAATCTTATAGAAAGATATAAGATATTCTGTAATTTTTAATATGTATGTATATGTATAGTAATTATGTTTATGAAAAATTTCAGATACATCAAACAATTATTTATTAATAATTTTAATCAAATATAATCGATATATACAAATATATCTATTTATTAATTATTTAAATATTAAGAATTAAATAAAAATCTATATCACATTAGAAATAGAAAACATCTGTTCAAAAGTAGGTCAACGATACAAAAGTAGGTCAGCTTGGTCAGTAGGTCAGCAGTAATAATCCCATACGTATTGAATGTATTGAGAGAAAGATAGACAAAGGTGTACGTCCGAGTCAAACGAGTTTAACATTGGTACTGTTTATATCTCTCGATAAATTCTAGGAAATTCGTTAAATATGAAATACAAAGAAAAACATTCCTTAACTACCGGCTTAGTCGAGTGTTCAATGTTTTGTTTACGTTCGCTAATCTCCGTCACTCCTCGGCCGGTGTCGACAACCGAACGTTGTCATTTCGTCGTTAGATTTGTTATTGACCTTCGTGTATGTTCGGTAACTTTCGATTATATTCGTAACTACTTTTCGATAATAATCGTTAGTCTTCTTCGAACGTCGGAAGGTGTAACAAGGATATTAATTAAAGTGACATTTATTTCGCGTCGCGTGTGCGTGTATTCTTCCTATGAAAGTAAGGTGCATATGTGAGTGAATCTGTGTAGTGCTGAAGAGTGATATATACATACATGGATACATGCAGTTATGGATATGGATATGCAGCATTGGATATAAGGACAAAGTACATGTAAGCTAAGCTGACCATAATTTTTAACCTTTTTAATATTTCACCGTGATGTGACAGGTTTTGTGTTAAGTATATTATTTCAATAATTTTCGATGAAAAATCAAAATAGGTAATCGTAACGTTGTACTATTTTTTAAACCGAACATTACATGTACGCATTTATATTTCACACGAATAACTTTTGTTGCATTCATAAAATTGAACAGGGTTTAAAATATAATCTAGTGTCTGATTTATTTTATAATAATGCTTAATCAACGTTCATCTCGGCAAGTAACCGCTATCTTCTTTGTATTTCTTTTTCAAACACTCAGGTATTTGTTTTTTGTTTATATACTAACACGTCTCGATTTGCTGCCGAATCGTATAAGGCGATATTTTTAAAAAACACACACACATTCAAGCATTCATAGTTCCTTGTTTTGTATCTGACACACACATTCACTCATTAACTTTCTCTTTCTAGCTTCCATTCTTGTCTGTTTTATTAATAATTATTGAATACACCTATAAGAATCATTGTTAAAGAATTCTTAAAAAACAATTTAACAAAGTTTCATCGTTATTGGATGAATTATTTATGAACGTATACGATACAACCAACATTTATTTTTATATACATGTATATTAGGTCGTGTCATAAGTAACTTCAAATTTTTTATGTTTTATCAGATACTTATTACTTTAATTAAATTATAAAATTATATATGAACCACCACTATGCTCGGTACTGAAACACATTGTAAATATTCGTTAAAACAATGATGATTTTCTTTTAGTTAATCTGTTAACGTTCATACAAAAATTAATATTCATCTTTTTGCTTCGTATAAAAATAACATTAATAATATTCAATGCATTCATCGAGGATTCTTTTTTCTATTTGGTAAAAATTATATTAATTTATGTAATAACCAATTGCATTAGAAGTTACTTATGATTCAACCTAATAGAAGATTATTTGTAGGAAAACAAAAAAGAAAGAAAGAAATAACGTGCCATGTAAGTTTACGCGTTTCCTTTTTGAAAGTTTGACGAACCAGAAGAATTTTGAAAAAAACTATTTTTTCGTGTTTCCGAGACGTAATCCGATCTACTAGTTTGGTCTCTCTCGTTTTTTCCTTTTCTGTACGAGTATAAAAGTTAGATAGAGGAATTTTGGATCGGGACACCTGTCATTACTCTGATTTTTTTTGTTTTTTTACTTTTTTTTTTATAGTAACCCGATCCATATTTGAAAGAGAGGTCTCTCCAGAAGTCATTTCGAATCTCGTTGGAGCGTTCTTCCGGAAGAATTTATGTAGGTCAGCTCTCGTTCGATAACATCCGACGTATGAGATCGCGTTCTAACCAAGTAATGAATGAATCCGAGAGATTTTAATCTTCTCGGCTCGTTTGTCAATTGTCCGACAATTTGACTTACGCGATAAAAGTAATTTTCTCTTCTTGGTCTTTAAAATCTCTAAAACCGTATTTATCCAGCATGATCGATGATGACAGAACAATTTGCTAAATTTTAACATTTCAATTAAACATTCGATATTTTTATATAACTTTCTTTCAAATTTATACAAAATTAACAAATATTACAATTATAAAAAAAAACCTTATACGAAAAAGAGATATTAATATGAATTTTTTCTTACAAAGATCCAAAATTGATTTGTTAGACTATGAATAAAAGAATAACGTTGAGAAAAGTGTGTCTTAAATAACACTTTAGTTAAATTTTAAACAAATATAATACGACGACGTTTGTTGTATAAAACGAAAATACGACTTCTTGTTAATAGAAAAGAAACAAAACGGAGTTTGAAAGAAACCGAGAGACATCAAATAAAAGAATAATAATACTGAAACGTTTGTTGTTGTATTTTTTTTATCAAAGAAAGTGGAAAGCAGAAATCCCTTTTTATAGTTGGACGTGTCGAATCGACAGTGCGCTTGCGGTTTACTCAAAGGGTAAGAGAATTTAATTGTTTTACAAGAAGGAACGTTCTTGAATTTGATAGAGACGATTGAAGTAGAGAAATAAATAAAGAAAAAAAGAGAAAGAGAAAGAGACTTTGCTCGTAGACCTTTCATAGGGAAATGGAGCAAGAGTGAAAGAGTGGAAAGAAGAAGAAAGAGAAGAAACAGAAGAAAAGAAAAGAAAAGAGAAGAGAAGTCCTCGATTCTCGGATACAGTGTCTCGAAGGGGCGTATGGCCCACCCATGAGCTTGGATTAGCATAAGCAGACCTCGAAGGAGGCCGCAAGACTGAGTCTCGATTCCTGAGAGGAAGCAAGCAAGCAAGCAAGCAAGATACGTTCTCGTTCTCGAGTTACTCACCATTCTCCAACGACCTTCTTCTTATTCTTCCCCTTCTTCTTCTTCTTCTTCTACTTTTTATTCTTCTTCTCCGTGAGAGAATCCAAATAGGAGAACGAACAGGTACGAGGGAACGAAAGGAAAAAGGAAAATTCGACGAAACTTGTTCACAAGTTTCGCGTTTCTTCAACATCAAGTATAAGAAAGAACTTTCTTGTTCTACTTCTTCCTTCCTTCTTTCCTTCATTTCTTTATTTCTTCCTTTCTTTCTTTTCTACATGTTAATCGTACTTCTTGTCATTTACTACTCAATGCGAAAATTGGATTTCTATAAACGACAAAACGAGGATGAAATTATGCGAATTACGTTTCTTACTTCCCTACCCTTACCCCCACACCCCCCCACCACTCTATTATCTTCCCTCCGGCTTTCTTAAGCAATTGAACCTTTATCTCAAGTCGAATTTTCCTCATTAGTACTTTCACAAGATCCGATGTGAACTTTTCTAAGGGTGTATCCATGGAACACTGAAACGTTCTGAAACTATTTTCTCTTTCTCTCCATCTTTCTTCTTTTCCCCGTTACTTAAGAACGTGCTGAGAATTGAGACTTTGATAAGAGGTAATGGTGGGAAGGAGGATGAAGAGGGAGGTAGGAGGAAGGGGTGGGTGGGTCAGGGGAAGTATGACATTTCGATATGAACTAAGAAATTTTCAAATCGATTAGTTATACCTTTTTTTTTTTTTTCTTGGATGTTGAACAGCTCGAATCACGGAATATCTGATCCCTGTCTTCAATTTCTTCTCATCCCTTTTTTCGTTTTTTTTACTTTCGTTGCTTCTTTCCTCTACCTTTTACCGTTTCTGCACGAAGTCGTCTTCGTCGTGAAGACATCGAGGGAACACGAACTTCGTCTACTTCGTCTTCTTCTTCTTCTTCTCTTTTTCGTATCTTTTCCTTTCCTTTCCTTTTCTTTTCTTTACTTCTACTCGCTTGTTCTGTCTCTTGAGAATAAACGTGTTTGACGATTTCAGAGAAGAACGATTTGCCGGCTGGTGCTTGCTTAAAGAAACTCAATTTGATGAAAGCTTTTGATACTACTCCTACCACCATCACCATCACCACCATACCATCTTTTTCCTACTCTTGATTTCCCCTTCAACCCCTCTCTTTTCTTACATTTCTTTCATATTCTATTACTATATCTTTTTTTTGTTTTGTTTCTTCTTCTTATCTCGAGTATGATATACTTAGATTATTTTATTTCGTGTCAGATATACCATATATTTTATTTTTCTTGTATTTTTTTTTTTATATTCTTTATCAATCATTTATTTATTTTTTAGAGTAATCTAATTGGATTAAGAATACTGTCTCGAGGAATACGAATCAATTGTCCGAGTGACTAATGCGTGGGATTAATGCATGTTTGTTAAAAAGGGTCACCTCGTGAGTATTTTTTTAGGAATTTTATTTTTGACGACCAATGAAAAGATAGAACTTCTTTGAACTTTTTATGATATATTTATTAACATTTCAGTTATGTGTAAAAAAATTTGTATGCTTAAATCTACGTAAGAATAGAAGTTGTATCACTCCGAATACACTCATGTTGAATAAAAAGGTTGTTGAGTGTCTGATTGGTTTATCTGACATTAAGAAAACAAACAACATTTTAATTTGTAAACTTGTGAAGATAGAATGAATCTAGGGTTATTAGAAAATATTAAAAATTGAATAATTTAGAAGCTTTTGAAAATTAATTAAAAAATTTCTTGAGTTTTGTCGATAATTTTGCTTCGTAAAAAGTAGAATTGCTCGGAATTTCTAAATTTTTTTGACCCATCATACGGAGTGACACTTTTAAGAATAAAAATATAAAGATAACTAAATTCGTCTCGAAACTTTATACAACAATGGCCAATCACGACAATTGACGATTTAGTTATGTTAATCATGACATTTACGCGTACAGCAGAAATACCCGTTTCCTTGAACCATGGAAGCATACTGCGGCGTGCTTCTGTTCTCCAAGGATCTACGTAATTGTCGCTGACTTCTTAATTGCACGGGCAATTAGCTCTGCACTCGTGAGAGAACAAGAGTGTCTGAAAGATAAAGATACCCCGAATAGAAATATCAAAAGATACGTTTGTCTGATCTTATAATACGTATTAATTTCTTCTCGTTGATTTTTTGATTAATAATATCTATGTGTTTCTATTTCGAAGATAAATTTTCTTTATTCAAAGAAAATTTTTCTTTCAAATAACACAAAAATTCGAATTCTTTTAAATCTATCTTTTAAATTCTTCAAAATAAAACCAAAAATTCTTTCTTCTCAAGAAGAACGAATAATAAATTTCTTTAATACATACATACAAATGCATTTACTCGTTTGTAAAAAGTTATAATACTAGGTTGTGGAATATGAAATGGAGCAAAAAATGTACATAATTGAATTGAGAATTTGCTGTTTTTGTATCACATTTAAAAAGTAAAATACAAATTTTTTTAGATATCACTTTTTTTAATTCGAAAGTTGTTACACGTTTTTAAAAATCTTAGTTAGTTATGTCAAATGAATTGCTTGTTTAGGTACAAAGAGGACTTTTAAATTAAATTAAGTTACACGATAAAGATATAAAAGTTATTTCAAAGTGATAGAAATATAATTAATAAGTGTTATAATAATATTAGTTGAAATTGGATAATAATCGTAAATTTATCGTTAAGTTTACAACAATATTCGTATTTTCGGGTAAATTATCTACCACCAACGGTCGTGATTAAAATAGTTATGAAACATAGAGAACGCTCGTTTCCGAATATCTAAAAGGGCTTTTCAACGGGTTCGAAGGTGTCGAGCAGATTTTCTGTGAGGCAAGCATCGCCGTTATAATCCTTGTTCGTGCACAATACCGGAGATGAAAGCTGCACTATTATGATTTCGTCGTAACAGTGAAGGCGATGTGAAACGAGCAAAGAGAGAAACACAGAGAAATAAAGAGAGATACAGATACAGAGAAAGAGAGAGAGAGAGATGACAAGGGGTTGCGATGGTACTGTGCACAGCTTGCGAAATAATAATCCCATTCTTCTTGTCGTGGAACAAAGAAAAACATATGAAACTGTGCTTTTAGTGACGCACTTTCGCGAATGCTGCTCGACGAGCTTTTGGTTCGATAAGAGGGGAAAGAGGAGGAACATCATTGCGTTCTACAAAAAACTACCTTTTTCTCGTAAACAATCCTTTCCACTGGGCTGGATTTCTTCTTTTTCCAATTTTTTTTTTTTCCTCCTATTTCTTTTTATTTTTATTTTCTTTACTTTCTATATTAACAAATGTAGGAAAAAACTTGGAACGATAGGTCGTATCGTTTTTTATTTTTTTATCGATACTATGTCAAAGGTATTAATTGATTTTATTTTATTATATTTTTTTTTTTCGTTCAAATTTACCTTCACCCATTGATTGGTATCAAACGATCTTTGTTTTGTTTTTATATTTTTGCCTAAATAATGTTTTTTTTTATTCTCTGCTATGATGAGATTCTTTTTTCAATCGTGGAAAGTTTGTCAATTGATGTTAAATGTTAATTTGAAATAGAATTATTTGTTCTCGTAGGTGTTTAATGTGGAGGTGGGAAAATAGGGGGAAAAGAGAGAGAGAGAAGGGGATCGATTTAACGTAATAAAAGTGTCGATTATCGAATTAGTTGATTTAGAAGGTTGCTGAGTGCCGTTTCGTCAAATGCGAATCTAGGTCGTGGACGTGACCAAAGAGCATATCCTTGAATTATATTCTAGCTGTTCGGAAAACGTATAAATGTGTGTCAACGAAAGCTGGATTTGTGATAAGAAAAATTGAACCGATGCTAGGTAAACCTTTTTCTTTCTTATCCTAAGTAAAAGTAACAAAAAAAGACCCATAAAAAGAAGAAAATGAAGAAGATGAAGAAGAAAGAAAGAAAGAAAGAAAATAAAAAGATAAAACTTTGTAATATCGAAATTCTCGAAGCAAACCATGTTCCCAGAAGAAAATCTTATAACGAGACGGATTGCTATGGGTTACGATATCAGTGAGTTCGCTAAATCCACTAGAAAATCTCTCAAGAATTTCCCCTTTTTTTTCTTTTTTAACCTCTTTTTCCAATCTAATTCATTTAAACGTTATTTTTCGGTTATTGAAAATAAAGAAAATCCCCTTTTTTTTAAACTAAATTCAATATTACTTTCTCTCTCTCTATCTTTCTATCATCTTCTAGTTTCATTTTCATTATTTCGTGGAATTTGCATCTAATATCTGTTAGGGTTAAATCATATTCATACATTTTCCGAGTAAACGTTGAATGAAAAATTAACGACTATTTTATTCTTTAAATCAAAATGAGCACAGGTTTGATTTAACAAATATTTACGAACGTTATTTGAAAATTTGAAGGAATTTTTGATAGGATATTTAATATCATTCAATCTATTTTCATTTAAATCATTTTTTTATATTTTTTTTCTTGTTTTACTATCAATAATAAAAATTGTCGATATTATTTATACGTGATTCCAGTCTTAGCTGGAACTTAGCTTCTCTCTTTCTCTTTAGAAACATTGTTTCGTTTTTCCTTGAAAATATTTCTGAGTCATACGCGTAGGAAACCCTAAAAAAAACCCTTTTAACCCGACACACACACATGTACACTCATTCTAGGATACACGCCAAACGGTTTTTATTTATTAAATTTATATCAATATTTGAGGATCGATTCTTGTTTTTTTTTTTATTTTCTTTTTTTAGTTCTGTTTATTCTTCCTTTTTATTTTTTTGATTCATTCGGTGCGAAAATATTTTGTCAGAAAAGAATATTTCGTGAAACATTGAAATAGTCCGACAAACCAGTATATTCCTGTTATGAAAACGTTGAAATACATCCCCCACATGTATATATCAATAAAAATAACTTTATATATAGTAGGTACATATATATATATGTATATGTATATATATATATACACTATGAACACAATATCAGCTATCGAAAGTATTGGATTCATGGGATCCTTTTAAAAACATTTCCAAAGGCATCCTAACGCGATCCAGTTATTTGATGTAGCTTTGTTAATAGTCCAAGAGAGTATCTAATTAACAAAAGTTGCTTCATTGAGAGAACGATCGTAGGAAAGGCGTGCCATTTCAAAGGAATGGTCCAGGAAACAATAGGGCAACTAGAGAGAGAGATAGACAAAAAGATAGACAGAGAAAAAGAGAAAGAGAAAAAGAGAGAGAGAGAGAGATAGGAAGGGAAACTGAGAAGAAGAAATTTCACGAGAATAGGAGGGGAGTGAACGAAGAGGAGAGAACAGAGAAACCATAGTCGTCGAATGGAAAGCATTGTGGGATTTGCTCGAGTTGGTTTGAGAGAGTCCGCTTGATATAAATTCGCTTGGTCGCGCATTATTCTCGCTTTCGGCGTAGCGATTTCGAATTTTCCCGTTTCCTAGGAAAGGAGAGACGACTACCAGTGGAAGAATCCTCTCTGGCGTGTTCCGTTCAACCTGTAAATGGGAATTCTCGTTTGGAAAATTAGCCTTGGGATGAAGAAAAGGGTGTGGGGATGGTTGGAATTTAACGAAATGTTCTATCTAGGAAAGGGGAAAGAATGGGGAAATAATGGGACTGAAAAAAGACAGAGAGAGAGAGAGAGAGAAAAAAAAGAAGGAAACTAAAAAGCAATGTAGAGACGATTTCGTTAGCACGTTTAAAAAGGGGGTCACCTAGTGTGATGAGTTTAAATAATCGAATTTTTTTTCTTTTGGAATAAATTGATACTTAAATATATTTAAAATATGCTGAGTACAATAATTTTTCCAATATTCCAAGTTGTTAGAAAATTACAGCTGTTTGAGAAGAGCAGGTGTATGTCATAGTTGAAATCCTACTTAAATCATTAAACATGTTTTTTCTCAAAATAATGTTTCCATAACTTGTCAGCATGATATCACAAAAATAGTTTGACATCGATTGCTTTGAAATTTTAATGGTAAATTCGGTACATGTATAGTCGTATGATAAAAGTAGGATCATTTAGAAATTCCGAGAGGTTCTATTTTTTTCCGAAACAGAATAATCGAACAAAAATGATAAAATTTTTCAATCAATTTTCAATATTTTTCTAATAATCCTAGATTCATTCTATCGCCACTGATTTAGAAATCAAAATGCTAGTTGATTTTTTGATATCAAATAAGCCAATTACCTGGAATCGTGGATAATACTCAACAACTTTTTTATTCAACATAAATGTCTTCGTAATGATACAACTTATGTTCTTACGTAGATTTACACTGGAACATTTTTTTATATTCTACTGAAACTTTAATAAAAATACATCATAAAATGTTTAAAAAGAGTTCAATCATTTTATTTCTCGTCAATGAAAAACAATTCTTAAAAAATGTTTAAAAAAACCTACCGTCATACAGGGTGACCCCTTTAATAATGTTCGTGTTGCGTTACCTTTCCTGAGAAATTTCATATTGCGTATGTATGTTAGTGGTATGTACATAGTAGTAAGTAGGTACCTACTAGCTGAGTGTAGGTACCTACTAGCTGAGTGTAGGTACCTACTAGCTGAGTGTAGGGTATTGAATAACGTACGCACCATTACCTAAGGGACTTGTAACTCGATGCGACCGGTAAACGTCATCACCCCCACACCTCTCCCTTCTTCTCTCTAATACTTGTTTCGTCTCTTTCCCTTTACCACCCTTTCTCTCTCTCTTTCTCTCTCTTGTTTTCTTGTGTCCTTTAGCCACGAGCACGTACACGCCCTGGAAACACACGGCATAGAGAAACTCCAAGCATGATCCCACGCGTAAGCATACGTTTCATTGATCCCACTCACAGCACGTTTCAATGTGTGCTATGTATTTCTTATGCTTGATCGTCTTATTGCTTGATCGGTTTTATCCTCGAATCCTTCCTTAACCTTCTTTTTATCCTCATTCTCGTACTTCTTCTTTTTCACCATTTCTATCTTCCTTCCTTCCTTCCTTCCTTCCCTCGTAATGTCGACGATACACGCTCACTTATTCTTTCGGATAAACTCGGTACCGATACCTGTCGGTATAAATCACGATCTTCTCTGCTGACACATAGCATTATCGTTAATATATCCTTTAAAAGAGCCTTAAATCTTCAACGAGTGCTTGAATACGCGCGGAAAAGATGCTGACGGTTGCATAGACGTGAAATATTTCGTAGGATGTAGTTTGAAAACCACGATGAAATTCATTTTCTCTCTTCCTCTCTCTCTCTCTCTCACATATACTCTTTACATGTGTGTGTGTGTTTCTCTCGTAGTATTGGTATATACTATAGTTGGTTATATAGGTAGCTATCGCTACTGTCACCAAGCAAACCTCTCGATTCCCTGAATTCGACGCAACATCGACATTCTAGCCCCTTTGTGTGTTCCCTTTAAACCCGCAAATATATTACCTATAGTATATATCCAAGTGGCTAGGATATATGTATATGTATATAACGCGTTCGATACGTGACACGATTCGATGTCGTCCTGGATTTTTCTCTACTATTCCTATTGCGAATATCCCAAGAACAATCCCCGACTAGGAAAAGAAATTACTTTGGTGCTTTGGGAATATATGGTTACAAATCTTATGTATGCATATATATATCTATATATATGTATATGTATATGTATATCGATATATATAGGATGGTTAAAAAAGATAAATGATTATAATAATTATTAACACATATTCATTCGCATAACGAAAATTCGTCATTCTGTAAACAATCACCAATAACTAAATGATAAAAATTGTATTCCTTATTTATTCCTATTACTTTGTTCATAATACTATGATATATTTAATATTAATAAAATAATCTAAAATATAAGATATTAATGTAAATATAAAAGGTTAATTAAAGAAGAAAGAAGAAACTTATGGTACAATCTAACATACCACCTTATATATATTTATCGATTTTACAAACATTCGTAAAAAGTTTACGTAAATGTTTTATCCGATCGTGCGATAACCCAATTTGATAAGAGAACGAAAATGATTATTATAAAGGTGTATTAAAGCAAACAGTTTAAAAGATTTTGTTGAAGGTGTTGAATGAACGACCGATAGTATGGGGGCCAGCTGCTTGCTGTGCTTTTAGACGGCTTCGGTTCAAGTAATAAAGAAAGAAAAAGAAAGAAAAGAAGAAGAAGAAGAAGAAAGGAAGAGAAAAAAAAATAAAGAGGCAAAGTAATTAAGAGCGTGATGTCATGCAGCATTACTACGGCTGTAAACGACATAGACACAGATTCCTATGACCAACTATTCCCATTGCATTTCTTTTCTGATATTAAGTATTCCTTAATACTCGTACCCTTTTTTTGCCGTACTTATAAGATTTCCTTATATATCAGTCATTTCTATTACATAAAACTTATGTTAGACATTTCTTCTTCTTCTTACATTTAATTCGAAGGCTAACCCAGTCATCGGATCTATGATTCAAAGTCTGTTAATTCGAGAATCTGGGTTACAACGTACAAATAAAGTTTTGTACAGATGTTGAAAGACCTAAACTTGTCAAGAACCGGTCTTTTGTCGCATTAACAAGTTACCGAAAGAAAGAGAGAGAGATAAAATCAGGTTTTTGACATTTTGTCTTCCCGGAAACGATTGTCCGTATATAATTTTGGGTTTTTGATGGGGGAAACAATTTCTCTTGTATTTTAATACCAAGTAGACGTTTTCAAGTTTATTTTTTATTCAAACCAAGTTAATTAAATCAAATATTATGTATATTGCGTGATAAATTTAAACCATAATACCGTTACTTTTGTTCGATGATTTAATGTATCAAGAAATTACGATGAAACTTTTCTTCTTCTCTTTCCCCTTATTTCCCTTCTTCCTAATTTTAAATATACGTTCAACGGTGATATTCATTTACGTAGGAACAAGTTCGGGGATGCATCATTTAAAATTATGTTAATCAAAATGGACTATACAATATTTACTCGACGTATATACAATATTTGGTTGGAAACTATGAAACAGGTGTTGAATAAAAATAAAAATATTGATTTTTCAGTAATATATTTATATATGCCTATAATTATGAAAGTGTTTTAAGTCATATATCTCTTGTTTTGAGATATTTCATAAATTAAACATTAAACACTAAATAAATTTTCATATAAGGTTGAAATTACAACTAGTGTCTCATAGTTCATTTTTGACAATATCGTCAAGATTGCATAGAATTAATTTAGTTTAAACTAAAGTGGTGTGAAATAACTGATAAACTGATTTCTTTTTTTTTTAATCTCGACTTATACTACTTTCATAATTATGGCCTGATTCAATACGTTAATGACGTTTATTTCAAGCTTGAAATAATGAATTTCCTTTTATAAGAGTTGATATATAGAATAAAAATAAAATTTACATCGTTTTTGACATAGTCGTATATAATGGGCTTCAAGCAATTCCAACATGGTCGCGTACAAAGTACTTGTTCGGAGCTGTCTGTACCACCCACTTAAAGCTTCGTGGCTCCCGTTGCAACGCGCCAGTTCTATCAAAGAGAGACAGAGAGATACAGAGAGAGGGAAAGAGAGAGAGAGAGAGTGTGTGAGTGTATCAGAGTAGTACGTAGTTCCCTTTTAATAGCACTCACGGAGGTGAGGAAAGGAGGAATTCCTACTAAACTATAATACCTATTGTAGGAAGGACTTCCGACTATCAGCAGACGTTGTTAAAAGTACAACATCAAAGTCGAAAATCCCTTTCTCTATTCCTTCATAAACTCACAAATCCGATACACACCCTTAGGTACATTTTAAAAGTTAATATATATTTTCAACTGTGGATAGATCTTCCATCAGAATCTTGGAAGTTCCAAGTGAAAATTAATTATCGGTCCCTATACGTAAGCGGATTTAAAAGGGTACGGAAGAAGAACATTTTCACGACTTTTCCTCGTCTTAAGGAATTTTACGACGTCGGCTTACCGTGCCCGAACGTAGTAGTACCACCACCAACTCCCGCGTACTTTCAAAACTCTCCAAAGACGTTTTAAGTTTTCTTTTCTCGTTATCTTTTTTCTTCTGTTTTTTTAGTTTTTCTTTCTTTCTTTCTTTTTGTTTCCTTTTTTTTTTACATCGTAAACTTATTCGCAAAACTTTTTTGCTCCTTTTCCTAGACTCGCTAATATGGCATATTTTCCTTTTTTATATTTGATAGAGAAGAGCAAAATAAGGTAATGAAAATTTGAGAAATAATAGAAAAGGTGTAGTCAGTGTGACGGGGTTTTGTTGTTGTTTAATAAACTATAAAAAAACTTATTAAATTTATTACAAATGTAATACTTAATAATTAATAAGAAACCAAAGGACGTGACGGTGTGACTAACGTTTTTTGGGATGGGAATAATCGTCTCGTCAGTGGAAAACACAGATGCCATGATCGTGATAAGAGAAAACAGCGCGAAGGCGTCGTTTATTATCAGACGAGGAGAACGTGCGTCAACCACGCGATTCGTAGCAACTAAACCCACTGCCACCGACCATAGTGTTACTTCTATTCTAAGCTCTTATAAGAGTTATGTATACCATACTCGTCTATTTCTAACTTCATTTTCTTCCTCAACCTCTTGAGGTATAGTAAAACAAAAAAGGTAGTAGTGGGTAACTGTATAGTACATAGTTATAGTTCACTCTATTGTTACATTTGGATACAATGGTTGAACGTTGAGTAAAAGGAGCGTTTTAATGCGAGGTGTATAATGATCGCACGTTTTTACATACATAAAAAAATAAAAAAAAAGATTAAGAGAAAGAAAGTTCAAGAGAGAGTGTGTGTATATATGTGTGTGTTTGTGTATATATATGTGTGTGTATGAGAGAAAGAAAGAGAGAATCGTGAAGTTGCAGCANTACCTCCCTCTTCTTCCCGTTCCCAAAGAACACAAAAATTAATAACGACGATGCATTAATCATGTTCAATTAAACCTCGAACCAACACATCTAAGGATCGACGAAAATTATATAAAACCACCACCAAAACAAGGTTGTTAATCGTAGTAATAACGTTTTATGGATTTTCCACAAAAATTAATCACCGTCAAGGAATTAATGATAACTACTCTTAAGAATATATAATCTGTCATTCCAAATACGTGGGTATCGTACGGATAGTACAACAACGGAAGAGGAAAAAGGGAGAGAGAGTTTCCTTTCAAACTAACATTCGCTTGCTACTTTTTTCTTCGGAATAGGTAGCATACTGAAGATACGCTTGGAAAACGTTTTGCGATTTCCATTAATGGAAAATTAATACGTCGCGTTGAACGCGTATCTTTCGTCGGCGTGTCGTCATGAATACAAAGTCACTAGAGTTTGGTGCCAGTGAACAAGAAGAAGAAGAAGAAGAAGAAGAAGAAGAGGGAGGATAGAAATACGGGGGGTAGGTAGGTAAGTGTAGGTGTAGGTGTTTCGGTATGACAGAAAGAGAGGGTAACAGTAGTTGGTAGTGGTGGTTATAGTGGTGATGGTTGTGATGGTGGTGATGGTAGTGATGGTGGTGACGGTGAGACAGAGACGACGACAACGACGACGACGACGAGTTTTGCCGAGTGCGTTGGGAGGTATACGGTAACGAACGAGTCTTTTCTGCCGAGCGGAATACAAACTGCGCATTGACTGCCCTCCCTCCCTCTCGCCCTTACTCCCTCACTCAATCCCCAACCCTGGCCCGAAACGTGCAGCCCTCTCTCTTTCGTAAGATAGAAAGAGAAAGAGAGAGAGAGGGAGAAGGGGGAGGTGGGGAGTGCACGTGCAGACACATTCGCAGGGTTGGATTCCGATTCGCCCCCGAAATGAGAGGCTGTTTTAGAGCTGTGGAACGTGTCCGTCGACCCACGCCTATCCCTTCACCCTTCACCCTCCTATTCTCCTCGTTCTTTCATTTTTGTATCTCTCCCTTTCTCTCTTCACCACTCCTACCCCATCACGTTTTTTTTCTCTGTTCTTTTTGTTCGAAGGAAAAAATCGATAGCCTATCAATGCTCGTTATCGTTCGAATCCCCGAAATAATTGTCTTGAACTCGAAGCCCTTTTATCTTTGCTCACCAGAAACGAACGAACGAACGAACGAACTAAACGTATACGTATGTATGTAATATGTAATATGTAACGTGTACGTTACATATACACGTACTGGGATTCTGTAAAGAATTCGAATTAGCGGATTGGATCGATCGATTTATTCGTTAGAGTCATGATTTGTTGGAAATCGACGATTTTACATTTTTCAATTTTTTTTTTTCCTTTCTGTTTTTATTTCTTTTTTCTTTCCGCGTGTTCTTTTAGTCCTTCGCTTTTTTTCTGTTCCTTTTTTTTTTCCATCTACCAATCGTGATTTATCTCCTCGACGAAAAAAGCGACGAAAAATTGTAGCACCTGCTGATGCCGGAATTTCCTATTTCCGATGATAATTCTCTTTACACTGTACCTCCTCCTCAACCCCCCTTCCTCCACCCTCCACCATGATGCATTTATATTTCATTCGGTTATATTTTTTTTAGCATACGTTTCTCTCTCTTTCTTTCTGCGTGTGTGTGTGTGTTTTTTTATTAATATCGTTTTTTATTCGCGACAACAAATTTTAACACGCGTCTAGGTAGATTTGCTTTCGCGTATTAAAACACGTCGCGTTACAGGGTTTATTTGATTTCGTCCATGGAAATCGAATAGATTTTCTTGAAATAGAAATCTTATCGTCTAGAGAATAGTCTGTTACTTTAGTCGAAATTAGAGTTTTACATAATACTCGTTTAATAGGGAAGTAAGACTAACAAAGTATTTCACATTCGTAATATTAAATCGTATGCGTTTGATGTTCCAATTTGGAAAGATGATCCAATTCTGTTTCGAAACGTAAAATCAATGAGTTCGTGTCTAAATCTGTGAAACTTTATTTAGGATGAACTTTTGTATATGAAATCGAATCACTAACGGGAGTTATATTCCAGAAATAGTTCGAGTAAACGAATAAACCTTACGAGTACCTTTAACGTTGAGTTTTTGGAACGATCGATCACAACCTATTCGTAGAGGAATCGGTGAACGACGTAAATAAGAAAAAAAGTAAGAAAGTAAGAACCCTTACAAAACTGACAAATAAATGCGTATCTTCTGGTAACGAACGACCAGCTGAAAGATTAAATCGTTTAACAGGTGGAAAACATTTATAAACACGAAGCTTTTGAAATAGAAATTTTCAGCACAAAATTCGTATGACCGAGTATAATAACGAAATGGTAATATAATATCAAGTATTCTTACGGTAATGAAATTTCAAATGAATGATTTTAAATTCGTTATTTCTAAATTAACCGAGCCGATGTTAGTAACACTAAGTTGAACAACTAATTGACTCTCATTAACGTTAAAGCTTATCGCATAAAAGAAAGTTCGTGTTCCTTGGTTTAATTACTGACGACAAACTTGCACAAGAGAAATATAGTTCAATGACTTGTATAAACCTGGTTTGGGTGTATCTCCTCTTTACCGTAGAAACCTACACACACATACACATACACACACATAAAGAGAGAGATTATTTCCGTTGAGATTATAACTAAACAGGATGAAACAAAAAGGACGTTATTGTTATCCTGGTGGTTAATTTCTTGCTAGGATTTTCCTACTTACCTACTTCGTACAACATAAATTTAAGGTTTTCGGAGTAGCTCCTCGAAAAGAGAGGATAGTAAATAGAAGCAGTTGGTGTTTCGACTGCGCCCTGTTTCCTGCCGGAAACGCGACATAATGCGACTCATACCGCACCCCAAAACGATGACCAACGTGCCGTGAAGAGGACGTTCGTCGGCTACGATTACTTTTTTAACCACAACGATTGAAACTTCTCACCCCTTTCGATACGTTCCTGCTATTATTCAACGGTCTTTCTTTTTTCTTTCTTTCTTCTCTCCTCTTATCATTTTCAAAATTTAATTTTAATAATAAATATATTGGGTTGGTGGAAAGAAAATGTCGAACTTTTGGCTACAATTCAATAGAAAAATCCGACATTTATTTTTTTTTTCATCAACCTAATATTTATTCGCGATTTGTGGCACCCATTGCACGGTTCTTTCCATTTCGTACGATTTTATTGAGATGAAAATTTTCATATAAGACGATCGTTTAACTATTTAACGCAGTTTGAGGAATATTGAACATCGAAATGGACCATAAAAAGAATTATATTTCTATCTTTTGATCTTTATGAAATTTACCTTTTCACTCACTCTCCTTTCATCTCGTAAAACGTGCGTAGTTCGCTCTCAGATGCGAGAATCCTTACACGTTTACTTAAAAGCGAATGAAAATTATGAACGAATCGAAAATATTTATCCAAAGAGTTAGCAGTTGAAAAATTGTACCTTTAATCGAAGAAGCTCGCTTGCTTTTTTTCCTTTGTCTTTTTTTAAAGAACGTTCAGCTTATCTCACAGTGGCGAGTTGAATGAAATTTATGAAGCATTTAAAGGGCTCTTAAAATCCATGATATGCGTGCCAAAAGATAGTAAATTCCGGTGATTACGTTTGGTGTAAGTTCTTAAGTGGACCCGGTCACGCTGATAGATAAGAAAGGAAGAAGCTCGTTTTGGAACGGACTGAAAAAGAAAAAACATACAGACAAAAAATATATATATAAAAAAAGGGCAATGAAAAATATCATACTTTTTTGTATTATCCCATAATATATTATTCTTATATACATTTTATCTTTTCGAGAGGAGTAATCAGTTTGTAAAGAAAGTAAGAAAGTGTAAGATGATATTGTGGGATAAGAACTAAACGATTGGAGGGAATTTGGGGCGACAGAGGATTGGAATGCAGCGCGTGAATGTGTATGTGTGTGTGTCTGAAAGAGGAGGGTTCAACTACAAAATCTTTTTCTATTCGAAGTGTCATGGGAATTCTTTAGCTTGGTTGGCTTTCTCTTTTACACCGGACATTGGAATCACCTAAGTTATGATCGTATTAATGCACCGTTCGATGATAATCAATTAGGATATTCTTTTGACAGGATAATCGATAAATACTCTATTCGATATATTTATAAAACAATATTATTTTCTTTTCGAATGCATCCAATCGCGATGCGATTGTGTGGAGGGAACATCGTCGTTGCGTGTCAGTGGCTTGGTAAATGCCACTTTCTATTCAATGTACATCTGTCTCTCTCACACACATAAACATACACACATATACACTTTTTCTTTACGAGAAATTGATTGTCTGAATAAAATGACCGAGTGGAACAAACACACTTATTAGATAAACGTGAAATGGTGCTGATTTTCTCTCTTGTTTTTGGGTGGGGGAGATGCGTGAGGAGTGAAGGGGGTTTTACGCTAGAGTTTTGCTTCTTCTTATTTTTTTTTTTTCTATCTTTTCATATTTTATATGTCCAGCTGTAACATCGGATCAGTTTTTGATGGATGAGAACAAATACGAATTACTTTTCCAATAATATCTGAAGTATTCTTTCCCACAAGTTGTTGTTTCTTCTATCTTTTTAGATCTGATCGAATATCATACGATAGGATATATACCCCTAATTCGATTACTTGGAACAGTTCTCTTTAGTTTTTGACGTTAGAGATCTTTAAGAAAAGATATTGTGAAAGTAAGATGGTATTGGTGAACAGACCGAGATGAGGAATGAACAAGTTGGTCTTACACTTGGTCGAGTGGAAAACTATATTCGACGTTGATCGTTTGGCACGTGCATGAAGCTATTAAATGGATGTCGAGGTCCTTCTTTTCTAGATTATTTTTTTGTTCTTCCTTTTCTCCTTATTTTTCTTCTACCTAACTGGTACGATGAACACAGAAAGAAAGAGAGAGAGAGAGAGAGGGGGTAGGATTATGAGTCGATAAGTTTTGATTGCACAGCTGTCTTTTAGTTGTGTTTCCAACGCGTGGTTGGATCTTTTAGATTCGACTGACGCTAAATTGCATATTCATCGAGCATATATAAAAATCGTTTATGATAATTAAAATTTCTTTTTCTTCTCACGGTCGTCTATCAATGGAGAAGTAAATGAAGAACTTGAGGATGTGGTGAAAAACAAATAAAAAGAAAATGAAAAGGATAAAATATAAGTAAGTAAATGAAGTTTCCAATCGATTTCCCTATGATCGGAACAGCTTCCTATCGGACCCCCAATGGGTTTCTCTCTAGGGTGGACATCACGAGGATGTCAGGACGGTCGATTCAGCATCTCATCGAATATACAACATACGTGCATACGTTCATACGGTGTAGGTACGTTCCAGGATGTAGTCCATAATCGCTTCCTCCGTCGGCGATTGGGCGGTAGCAAAGAGGGGTCGCCGACGACGTATACACAGAGAGACAAACATATATACATACATAGAAAGAGAGAGTGTGTATGTGTGAATGAGAGAGAGAGAGATAAAGAGAAAGGGAAAGCACGCATGCATATATCCGTCGAGGTAGTATTTCAATTCGATCGATCGATCTCTCATAGTCAGTCGATTATGAAGTCCTTCATAGAACGTGTGCGTGGTGCATACGCTTACTAGGAACACCCCGTAGGGATGTGTATTAACGTTGGAGTTCTTCTATTAAAATTCCCCTTTCGTAGGTAGGCGGAAGAGAGGTTAGTTCGATCGACAAGCGGCGATCTACTAATTGATAGTCGCGAAGGATGCCGGTTAGGAATTAAGCTGTCAGCTTGGACGGACCGCTCAATTTGTCGTACTTTCGATGGCCGACAGTGAACGTAAAACTTGGCGACACTCGACACGAGCCTATCGAACATCCCATTTACTCTTTCTCTCTCTTGCTTTATTTTGTTCTTTTTCTTTATTTCTTTATTTCTTTAACAACAACCGGTCGAGTATATACGAAGTACCCTTTTTGAGTTTTGGAGATCGCGAGACAGGAGTTCCTCGGAGTCCTGTTCGTGCTCACAGCCGTGTAATCCGAGTGGATAATGGGTAGCGAGGAAAAAACATGGACAAGAAGGAAAAAAAGGAGCCTCGGGAATGGAAGAGGAACGGTGGCTGCTGTGGCAATCCTTGTGTCGTCGTCTGATGGTGCTGCTGCTGTTGCTGCTGTTGCTGCTGCTTCTGCTGATGGTGATATGGTGGTGGTGCTGTACTCTTGCTGCTGCTGCTAAAGTGAGATAGAAATAGAGATAGGATAGAGATAGAAAATGAACGTGTGGAGGAGGTCTGGCGGAGGTGGTGGTTGGTGGGGTCTGAGAAGGTAGTAGAGGGTTTAAGGGTGGGGGGCAGTGGGGGCGAATCAGTGCGAATGGAAGTGGACGTTCGTTCGTTCGTTCGGTCGGGCGATCGTCCTCCTCCTCCACCACGCGCGCGTCAGCCGCCGGTCGGCGGCGGTGGATGAGTCGGTGGCTGGAGACCACGAAGAAGGCCGAGCAGAGGCGAGCGCGCGCGAACCGACGAACCCTCGGCCCTCAACTGAGCGGTCGCCCCACCACATCCAGTCGTACTGCGAATGCCATACCGTGTGCTTCGTATTCGTGCCATTCCCGTGTTACTTTTAACCCGAACGAGAGAGCCGCCGAGCAGCTCTCCTCCTTCTAACTTTCTTCTCATCCGTCGAACAGTAGTCACATTTTTTTCTTATTCTTCTTCTTATTCTTATTCTTCTTTTTTTTTTCTTCCTTCTTCTTCTTCTTCTTCTTCATTCCGTATTAATTTTTTTTTAATTCTCGACAGTAAACGAAAGTTGTTTCAAATTTTGCCGCAAACGTTTATTGTTCTTCTTATTCTATATTTTTTTTTCTTCTTCTCTCTTACAATAGAAAGTTTGTATTGTCGTGGTAATTATATCTGTTACACGTGTATATAAAATATTATAAATCGTGATTGTTTGAAAAGCAAAAACCTCCGTTGGAAAACGGTGTAACGCGATTGTTCTTTATAATACGGTGTTAGATCTAAAGTTCGATTAAATACGCGCGAGTGGGATAGATTGATTGAAATAATAATCTCGAGAGTAGAGAGAAGTTAGGAAAAGCATGCTGCGTGCTTCCAACCGGACAATGCCGGCTGTGAATTTATCGTAGAAGGAGGGAATAATATTACAAAAAAAAAAAATAAACAAAAGAAGAAAACGAGAGATCGAGAATTTTCGTTCGATTATGAGGCGCGCCTGAAGTATTCGAAAAATCGGGTGGGGGAGAATCTTTAGGTGGTGGAAGAAGATGGTGTCGACGGGACTTGACACCGAGTGGTCGTCCACTTTGTCGGACGCGTCCAGGGATAAGAAGGAACGTAATCGTGCTAATGACGTCGTTATAACGCCGATCTTATCAACTATGACGACGAACTTCCGTAAGGAGTCCTGTATAAATTGGATGATGTGCGCCCTCTGTCTTGGGAGTCTCGCTGTGTCAGGTATACTGACTTATCGCGAGATGCGCTTGGAATCGAGGATCGTTAATCTCGAGGAAAGATGCAGGATCCAGGAATTACCGGATGTCCTCGTGCAAAGGCTCAGGAGGGAACTCCGAGAAGAATTTGAGCAACACAGGCTCGCACCAGCGAGTCCTGTCTCAGCTGCGGCACTGTTCAGGAACAAACGAGACATCACCGAGTGCAATTGTCCTCCAGGTGCGTTTAACGTTACTTATTTTATTGTTCTTACTTCTAATCAAATTACGTTTAATAAGTACGCTTTGATGTTTAACATTTTTGCTGGTGACATCAACGTGGTTGATTCAACGTGGGGACCACTTTTAACGAAATCGTTGTCTTAGCATTCGAACCGAGTTTTCATATTTTTTCGATATCACGAAAACAAATGAACCAAAAAAATACTAAGCAGTTTGTTCGGAAAATCGTTGTCCCAGATATTTTTGGAAGGTATCAAAAGTTTTTATTGAAAATAATATCCTTTTATCGCGATATATAACAATATTTCTATAAGAAGATAAAAGTCTTTGGAATTGTAGCATCCTTCTCGATTTTTCTGTACAAAGGGGTCTGGGAAGAGCGTGAATTTCGCTCTCGAAAAATGACTTCCTTTGTCGACTGACGACGTTACCTATCGGAAAGAAGAAATCGATCCAACATATTGGCGATTTTTCTTTTTCCGAAAAGGCAAAGCGCGTAGACGAATATCTCTTTCTTTTTCTTCTTTTTTGCGTTATGTAAAAAGAACCTCGGGATTGTGCGATTCCTTGCGAAAGTCTTAACCCGAGGAATGCCAATGATTTTCTTCGACGTATATTTCCTGCTTTGTATTACCTTTCACGTGAAATATTATTATCCTAACTTGAATTGAATGGTTATTACGATTAGTTTCCGCGTTATTCCGATTACAAAATAAGGATCGGGAGATAAGGGATTATAGTCGAATTAAAATTGTCTTTTGAGGAGAGTGAAAGGGAAAAGGAAATGGGGAAAAGGGTGGACTAAACAGATTGGATGAAGAAGATCTTCGAAACTTTAGAATTTATTTCAAAGACAGAGGGTGGGGGGGGGGAAGAGGAGAAGGAAGAGTTTTTTTTTTGTCTATGCCGACGGAGAATAATCGAGGATTCTCCCGCAATTTCCGGCGTTAATAGTCGGCTAGGTTTTATCGGTTCCTCGTGATCCTTGCTTTCTGTCCGGCGACTGTGAATAATCGATGACTTCTCTTCCACTTCCACTTCTACTTCCTCTTTCTCTTCCTATCTTTCTTTCGTAACCCTCGGGCGGCTTATCGCGGGAAAATTTGTACTCCGAGGGAAAATAATGTAGGTTCGGTAAAAAAAAGAGAAAAAAAATGGACAACGGCAATTTTTTCCCTTTTTACTTTCTTCCTATTTTATTTTCCTTTCTTTCTCAATCCGTCGTCGAGGTTGAAACAAAGAAGAAATATAAAAGGGGGGTGGGAACGAAGAAGGAGACGCGTGTTTACTTAGGACGGATCTTTCCAGTAAAATAAAAGATACCAAGCGAGAGTAAGCAAGTAAAAGTAAAGTAAAGTAAAGTAAAGTAAAGTAAGAAAGGAAGGAAGGAAGGAAGGAAGGAATAAAGGAAAAAGAAATTCAAACCTAGTCAAGAGAATTTACGATCTTATAGGACGTATCCTTCGATGTTACGTTATTTTTCCTTCGGTAACCGCGCTGTACGTCAGAGATTTAATTTCTTATTTTTATTTTCACTTTAACGATACACAATCTTATCCGAGTGCACTAAGAGAGACAGAAAAAGAAAAAAAAAAAAAGATGAATTATATATCATCTCTTTTTGAGATCGAAACTTTCATTGAAAAACACCTGAACCCAACGAATCCCTCAATTTTTCTTAAATTCCCTGCTGATTTGAAAAATGATCAAACAGAAATAGATTGTTTTACGAATATACCGATTAAATAAGCACAATTCTAAAGTTTCTTTACATTAACATTCAAACAATAATAACAACAACAAAAAACTTAATCGAATTTTATTGGTGGGGAAAACAAAACCACATAATCTACCTTGTGGGTGTACAGAAATAAAAAAACTTGAAGAAATAAAAATACAATCGGTTAATAGAAGTTATCCAAGTATTTACTTCAATGTAATCCAAGGTGTGTGGAAGAGGTACGATGTGTTAAAACTAAAGTAAAAAAAAAAAAGGAAAAATAGAAAGAGGGGGGGAAAAAAAAGGGAAGAAAGTTCGTAGCAGCAGCAGCAGCAGCAGCCTCGCACGTTGCTCGGTTCGACGGATTCTGTGTTCTTTCTTCTCGCCCGCACCACTAACACCACCAACACCACCAACCCCTATCTCCCAGTGAGTTTTTTTTTGTTGGCCGCTCCTCTTATCGCAG
The DNA here is from genome assembly GCA_023678845.1 of Mischocyttarus mexicanus. Lineage (NCBI taxonomy): Eukaryota > Metazoa > Arthropoda > Insecta > Hymenoptera > Vespidae > Mischocyttarus > Mischocyttarus mexicanus. The sequence goes on along the minus strand of JACGTP010000027.1, from coordinate 289,100 downwards.
TACCTATTTCCTCTTACCCTCTTCAACTCATCTCTCCCATAGGACAACAAAGGAAAAAATAAAGGAAGAGTGAGTGAGAGAGAGACGCCTCCTGACTCGCGGCATCCCGAAATTGAGACGTGCTGCTGGCTGACGCACGAGCATCATAAATCTTTTCCTCCCTTCGTAGGAAGCTCATATCTATTCTCTCTCTTTCTCTCTCTTTCTCCTTCAACATCGACCTCTTCTATCCCTCTTTTCCTGTTATGTAGCTCTTCTTCCGCTTTTACTCTCGCACTGTCCTCCGAACCAAACACGTTTAACTACGAACCAGACTAAACGTATATAATATATCCTACGTATATTATAATAATACCGAGTTAAGGATTATTATTTTTTCTTTATTTTTATACACAGTCAACCCACTACCCATTCATAATAAAACTCTATTACTATTGCCAATCAAAAAATAAACTTGATTTACTTGTCTACCACCAGACATGAACAAACATAATAATTATTTTTTTTCTTACCCATTTATAACTACATTTAAATTAACAATTAAAAGTAATCAACATTTTGTTCCATCCCAGTTAATCTTTAATGATCTTGAATAATCATGAATTATATATTTATATAGCTAGCTGTGTAAGCTTCTTAATAAAACTTTATTTAAATGTTTTATGTAAAACGTATAGAAAAAGAAAGTAGAAACATTTGATAAAACTCGAGTTTTATTGCCTTCCGTGTGTTTAAATTATTTGACTCGTACAATTACGCTCCTAACACAACCTTTACGTTTTCAAATGAACTTTTGTTTGACGTACACAGATTTTTTTCTATCATCAAATATCGCAATGAGAATATTTAAAATGGTTTGTTTTAATAAAACTCGAGTTTTATTACCTTCCGTGTGTTACAATTATTTTAATCATAAAGTTTTACGCAAATACACACCATCCTTTTCGTTTAACAAATAAATTTTTCTTGGACGTGCACAGATTTTCAAATTATTTAATCAAAATCTATCTGCCGGTGTGTCAAAAAATTATGTCAAGTATTTTCGTAATAGCATGGAACTGGCAGCTTTGTATTTGGTCTCATATTTTTTTTTTGAATTACACGATGACGATTTCAATTATTATTAATTAGAACAATTGTTTATTTCTATTAAAAATTTTTTAATGTAAACCCTAATATCATCCAATTTAATACATCAAAATATATTATTTTCTTTTCCTTTCAATTTCACTTTTTTAAATAATTTCTTTGAATAAAACTCTATTTAAATGTTTTACATAAAATAAAAGAAAAAAGACACATTTTATAAAACTCGAGTTTTATTGCCTTCCGTGTGTTTAAATTATTTTAATCGTACAATTTAACGCAAATACACGCCACTCTTTTCGTTTCCAAATAAATTTGTGTTTGACACACAGATTTTCTTGTATCGTCAAATATCGCAACGAGAATATTAAAAATGGTTTGTTTTAAATGACCCATCACCAAACCCCGTTACATGAATGACCTTTTGTATCATCGATAATTGCATTCTCTATGTCCATTCGTTTCCCTATTCTTCAAACCTAACTACCAACCACGATCGTAACAATGACTTGGTTTCTACACTTGGTATGAGGGAAGGAGAGTGTATTTAGGGAAGACTAGATCTGATTAAGGGACGTGCTAAGAAGATAAATTGGTTCCTGGGTTCTCTTCCTTTTTCTTTTTCTTCTCTCTCTCCGTTTTTTTTTTCTTTTACTTTCACACCAAAGATATTGAGTTTGGGGGATGGTCTATCGATTGACCGCTTAAGGGGACAATGCGGTTTTATTTCTACCCCCTGTCCCCCTAAGTTGCGGTCAATGTAATTCGTTCTTGGTCAAGTGGAAAGATAGTTAGGTATTTCATTGTTCAGATATATTTTTTGGATACAATTAATTAATGATCAGGGGTTCAAATATAGTAGTTGGTTAGGTAACAAGAGTTTGATTGGATGTAAAAAAGAGAGTTGTCTGGTTAAAGTTTAAAAACCGTTTAGGAAAACATTTTGTCGTCGATATAAGACAGTTTATAGTACGATTTATCGGATCCTGTACAATACACTTGTGTACATATATACTCGTAGTATCTATGTATAAGTGTGAATGCGTGTGTGGTAGTACGGATGAGAATAAAGCAAGTTCCCCGACGAAATATCTTGTCCGTCGAAGTGCACGCGCGTGTGAATAGCATCGCGATGACATGCCTAAAGGAAGAAAGGATGGAAGATATAAGAAAAGAAAAGAGCAAGAGAAAAGAGAAGAGAAGAGAAAAGAAAAGAAAAGAAAAGAAAAGAAGGGGGTTTGGTCGACTTTCGTTTCACACGGACAAAGCTAGCTTACCCTACCTATATTCACCTATTTCGATCTCAAAGAATACCTTGTTCATCGTACATTGCCCTTCTTTACATTTTTTTTTTCTAGATCATCGCACATGACATTGTAACGTTCCCTAATATCTTTCAAATTTGTATTTTTAATAAAAAAGATTTTTGCTTTTGAACTAGTCTTATTAAGCTTGAAATTAATAACAAAAATTAGGGTAATATTAAATTACGTTAAATATTAGGTTGGTAGAAAAAGAAACATCAGATTTTTGGTTACAATTTAATGAAAATATTTCTTTCATCAATTAGATATTAAGCAAATGATATTGAAAGAAGCAAATTTGGAACAATAGATGATATAAATTACTATTCAAATAATTACAACGATAATCAGGAAATATCAAA
>JACGTP010000027.1:170408-285334 GCA_023678845.1 Mischocyttarus mexicanus | reverse complement strand
GGGGGTTTGGTCGACTTTCGTTTCACACGGACAAAGCTAGCTTACCCTACCTATATTCACCTATTTCGATCTCAAAGAATACCTTGTTCATCGTACATTGCCCTTCTTTACATTTTTTTTTTCTAGATCATCGCACATGACATTGTAACGTTCCCTAATATCTTTCAAATTTGTATTTTTAATAAAAAAGATTTTTGCTTTTGAACTAGTCTTATTAAGCTTGAAATTAATAACAAAAATTAGGGTAATATTAAATTACGTTAAATATTAGGTTGGTAGAAAAAGAAACATCAGATTTTTGGTTACAATTTAATGAAAATATTTCTTTCATCAATTAGATATTAAGCAAATGATATTGAAAGAAGCAAATTTGGAACAATAGATGATATAAATTACTATTCAAATAATTACAACGATAATCAGGAAATATCAAAGAATCTTAATTAACATTTTCCCTAATATAAGATGATTATAATACTACTACTACTAATAATAATAATAATAAAATTAATGAGAAAGAAAGTTTAGGATGGGAGAGATAGATTGAAGATCGATTGACGTCACGCATCGTCGATCTTTCCGCGTCAAAGGAAATTTATGAACGTTGTAAACTGTTTGCTGTGTAGACGCATGCCTTCTTTCCTTCCTTCCTTCATTCTACTTTTCTTGGAATATAGGTTTGTCCCTGTTTTCCTTCCCTTCTTCTCTCTGTCTCTCTTTATCTCTAGTTTGGTAGTACCGAAACCGAATTACTGCCTATCCTGGAACCCTATAACCGTAACAGAGAGAAAGAGAGAGAGAGAGAGAGAGAGAGAGGAGGATAGAAAATGGTGATACATTGTCTTGCCGTGCACATACCAACGTGTGTAGTACGGGTTCCTAACTACGAATAGTATATCCATAGTTACAAAACAGGCCAGAACTAAACTTTCCTCCTCGCGAAACTTGCATCGCGACAGTTTCTCCTTAGAGAGAAAGACTATGGAGGTGGTGGGTTTGAATGAGCTGGAATGGGTTTAGGTTGTTGTCAGGGGTGAAAGAGAGAGAGAGAGAGAGAGAGAGAGAGAGAGTGAGTGAGAGAAAGGGGGGATGTGAGGTATACACGCACATTGAGATACGTCACAAAGTGAATTTCGCATGTTCTCCGATAAGAAAAGTTTTTAACTAAAGAAAATAAGTCGTGCGATTTACGATTAGTGCACCTACGAAACACCTGCGTCAATGATTGCATTCTAACTAACGTTATAAACTGTAACTAGTTTTTTTCTTTTTAATTTTCTTTATCATCTTCTTCTCTTTTTTTTGTCTCTCTCTCTCTTTTTTGTACACGTGATTGAGCACGGTCAAGAAGATTTTTCTATGATATCTGGGACCAGAAATGGCTGTCTCAAAGATTCTTTTTTTCTTTTCTTTTCTTTTACCCCACCTCCATCTTCTTCTTCTTCTTCTTCTTCGTCTTCTTTTATTTTCTTATCTCAGCATCTTCAGGATCACCGTAATCGTCCGATATTGCTCTGAATCCTCAAGTTCGAAAGTATCTCTTGACGACGACGACGACGACGATGACGAAGGAAAGGAAGGAAGGAAGGAAGGACACTGCTGCTGCTGCTGCTTTAATTTCGTCCATCTGCTGGCAAAAGGAAATTGTAAAACTTTCGATCATTCTAGCTGGCTAGCTAGAACCTAACTGGTCTTAGAAAGAGTTAAATGAATTTCCTCGAGATTATTGGACAATATTTTATCGAGTAACCTAACGTTATTAGCTACGAGTATTAAACCTTTATTAATTTCTATCGGTTGCTAGTTTTTTATACATGATTCTCATTAACAAGGACTATTCACGCATTGGTCATCTAGATTTTGCGTGAAATTTTACAAATTTGTAAATGTTGATTAGTATTATTTATTATGATAAATCACTAGACACAAACACTCAATCCTTTCCAAGATATCGACCGATAAAATTTTAATAAATAATTCAACATGCACGAGGTGTGAACAAAAAGTAAGATAACTTTTTGAATTTCGTAAGATACCTTCATTCGATTTTCATTTTCTTTCTTTTCTTATATTGGTACACTCATCCCAAACATATATTCACAGTTTCGGTCGTATAGCATTTTTGGTTTGTTTGTGAGAGGCATAAAAGTCAGAAGTGTTTTGCGTGTTCATATTTCTCTTTATCGTCGAATGAAGAAATTGAGATAACCAACTGATTGGTTGTGATGTTAAAACATTGAGAGAACATAAGAAAGAGAGAGAGAAAGTGAAAGTCATTTATGAGAATTTCATTCGCGCGTTTCAAAGGGATTTCGAGAGGCCACCTTCCGAGATAGAAGGGATAGGGAAAAGGTCCAGAATAGTGAGAGAGTGGGATAGGAGGAAGGGTCGAAAAGGGACGAAGATGTGGATGAAGATGAGGAGCAGGAGAAGCAGGAGAAGCAGAAGGAGGAGTAGGAGGAGTAGGAGGAGTAGGAGGAAGAGAAGTAGAGAAACACTTGACTCGGAAGTCGTTGAATTTACATGAATCGCAGTCGGTCGTTACGTTTCAATGCCCCTCTGCCTTCCGCTCGCTTAAATATCGTTTAATTAGTCTAACCGACTCACGGTGACTGTATTCGCGCTCGCGTTAGAGAACCCCACAGAGTTTCTGTGGTTTGTTCACGAATGGGAAAGTGCCTCTCTTCTGTTCGTGTGATACGCGTGTGATGTTCCCCGAACTCTTTCACTCTCTCACAACACACACATACACACATACACACGTATACGAAGAATGAGAGACACACGAGTATTATTTACATGCAAGTATACACCGATGATAAAACGTTAACACGGAGTATGTATGAGGAGGAAGAAGAGGAGAACGGTGGAAGAATGTTCCGATAAAGGGAATCGCTGACCCGTTTTTCCCCTTTCTTTCTCGATTTCCTCTCCCTTTTCTCTCTTCACCTCAACGTACCCTTTTTTTCTTTCTTTTTTTTTTACCGAGCAACCGAGAGAGGGATTCAAGTTACGTGTACCATTACATTCGCTATTGTGATTAAAACGTGTGTATGAATTTTAATGACCCTTTTTTGCGAAGACACTTTACGAACCTTTCCTATCTTTTCTTTTGTTTAATTTTTGCTTTGTTTTGCTTTTTTTTGATCGGATAAACAAAGATAATTTTGTGGACTTAATAGATGGACAATTAATTAGAGTGAAAGAGAGAGAATTTATAGGAACGGTGTTGGAAGAAAAAAAGATGTTCAATGAATGTTATCTTTTCTCTCGTTGATAGGATTTAATTAATTTCGAGGTCAATGTTAAGTAATAGGAATTTATAATAGGGTATAGTTGGCAGTTAAATGACGTTACTGCTAATGTAGAATATTTCGATAACGATATCAATCAAACGTTTTAGATTTATTTCAAACAAGCGCAAAGGCAATGCAATTAAAGCGTATAATGAAGCAGCACGTTTAACGCCAACATTCTGTCGACTCATTAATCTACCATTCGACGGAACTTTCAACGTCGTGGTAATATCACGGTTGCTGTAAGCGTCAAATACCGTGTTGGTTGTTACGGTAGTAATGGTGGTGGTGGTAAATGATGGTGGTGAAACCGAGAATTCGATACAAAGAAGTGAAAGATATTTTAAATGTTCCTTTCGTTACAAATAATACACCATTCCAATCAATGCTCTGCTTAAATCTTACCCCATGCAGAATACTTCAAGTTTCTGCAACTTGCACTATCGGTCAAAAGATTTTTTAGATTTCTATTTAAAAATCGAACAATTCTTTAAATTCATCGAATACAAGTTTTAAGACAATGTTACGCGAATGAATTATTATTTTTTATACATTTTCATCAACTTCTGCAAGAAACGTGGAGAAAATATTTATTCGGTAACATCCGGATAAAACTAATTACCAGGATGCAAGGAATATTTCACGCCGTTGTTTAAAATTAAACGACGACTTCTTTTTCCTTCTTTCCACGAAAATAATAATAATAATAATAATAATACAAAGTATTAAATATACCAATCACGAATTTACCTCGGTTATCCTACAAAAAGGGTATTTATTCGTTCGTACAAATAATCCATCTCTCTCTCCAAAATTTATTACAAACTTTTAACCAGTAATATGTTCGTTAAAACTAGTTTACATTTATATCTAACTCGCTTATTCATGTGTTTGATTCAAAAATATGAGAACAGAAGTGGTGTGGAATGAGGAGGGAGGGACTACTTCAAAGAATTACGACTATTAATTGTACACAAAAAAATAATCTCGAATATACAAGTCTCTTTAAGAGACTTTATCTTTGAGACACTTTTGACGCTGTCGTTGTTCCTAAGAAGATGTAAAGAAAATCTTGCATAGGGTATTTGAAGAAGGTACTTCCCTCCCTTCCCTTCCAACCCCTTCACCCACTCTCTTTTCTCACAGTAGAAAAGCCCGAAGGCATAACTGTCGACAGTACCAGATAGGATTTGCTGATGTAGGAGAATGGAGGAACGTTCTTGGATCCTTGGTTCTTCTTGCGCTAGGATACGCGATGATCATCGACGAGGTCCATTGGAGCGTGCAGGAGTCACGATCGTTGCAGATGCGTCGATGTTCATCTACCGGTGAAGTCGATCGACCGATTCGACGATCCCCCTTACCCCCTACCCGTCGACCCTCTCCTATCCTCCCATCTTGCCTCGCACCAGAGATTCCTTTCATTCTTCTACTACTACCAATACTACTACTACTACTACTACATCCACCCTACCTCTTGTTCCTTTTTCTCTTCTTCCTGCACCGTCGTCCACTTATTCTTCCACCACCATTCGAAAGAGGTTATACGTTTTTCTGGATCGGGAGAGGGTCGTTCTAGTTAAAGCTCGTTCTCGTTATCGGCTCGTTCCAGGTCGTTACGAGAGAAGAACCAAATTAGAATGCTGCTGTTCTTGGTGATCCAAAGTAAGAAAAAGAGAAAAATAAAATAGAATTTTATGTGTCCGCCGATTTGCGTCAACTCCCACGGTACAAACTCCTACGCTTTTTAACTTTATCCTCATTGGCGTTGGGTGTTGCTATTCTAAGACTAAAATGTAACAATTTTATACATTTTATTCCAGTATTCTTCTATTCAACATCGAAGAATCTTCTTTCTCTTTATATCAGATTGATAAAAAAAAAGAGAAAATAAACTGTCAGATTTTTGGAAAAGCCACAATTCAATGGGAGAAAAATCCGATATTTTTTTCTGGTCTACCAACCAAATATTTCAACACGATTTATTCTACAATACTTCTAACAACAACGTTTACCACTTATGTTAGGTAATTTCTAACAACGAATGATACACGATAATCGTTCTAATTCGCGAGTACCGTGTTGTTCGACCTTTTCTCTTCCTCTTAACCTCCCCCGCACTGTCCCCTCTCTCTCTCTCTCTCTCTCTATCTCTCTCTCTGGTAATTTCTGGTGTGACTTTGGTCATACATCAATGTACCGTCCGATGGAATATGTTTGGTATCTACACAGCAGATAGCCGTTGCGGCCTCCTGCATGCCGTCGCTGACGTCGCTCGACGGACCGCAACGTTTACGCGATGCATGCTCAGAATTTAGCATACTACGATACGTGTACACGTTCTATCTATGCTACACGCGACGAGACCTTTCAACGGCAACGAGTCGGCGTGTTACATGTACGAACCCACGTAAATATACGCTTGTAGTATATATGCTACATAGAATGAACGAACGAACGAACGAACGAACGAACCTACGAACGAACCTACGAACGAACCTACGAACGAACCTACGAACGAACGTCTCTCTAGCAACCAACCTAATCCTCCTTCCTCTACAATACACGCACACACATATACATATACATTTATATATACATATAAATATACATACATGTGTGTGTGTGTGTATATGGAATCAGGTATTAAGAAGACTCAGCGAGCTTTGACGTTTTGGTGAATTAAACGGTGCTTGAGATCTCACGAAACACGTACAACACACTCCATATCTCTCCTTCATCTGCCACTAAAAAGACACACGACATCACGATTATTTCGAGATAACAGGAACGATTGAAAGTGATTATCAACTGTAACTACTATTTCTCTTCTCTATCTGTCTACCTATCTCTCATTTCCCTCTATTTCAAACGCGACGATAATTAAGACGAGTTAGTTACTTACTTTTCACTTCTAAGAGAAATAGTATGAGAGAGAAAGAGATCTCATTCGTGTTAGGTAAGATATCGTATAGGTATCGTGAAATATCATGGTAAGTTGTACGACAGCTCGATTAAATATCTCGATTAAATATCTCGATTAAATATCTCGATATTTTCTCACCGACCGGAACTCTTAAGAAAAGTACAACTTTGATCGAGTTTTATTTCCTTCTTCTTCTTCTTCTTCTTCTTCTTCTTTATTTTTAATTTTTATTTTTATTTTTTACTTTCTTCTTTTTTTCTTTTATGTACGTAAGCAAGCAACGTTCTCTCGTTCGATCGAAATCCTCGTGTAATAGTTGGTGTTGGTGCTGCAACTGGTGGAAATACGCAAAACGGTATCTGGATGCAAAGGGCTACTATATTCCTTTGGTATGAACACGCACTATACCTACATTTAAAGCAGTATGTGTAGACAGATCAGTATTAAGTATATATCTATCCAAGTATATAGGTTTGTACACGTTGTTAGAGTCTCTCTCTCTTTATCTTTCTTTCTCTTTAAGAGGATGATGCACCCTACAGTCCAGGATCTTCTCAGCTAAAGAGAAAGAGAAATAGAATTCAAGAAATAGAAAGAGAGAATTCCAAGTACGTTGACGCGTTATCTTTTCTTCAAGTACCAAAGATTTCAAAGAACAATGCCAACTGTGCTATTCGTTTCTTACCATTCGAATGCTTCCATAATACAAATCGATGTATTATTTTTATAGAATATACAAGAAATGAGAGAATATAAAATAATAAATTGACGGTTCCACCTTGCTAAGACTTATATATATATCTAGATTTATAGTATTTATTTTTTTTATCTGATTTCAAGACAGCTCTATTGTCCATACACGTGGTGTTCTCTTTCTCTTTCTATTTTTACCAATTGCTTTGAGTACACTCCTCTTTACGGTACTTGTGCGCTTAGGCATAGAAAATTTACTATCACGATGGAACGTAAAATTTTCAAGTATATCCCATTCAGGATATATTATGCCTTAGGTACGATCATAATTCAACTCATTTTATTACTGCCACTATTCCATCGAACTATTCAATTCTTCTCTTCATCAGTTGAGAATTTACGACTTGTACCCTTTCTCTTGCTAATTTTATTTTCAACAAAATAATAAATAAATAAATAAATAAATAAGAATGATTAGATATTTTATTCGTATGGGAAAATTCGACAAAAATGTTAATATGTCTATTTGTTTAAAGTGGAAGAATACAAACGTTCATTTTTGTATAATCAATTGTTTCTTTCATTACAAAACAGAATGTAATATTATACATCCTCTTTATAGATTACAATCGACTTATCTAAGTTTTGCCATTATGTCAAAATAATAAATGATAATAATTACACATCTCATTTAAAAAATAATAATATAATTAACCAAAATAATATCAAACGTCAAGCAATACATTTAATAATAGAAAATTATTTCATATCATCGTTAACATTAAAACCATTCAATTCTTCCTTTCATTAGTCTACAATTTATGATTGATCAATGTTTTATAGATTATTTTTGATTCTGTCAAAATAATTATTGAGAATAATATTATTAGATATTTCATTTAAATAAGATCCATATAATTATGTGAAATCAATGGAAATGTTTAAAATATATATATATATATATAAATATTCAGAGAGTAAATAATATTATAATAGTAATAGTTATTTTTCATCATCATCATCATCATCATCATCATCAGGAAAGAGAGACAGATAGATAGAGAATAATCCTGCAGCAAGTGTCGGATATCGTTCGAATTATTACAGTTTCGATGTATTATCGTGGGAGCAAACTAATAACTAATTTGTACGATCCACCCAGGGCAAATGCGTTTCGTTTTAATGATGGTCATTACACGTGGGCCACGATAAACGTACCAAAACGTACAATACGTAGTTATACTGGCGTTAAACGTGAACTACACGTTCGGGATACATATACACGCCGTTTGCGTTTTCATATCACAGAAATAGAGTGAGACAGAAACCGAGAGAGAGAGAATATGTACATACGCATTATATATATATATACATATATATATGTATTATATGTGCATGAGCCTGCGTTTACGTATACCATGATGTTTGTGTATGTAATGACTGCCACGCGCGATGAATCATGTTTCGTGGACGCGTATCAGGCTAAATGCAACTACCTGAGCATTGTTCGCCCACGCTGTGATCGTGCCTATCGACGTGTCAACGTGCTCCATAACGTGTTTAAACACTAACAATAAAAAGAAATGAAAAGAAATCAAAAAGGAAAAGGGAGAGAAGAAAGAAAGAATTATTTCTTCGATCGTCGTCGTCGTCGTCGTCGTCGTCGTGTCGTTGAAAGGTTTGCGATGATAGATTATCGAGAAATGGAAATAGAGTAATTCGATAGGTAACATGATATGAGAGAATATACGTCGCGTGATATGAGGAATACAAAACGATGTAAAATAATATAAACGTTCCATTACCGAGTAGAGATTACCAACACGATTCTATTTCAATCTAGAAAAATAGAAAAATGGTCCATGTAAATGTTGTTGTTGTTCTTTTAAATTATTTTAAATTTGAGATACAGCAATACGGTACAAATAGAAAAAGAGAAATGAAATTGCACCGAATTGCACGTTGCAATTGCGTTTGTTGATTTTTTTTTTAAATTTAATACGACCTCAAATAAATTTTTGTCCCTACGATCTATCACGTTCGTGATCTCGCATAGATTATTTTTACCTTTAAGAATATTCCATTTCTCGTGAGAGATTAATGTATAGGATTTCTAACTTTTGACCGATAGCGTTATAATACTCGTTTCCCTATGCTTTCAACGAGTCATCCGTCACAACTCTGATCAAAATTCGTGATAGGAAGCAGCAACGAAGGTCCGATCTGCGAGGGGTAGAAATGCATGCTATGTGTCGATAAAACCCGGCCCGGTAACATCGTCGATACTAATTATACCTTGTCCATAACGCACAAACACACACAAATACACACAAATACACACATATACGTATACGGTTGTATCTACATATGTATTTGTATCGCGTATATAGAATGTACAGGACATAGTTGATCGGTCGACAAAAATTGTTGATTAATCCAGCACGTCAAGCGAGAAGAAACGGGGGCTGCTCCAACGAAAATCCACTCATCCAACCATTTTTTTTCTTTTTTTTTTCACGTCGTCCATCTTCCATCTCTCGTTTGAATTGGTTAAGCATCGAATTATCTCTATCATGGATTCGTCATTTTCCAATGGAAAATTGCCTTTCTCGTAGGAGAAAGAGGGACGTGCAGAAAACACATTTTCCCGTTCAACCGGAGATGAGCTTAACGCGATTAATAGCGGCGACGAAAACGTTTAGGTTTGTTCGTGTGTTGAGAGAAAGGATAGGATAGGATAGGATAGGATAGCTATGCTCTTCGGACACGACACGACACGGAACTATTTCTCTAACCAATCACATATACACCTAAGTTTTCTATATAATCTGTGTCTCTGTGTGTGTGTGCGTGTGTGTGTACGTGTGTGTGTTTGTGTTTATGTATGTGAGACGCGTATATGCGCGGGAGCACGCTGAACGGGGAAGAGAAGGAGGAGGGGGGTAATTCACTTTGCGGAAGCTGAAGGGTAAGTACCTATATCCGTTAGAATGGTTCTGGGATTCGAGTGGCGCCAGAGACTCTCTTTATCTTTCTCTCCTTCTCTCTCATTCTACTCATACATAGAAAGAGAGAAAGAGAAAGAGAGAAAGGGAAGCATTCTCTCGTCTCTCTAAAACTTACCGTCGCTCGTCTGCCGCCACTTCAGATTATATAAGCCTCTCTTATGCTCGAATGTTGTCCTAAATTGACGACGATATGTGTTCGTCTCTTTGGATCTGAAAAACACCGACTATTGTTTCACCGTATTAAAAGATTCTTCATTTTGTACTCGTAAAAGTGCACAAAACTTCTTTTATCTTACTTAGTTGGAGATAGAAAAAAAAAGAAAATAAGAAATATTTAAGAACGATTTAAAATATATTGAGTTGGTGGAACAAAAATGATGTCAAATTTTTATCATCGAATTGTAGCCAAACATTTTTATTCTTTTTCACCAACCTAATATTATTTTATTTCTAGAAAAAAAAAATCTAGAAACACGTAGATCTTTGTTATTCGAAATATTGGAAAGGCGAGTTAATTATTAACGAGTTAATTGACGTTTGAAGGATTTGTTAGTACCTGAGCTAGGATGATACCGGTTGGCCTAATCTCTTATTCCCCGGTCGTTAGTAAAAGGAGAAATCTTGGTCTATGTTAGCTGCCATGTAAAAGGGTGTGAGAAACTACGAAGAGAGTATCCCAGGAGTATATCAGCATGTAGATCTGATTCGGGCCGATAATCAGCTTGTTAGCTGATTATTTTAAATAGGTTTACGAGCGAGGAAGCACGATGGGTATTATACGTGTATACACATACTCTCACACATTCACACACATATGTGTATACACGTGAACATATATACGTATATGCATACACACATATATACAATAATAGCATAGAACCCTAAAATAAACGCGGGAACCAAAAAGCATTCATGGATTAACCTTCTGCTGCAATGTTCAACCTTCACAACGACATTATTTCGTTGTTATCTAATAACGTGCGAACGAGATCGCGCATGATAAAATTAACGTGTAATGATACCGCGACTGGTTGGTTGGTTCATTCGTTCGTTCATTCATTCATTCATTTATTCGTTCGTTCGTTCGTTGGTTGGTTGGTTAATTCGACTGACCTGCACACACCTAAACGAACGTGATCTACCCATTGCTATCATTAAGATTAACGAGATAATCGAAATTGATTTTCAAAAGTACCAACGTCACTTCTCCTTCTCCTTCTTCTTCCTTTTTTTTTTCTTTTTTAATCAACTAATTTCCGTGATAGAAAAATAGAAAACACACAGACGGAAATTCGAGACAAGAGTAATCGTAAGTCTTCTTCTTCTGACTAGGAATTTTTCATATTTGTCTAAAGCTTCTGTTATTCAGTCTCTGTTATTGTTGATTTTGTCTTGTTGTTGTTGTTTTTTATTTGAGAAATTATTTGATTCATTATTAAATTAAATTGCAACGAGCTCTATGAATTACCTCTTCGTATCTCACCTTTTGTTTTATTTTTTGGTGTTGTAATTTAATTTAATGTAATTGTTAGTATACGAGTAAATTAATTAGTTTACCTCGTACTAATGTTATTTGTAGTAAACTCGATAGATCGATTTAATTATCTCAAGAAGAATATTATTTTTTGGTTGGATGTCGTATTAAAAAATCAGATAGCGAACTATTACCCTTTCAAAGTATACAACATCGTCATTAGATAAACGTTAATTTCACGTTTATCTTTTTTTCGTATTCTCTTTTATCTGTTATCTCGTCGTTTAACGATCCTCTTTAACCGGCGTGTTATCGACGAAACGATTAACACGATGTAACCGTTCGTCGTTCTCAATGTAAAATAGAAGAAGAGTAGATGATAAAGTGAATTTAAAGGAAGAGGAAGAAAGAAGAGGAGGGTGTGGGTGGATGGTGTAGGGTGGAAAAGATATCGTCGTGTCGATTTTCCTTCAATTATTTCAACATCTTTTCCTACTAATTTTTCCGTTCGGTACTTCGAACTTTTGTGCAAGAAAGTGGAGAAAGAGAGATGGGTATAAAGGAAAAAGGTTTCCGTTGGTTGGAAAAAAAAATAAAAAAATAAAGAAGGACTCGATTCTCTCTGCGGGAAAGTGAAAGAAAAAGAAAGAAAGAAAGGAGAATGAGAATGAGAATGAGAATGAGAATGAGAATGAGAATGAGAAAAGAACGGCACGTGTAGGAGAAGCGCATCGATCCACGTAGAAGGCAAGTAGTTACGCCCCGTTATCCCTTGGTTCGTCTTTAACGAGCTCTCATTATCGCTAGATTATCGTACAAGAGAATTTGACGTCGTAATGGGCAGCAATGAATCCATTGACAACGTCGACTAACTAATGACGCTCGTCATTCACCGGCAATCGCAACGCAACTCTGTCTATGTATTTATCTATTTGTATATATATATATATGTATGTGGGTGTGTGTGTGTGTGTATCTTTGTGTATATATGGTTAAAATATTAATGTATTATACTTATACACAAAGATGACTAGACATAAGTGTATGTGTGTATGTGTGTGTATATGGTTAAAACATTAATGTATTATAACAAGAAGAAGAAGATACATAAATGTGTGTGTGTGTATGTTTTAAATTCTCAAATTATCTCTCTTCACTCTTATTGTCTTTTCATATTTTTTCCCTATCAGCCTACGCTCTTTATCATAGTTCTTCTAAATGATCAACGAGTTCTAAGTGGTTACGAAAATGATTTTATACGAGGAAGTAATATTTAAAGTAATCGTGTACGTTGGAGGTGGTGGTGGTGGTGGTGGTGGTGATTAGGTTGAAATTTATTCGATTAATTTATAATCGTGTATAACTTGTATACGTAATTTAACATCATTCGTAAGAACATTTATTATTATAATCTATCGATATGGTGTGTCGTATGCATATTAAGTTAAATAATAAAAAAAAAAAGAAAAGGAAGGAAAAAGATGAATTTTTTTGTTTTTGCTTTTAATTCAGCATGACTAGTTGGAAATATTTGTTGGAGAGTGTAGGAGAAAGGTATTTACGTGGTTACCGAGATAGGAGAATTCTCTTAACGCGTATAGGACACTTAACGCATAGTTGACATTGTGATTTAACGCTTTGGCAAGCACGAGCACGATATAACGCGCACGTGTTTACGAGAACTGCTGGCTCCGTTAGTTCGATACGTAATACGTTGTTGGAAACAGGATTTGTCCTGACGTTTGATATCGATAATTAAAGTTAACATCTACCGTACCAGAAGAAGAAGAAGAAGAAGAAGTAGCAGCAATAGTATTAGTAGTAGTAGTAGTAGTTATAGAAGAAAAATAAAAAAAAGTATAGAGAAAGGAAACGTCGAATTCGATTTATAATGGGGCTTCAGCAATGTATCTTTAACGTAATTGGAAAAAAAGGCAACCGTTTGCTTCCTCTTATATTATTCTCTCTCTACCAATCCTCTCTTTTGAAAGATTCAAGAACTACTTTTATTAGGAAAAAAATTTCCTTATTATTATAGATATATAAATATTCAAAAGACAAAAGAGAGAGAAGGAAAATATTAATGAAGAAATACTAAATTAACCCCATGTCTTATAAAACTTTTGCAAATTTCACGTGTCATAGTAAATGAGAAAATCAATCAAACAATGTGTCATTTAACTATTCAATTACGTTTATTATATGTTCTTTACCACAAATCAGAGTCGTGTTTTTTGTTTATGGTAGAAATTCTTGATCATGAGTCAGACTCGTGGTGTTCGTTTGTGGTACAAATTTATTTACCATGAGTAAGATTAGTGGTTATAGAACAAGAAGTTAATATGCATTGGGTATGATGTATTATTCTTTAAACGTGTAGGATAATTTTGTCATGGTAGTGTAGCACCAATACCAACAACAGCAACAGCATAACCAGAAGCAGTGAAAAAAGGCAACAGTTTGCTTCCACTTATATTATTTTCTCTATCAATTTTTTCTTTTGAAAAATTCAAGGATTACTTTTATTAGAAAAGAAAATATCCTTATTATTAAAGATATATAAATATTAAAAAGACAAATAGAATGAAAAATATAAATGAAGAAAAAATAAGTTAATAAGCATTGGGTATGATGTACTATCGTCTAAACGTCTAGGATAATCTTGTCATGGTGGAGTAGAAGCAGCAACAGCAACAGCAGCAGCAGTATGTTACACGGATATAAAATATAACGAGGAGGAAATCTTCCTTTATATCTCTTAGCTCATCCAACATAGGAAAGGATAATATACTCGTTCTCCTGTTACACGATATGCACATGCTAAAATATATCATTATTTAAATAATGGATATTCTTAATAAACCTTTCTTGGATTTATATATTTTTTTTAATCCCTTTTCCAATACACGAAGCTTGTTCTTTTTTTTGTTTTATTTCTAATTATTATCCTTACCGTCTATATTAATCTATAAAATATTACATAGTCGTTCAAAAAAATTGCCTTTCACATTTTGTTGTTTTATTACCAAATTTTACACTCTCGCTAGATTTTTTATGTCTTTTTGTAATTTTAATTTTACCAACTATAAAATAACTAAAATAGAAGAAATCTTTCATAACGATCCGATATTTTTTACGGCCTTGAAAACAACTCCTACGTACGATTCGAAATTAACCATAAACTCTTAACACACGCATACACACACACATACAAGTCTACTTGAGTATATTATCCCTCATTGTCGTTTTCTCTTTTGTCATTAATGTAAAAGTTAGTTCGATAAATTGTCCGATAGACTGACACATTTAAACAACGTAGTTTCTCTTTACTTTTTTCTCGGTCCAGCTAGTTACTTTTTGTATTCCTCTCATTGAAGATTTAGTATTAAATGTCTAAGCGACGACGTTACATTGCCCTATGGCATTTGAATTTCGTAATAGGAATTTCTCTCTCCCCTCTCTCTCTCTATCTCTCTCTCTCTTTATAAGAGAGAAGTTCAGCGGAACGCGTTTAGAATCCGCGGCAGTGGATGATGCAGCCCGCGGCTTACTTCGAAACTGATATCGACTCGCGAACCTTCCTCGTTGAAACATGAGCCTCATCTAATGGGATTTCGAAAGTGATGAGATACGACTCCGTTCTGCTGCTTTTCTCTCTCTCTCTCTCTCTCTCTCTCTCTCTTTCTCTATTTCTATCCTTATCTCTTTCTGTCTGTTTTCATCTCTGTCTGTCAGTCTGTCTGTCTGTCTGTCTGGCTTTCATGACTGTTGCGGATACTGTTACGAGGTTCATACAAATATTATTGTTAATAGAACCTCATGCTCAAGGCGATATACGAATTGGAATGTACATACAATAGGATCCTATTCCAACAATATCTCAACATTTCTTTCTCTTAATTGTTCATCATATTCCTTTACAATTATCGTTAAGGAGTTATAACACTGTAACGGTCTAAAGAAAAAGTGTTTTTCTGTGTTTTTTTTTTTGATAGATGAAAAGGTAATAATATTGGAGGAAGTTATTTAGCATATATTTAAGTAACAAAAAAAAGAAATCAAGAAAAATGCGTTTAAAGTTTTGAAATGCATTATATAGAGAGAAAGGAAGAGTTCGTAATTACAAGAAAAAAAATTACTGTGAGATATGAAATATTTTTTTCTCATATTCTTAAAGGTTCAAAGTATTTTTTAAGTCAAAGAAAACATCGATATTTTGAAAAATTTATAAAACAAATTATTCCTTATTTGTAAATTTGTAATTTGTATTTTTTTGCTCTTTCTAAAGTTTAAAAATTAATTTATGCGAAAAGAAAAAGAAAACTCTATTATTTTACCCCATAACACGGTGGGTGTCTTCTTTAAATAATTAAAAGGTCAATGTTTGCAAAAGTTTTTTGGGGAGAAATAATTTTAAATATTTATGAAAAATTCTAAATATTATTAAATTTTTAATATTTTCACTTGCTGACGTTATTATTTCTTTCTTTTATTTTTTACAAATGAACGAACGAACGAAAGAAAGAATGAACGTGACTCAGTTCGTGTCATTTTTATGTCTGCTATTACGATAAAAGTTAACGAAAATAATGATCTGTTTTTCCAATGAACCGTTCCAACGTTTTTATCTTTCTGGGCCGTTGAAGATCACTCTCTCTCTCTCTTTCTCTTTCTCTCTCTACCATATTTCATATATATACTTTCGCTAGCACGTTACCAAAGATACCGATATCAACAGCGAACATTCAGAGACTTCAAAGTTGACCATAGACTTTTGGATTTACGATGAGAAAAATTAATGATCCGTCCAAACTAAATATAACTACCCTACCCTACCAACCAACCAACCAACCAACCAACCAATGAATGTGTGTGTGTGTGTGTGTTTGACTTATTTTCTCTTTTTCACATGAGTTTCATCGCTAGGATTAACTTTCGACGATTCGTCCCGGTTTCCATCCAACATTCGAAATCCTCTACAATTCCCTCTCTTTTTCTTTTCCAATTTGTACGAGGCTTATTTTTTGATCCGGAATAAAAAAGACACGCCACTCGTTAAATCGTTGAAAATAATCGAACAATCAAATAATCGTTTTGTCTGATAGGATAATAATATTAAAACAAGAAAACAACTAGGTAGTTGTTTCTTTACCACGATGAATTTTAAATGAACTCGACGAAGAGTAATCAAATAACGATCATGTAATTACACAAGAGAGAGAGAGAGAGAGAGAAAGAGAGAAGAGAAGAGTAGAAAAAATGAAAAAATTTTCGGTTCGTCTCCTGGCATTTCATCAGGCATGACTTGAATTCATTTTTAATCAAGTAACGAGAAGGGAAAAAGTAGTGAGAGGAAGAGAAAGAGAGAGAGAGAGTCTGGATTTTCTCTCCTCCTCTGACAATTCTGTCGCCCTTTTCTGTCACCAAACGCCAAGCTCGCCCTACGGCTAATGTATGTAACGTCAGGCTCGTCGTTATGACGCGAGAGGTCATTAAAAGGGTTAAGTGAGAAGAACTTTGCGATAGTATGTGGCCTGTGTGGGTGTACGTGTGCACACGTGTATGTGTGGTATGTCGCAAGCTGCCATTGTCGGGCTACCAAAAGGAATTTTTATCGATAATTTCGTAGCGCCAATTGAAATTGTACGTAAAGTAATTACCGATACTTATGAATAGGAGGGGGGGAGGGAGTGAAGGTATTATTTATGATAGCAATCGCATAATTGATTGACTAATTTTTGTTTTCTCTTTCCATTAGAATGTCTTAGGATAAATGATTAAAAGAGAAACGATCAAGGAAACATTTGGAAATGTAATTTGTCGAGTAGCTTTTACAGTTTATGATCAACCTAATATCTTATAGAATTAGAAAGTAAAATCGTTGGAAATTGAAGTTAATTGATCGTGTAATAGCAGTTAAAGAAATAAAACTGAAGTTTTTAAAGGTGTTGGAAATAGCAAAGAAATGCTAAATTTAACGAAAGATAACGAGAGAGAGAGAAAGAGAGAGAAAGAGAGGCAAGCTGCGTTAAAGATGAAACTTTAAACATGCAGATTCGTTCATTCTTGGAATACAAGAGACCAACTCGGATTTACCTTGTTCGAATTAAATCGAATGAATGAATAACTGACCTGAATAAAAAATTCTTTCACGAGAGAAACGGTATTTTTTTTTTCTTTCTTCTTCAAGTTTTTCTTGAAAATTCTCTTGAAAATATTTATACTCTGGATAAGATGATTTGATATAAATATTTAGAAGATTAAAAAAATAACGAGACCGCGTGTCGCGTTTGCTTTTAATTAATTAATTCAAATAATAATAATAATAATAAAAATAATAATAATACAATATAAAATAAAATTTTTTATCATGTAGTTATCTCATTAAAAGTTGAATGAAAATTCTAAGAAATATAAATGGTGTCTCATTCTGGATATCGTCGAATCTCCACAGAGCAGAGTAGAGGAAAGCAGAGAAAAGCAGAGAAGCAGCAACAGTAACGGCTACTATCGATAAGGAGGACGTTTCGAAGCAGACCCACTTCGTTACACATTTAGCAGTTTCCAACCGGCTTACGGTCAATTCTACGGGCAAGAGACTTAAGCTACGGGTCCAAAGAGCTGGCTCTCTATAATCTGCATTCGATCGGTCGGCACTCGAGATAAACCAGATTTACGTATAGAGAACTTGGGTCTGGAAACTGGCTCCACTTGATTTTCTCTTTCTCTATTTTCTCATTCCTTCTCATTTTAACTTCAATATCTCCTTTCCTTTCCTTTCCACAACACATCAGTAAAATAAAGTCAGTCTTAAAGAAAAACGTAAATGAGAACAATTTTCTGTCGTAGGATTTCGATTGAACGCGTACTTTAATCTTACGTTTTCTTAACTGTTAGTTTAGGGAGAAAGAAATCCATTACTTTTACGAGAATTACAAGATTTTATTTAACATGTTTCTTGGATTGTTCAATTTGGATCAAATATGTACCGTTTTGTTCTATAATTTGTTGCCACTTTAAAGGTAGCTTAATAATGTCTCTCTTATAGAAATCTTGCTATTTATTGGTAAAACAGTAACAATCTTCTCTTGATACCAATTTCTTATCACTAAGGAAGTTTTGCAATGCAAGAAAAACATAGTAATCGTTTGGTGCCAGGTCCAGACTATAAGGTGGATGGATCAAAACTTCCCAACCAAGCTCCCAGAGTTTCTGGCGAGTCACTGTAGATGTGAACACAACACCTCTCCTGTTGGCCAATTCGGGCTGTTCCTGGTCAGTTAGTAGCTTCAAACGGTTCAGTTGTTGACAGTAGAGATTCGAATTTAGTGTTTGACCATATGGAAGCTATTCATAATAAATGATTCCTTTCCAGTCCCACCAAATGCACAGCAAAAACTTCCTTGCCGTTAATCCTGGTTTGGCCACCGTTTGAGTAGCTTCACTGCGCTTTGACGACGATCGTTTTCGCACGATGTTGCCGTATGTGACACATTTCTCATCCTCAGTCAACATTCGTTTAAGAAATAGGTCAATTTCATTCCATTTGGCTAAGGCTTCACAGATAAAAATTCGATCTATCTTGTTTCTTTGCGTTAATTGGTCTGGCACCCAAACATCGAGTTTCTTTTTGAATCCAGCTTCGAAATGTCACTACTCCAACGAACATAAATTTGAAATTATTTAATTTACGAGATATCGATCCTAAAAAATAATAGATTTCTTTTTCCTTAAACTAATATCTATCTATCTATCTCTTTCTTTTTCTTTTATACTTCGCTCCGGTTGACGGATTTAATTTAAACGAATTCCGAACAAATCAGGAAAGGTCTGGACCCGAGTAGACACGCGCGAGCGTGCGCGCGCGCGTGCACGCCAACGCCATATTGCCATTCCTAGCGTGCTCCGCGTGGTCCATGTCGAGGGGATTCAAGGACGATCGAACGAACCGAGACGTGCTTTCCTTCCGTTTTTCCCCCACACTCCACATATTTCCTTCCTTCCTTCCTTCCTTCCATTCTTCCTTTCTCCTGTCTGCCTGTCTACTTCTGGGACTATTCTCGAGTTAGTCTACAGTAACATACGTCCAACTAGGGCCTTGTTCAAACCTCCTGCTCGATTCACAGGACACGTAAAATGCGTTTTGAACGGACTATGTGGGAAAGGTAAATCGGCTACAAGGGTTGATGTGCTGAAAAAACGACTGGCTAGAATAAAAGAAGAAAGGAAGGAAGAAAGGTAGGAAAGAAAAATGGATGGAATGGGATAAAAAAGGAAGAAAGAATAGTAAAAGATAGGAAGATAGGGCAGACAGAACGAGGAGATAGGAATACCCATACTATTGTCGGGTGTTTCCATCGACCTTACCTCTTCCTTACCCCTTACACCCCTTATCATGTCTCTTTCCATCTACGATAAGGTAACCCCTGAGATTTCTCTTCTATAAGACGATTTTTCCCATAGACGATGACAACGACGACAGCATACGTTGCGACGTCCCTTCGATCATCCCTTTTTCTTCTTATACTTCCTTTTTTTCTTCTTCTTCTTCTTCCTCTTCCTGGTATTCTTGACGAAAGACGCGAGGATTCGAACCCGAGCTCTTCCAATTTTCCTACGCGGAACACATTTTGCATTATCGCACCGAGAAGAAATCCGATTATCGTCCGTACCTCTACTTACCTACCTACCCTTCCCCCTACACCCCCTTTTCTTTTCTTTTCTTTTCTTTATCGCTAGTTGAGAATTCGGTGATAGTCGTGGGCGTGTGCGTATGCGTATGTGTGTGTGTGTGTGTGTGTGTGTAGAAAGAGGAAAAAAAAATAAGGAAGAAGGAAGATATAGAATGAACGATCTGCTGTGGGTTGGTACACACGTAGGTGTATGCATAACACACTCTTCTTACATACAAATGTGTACATAGGTATATCGAGTGAATAAGAGTGTGCGTGAGAGAGAAAGAGAGATAAGGTACACCCAAGATCATTCGCGAGACTAAGCTCCCCTGGCTTAAGTTCGCCTTATTCCACGACGGCTTATATTGCAGGCACTTTATTTTGGAACCTTTTTCCCCTCGACACTATCGTACTAAGATCCAGGTTGACTATCGATCGCCAGTCACGAGACTACGCTTCTTCTTCTTCTTCATTCTACTTTTACTTTTCCTTTCTTCATTTTCTTTTGGTCTGATTCTTTCATTCATTCCTACCTTCTTTCCTACCTCGAAATCACCACAACCATTTGCATATCGTTCGATCTTGAATTTTTTATATATATTTATTAGATTATATATTTTTATATTTTTTATGTAATTAGGTGTGTCAAGTATGAAATGGAGCAAATTTTAATTCAATTACGTGCATTTTTTGTTCCATTTCAAATACATTGCGTTTAAGGGACAACGGTATGTTTTTTTTTTCGTGTATTGGATGGAAATACCATACAGGAGAATCGTTTTCTTTAACAACTTTTACACAATTGGTATTAAGGAAAAGTGAAAACTAATCTAAAACAATTCGAGTTAAAATAATGAATGTCCTTGTAGAAATACTGGATGTATACCTCTTTTGAGAACAACTAACGAATGTGACTTAGCCGTTTCTTTTTTTCTTTTCTCTTTTTTACCCTTTTCTCCTTTAACCAAACCTACCCCGTTCCTTCCTTCCACGCTCCCTCTCTTTCACCCTCGTACCCCTTAGGGAATTAATTCCAATGCTATTATTCCACCTTTCCCTCTTTAAATACCCTCTTTCGTCGGGTTAAACGTTGTCTCGAGGGCTTCTCTCTCTCTCTTTCTCTCTCTCTCCCCCTTTTTTTTATTACGAATTTTCCCATCAATCCGAAAGCCTTCTTCCCCTGTCACGCCCCTCTCGAAATTTGCAGATAAAAAAATGTTTCTATCGGTCCTTTGTACGCGAGATTGACTCGAGTGAGAGCATCGGGGAGCAAAAAAAAAACGCGTTGATTCATCTCTCTTTCTGTCTCTCTCTCTCTCTTTCTATTATTGTTACGCGTTCAACTAAGAAAATAATTATAATTGAATAATAATTTCTTCTTCTTCTTCTTTTTACTTTAGACCTAAGGCCTGTGTTTTATTGGGTTGGGTCATCCTTAGAAACTGACATCCACCTGTCCTGTCATCTTCCTGGTGATCTTCCTGTTGATCTGGATTCCTTGTGGTTTATCACCGAGTACACTGTTTTGATTAATCTATCAGCATCCTGATTCGTCCCCATCTTACTATGCTCTGGATATCGCATTGTTCTCTAATTTTTCCTAATATTGGCCTTAGGTATTTGTTTTTTTATCTCAAGTATTTGTTTCTCCATATGATGATATTCTTTAGAACTCCTAAAACAACTACTGCCTTTCTAAATTGGTTTGTTGTTTCCTTGTAAAGGTGTTTAATAATGAAATAATTCTTAATCAAATATAGTAGAGAGATAGAGAAAGAGAATAGATCCTTCAAGGATTCATCTGTCCAAGTTATCGAATTCCCCTTCACTCAGCCCTCCTTTCCCCACACTTTCCCCCCCAAAGTAAAATTTCAACTTGCACACGTTTTAACGTCATACCATTAACTATTAATATTTCCATTACGTTGCATTCGGTAAGCACGCTCAGAGAACACGTTACTACCACTACTACTAACTACCACTACTACATCATCCATGGTCAATGAATTATTCATAAAGGAACGAGTGATGTCTTACCGACAAGAGACCCTTTTCCTCGAAATCCCGCGAAACTTACTTATCGCGTGTGCAGCATAAATCAAACTTGTAATACGCTTTTGATATCGGTGTCTCAATCGAAACGTGTCATCTTTCTCTCTCTCTCTCTCTCTCTCTCTCACACTTTCACAGAGGATTTATGTATGTTTCCTCGTACACATAACTATGTGTATATCTCAAAGTATACTCGATTCTATCATTAGTTTCATACACACACACACACACACACATGTATATAAACCAAGAGATACATCTAATCGATACTAGTGAATTTCCTACCATTAGCTGGCTTGTCTCTCCTCGATTCTAACGCTCCGTTAAACTTGACCAAATTCTAGTTGTCGGTAGGAAGAAGGGAGAAGGGTGAAGGTGGGGGTCAGAAGGAGAAGAAGGTGGGGGTAACCCTCGTAACGAGCTTCATAGATGCGTTTGGATCATCCCTGTGTGATGGTGTCTGTTGGATATTACTTACGTATACATATACATATATATATATTTGGTGTATGTGTGTATCCTCTGTCTTTCTCTCTCTCTTTCTCTGTAATGTACTAATATATGTACATACACGTAGGAGATACTTAGTACGAGAGAAGCAGCAAGAGCAGCAGGCACAGGCACAGGCAGGCCCCTGTCCTGAATTGGAGTTCAATTGGGGATTGACCCCTCCGGCGCAAGACTTCTATAATTACATTTCGCATTCCACGGTGTTACGAGCATCGGCGGGCTCAACGAGCGCCAAACGAGCGCCAAACGAGTGTGCGACATCCTTCGTTTTCAAAGAGAGAGAAAGGGGGGAAAAGAGAGGGAGAGAAAGAGAGAGCCGGTTTTTATATACACTCATCGTCCTACGAATTCGTACAAATTTATCTTTCCGATGAAAAGAAGAAGAAGAAGAAGAAGGGGGGTTGTTCATGGATCAAAAGCAAGCGAACGAACGAACGAGATCCGATTCTACTCTTCGCGATCATTATCGTTTTGATTGTGATTTATGAATCTTCCTTTTTCGGTTTAAGGGTCCCTCATTCGGTATTTCGATCTTGACAAATATCATGGGAAATCATTTTTCGAAGACTTTTCTTTTTTATTTTTAGTTACACTTTTTTGTTTCCTTTTCTTTTTTTTTTTCCTTTCTCTCGAAGAGGAAGAAGAAATCGTACTCTCGTCGTTCGAGATCGTAAATAAAAGGATCGAGGAAACAATGAATCTCGTTCTGAGGGAAAGGATTTAATTTTTGGTATGCTAGCATTTTTCTTTTTTCAATTTTAATTACGAGTTTAGGTGGAAGCAACTAAAGGAGCGAGAGGGAGTGGGGTATTACGCGCACGTTGATACGTTGTTGTCTGTCAGTAATTAACCATCCGAAAGTAGAAAGAAGAGAATATATATATTCAATATAGTTGGTTGGTAAATTTGAAGGGGTAAAATTGTGTGGTGCTATTTTGAAAGCTGCCAGTAAATTTGTGGTTGCATCTCACGCGAATACGAGATTAATAATACGAGAATATGCGCTTAAGTTAGTGAAATTATGATATGATAGGTTCTATTCTTTGAGAAGAATCATGTTTTCATATACCTATTACTTACTAAAGGGTCTGATGTATTATTTTTGTCTTATTAAATAAATAAATAAATATGAAACAAAATTTTAAGCTTGAAATAAATGTAAAAATAATGGATATTTAATAGATTTCTTTTTAATACACCTAATGTAATGACGATAATACATCTTTGCCTTGAATTAAATTATAATTAAAGAAATATATTAATGATGAATATCAATTCACTCAATAGTCAAAATGTAGTGTCAGTTTGTGATGCCACTCGTTGCTTTATTCTCCATAACTCTGACTACGATTTTTATATAATTTTCTTATATTTGGTTTCATTTTTGTTCTAACCAATTGTATTACATATTACATATATTAACATATATAATAATTATAATAATAAATTAACATATATAATCTATCAATCAATATTTCCTATTAGGAATTATCTTGAACGTTTGTTATAATCTTGAATCTGTATTACACGTCCTGACTTCTTATAATTGTATTTCCAGTATTTGTATTAATAGAGTTTAATCCCGTGAAATAAAATAATATAAAATAAAATCAAAGATAAAAATTTGATTGAAATTAGAAAAAGAGAGAGAGAGAGAGAGAGAGAGAGAGAGAGAGAGAGAGAGAGAGATTGAGAGAAATTGGCGTGTTTTTAAACGATTAATCTTCGATCGATGATATACATAAATGATAATAAGAATAATTGTGTTAGGAATTAGAGACATGTCCAGAATATTCAATGAGAACGCAATCAAACGTTTGTTCCAATATTCTCGTTCATTTGGTATTATTGCTGAGAAGAGTGAAAGGATGGGAGAATGGGAAGGATTTGGAGGGAGGTGTACGGCAGACCAAATTCCATGAACCTCGTCGTGAATTCTTCGGGAATATAACAGTCGGAATAAATAGCCGTAAAACTCAGCACCGACAATAATAAATTCCTCCGTGGTACTCTTCCTCCTCCTCCTCCTCCTCCTCCCGTGTAATTTTGTAACAGCATCGAACGACAACGATTACGACGACGAGGAATGAATTCTCTAATTTGTGTAATTACAGATTTAGAGAATTTTCATCAGAGATTTGAATCATGCCAATATGTGCATTGTCCTGTCTGTAATATGCGAATGTATCTGTTCAGTTTGTATATGTGTTTGTGTGAAAGGGTGGGGGGGGGGATGAATGAGTGAGTGAGTGAGTGAGTGAGTGGGAATTGAACGGGGGTTACATGGATTTAATACCAACGAGGGACCATTATATATTCCAATAAATATTATGATACATTGGATTATATTAAACGATAAAATTTTCCAGTTTAGTAGTTATTAACTGTTATTATGAATATTGTATTTAAATACGTGTGAGGGACTCGGGTTAACGTCAAACGAACCTATTTGATTTTATACAATGCACTGAAACACACACACACACACACATTAATTTTGACGATTTATTACATTGGGTGCGTATGAAATGTAGGATTTTAAAGTTTCTTTCACTTTGGCAATTTCAGAAATATGTCGTAATATTGTTGTATGGTCAACTTTAATCCTGGTAGTAAATCCCCTCGTGGATATAGTTGGATTCGCTTCCACCAATGCCACTTCAGATCATCATCATTTTTCACAGACGTGTTTTGGGTCTTCCACGCGGATTATTTTGTAGTGAAAAATCACCAGATTGAAATTTTTAAAACCAACGGGGGCTGCACTTTCCGAACGTTGACAGACAATGTGACTCTGCTAATAGACAGTATGACTGTAAACGTGATTAGGCAAAAAATAAAAGTATAACGAAACCAGGGAGACAAACGTTCGCGTGTAAACGAAATCTGACATTTCATATGCACCAAGCTAATATATAAGTTTTGACGATTTATCAGAACACGAGATGTAATTTTTCCTAAAGAAAATTTTCCAGCATAAGAAATAAAAATATAATTCTTCAAGCTAGAAGAAATTACTTCCAGAAGGGATCGGTATAAAGGACCATACCAAAGATATAGCAGCAGCTGCATCGAAAATGAGTGTTTTCGGGTTTAATATATTTTCTAAAAGCCCTGCCTAGAAAAAGAAATAAAGTAAAAGAAAGAAATA
Organism: Mischocyttarus mexicanus; assembly: GCA_023678845.1. Classification (NCBI taxonomy): domain Eukaryota; kingdom Metazoa; phylum Arthropoda; class Insecta; order Hymenoptera; family Vespidae; genus Mischocyttarus; species Mischocyttarus mexicanus. The sequence goes on along the minus strand of JACGTP010000027.1, from coordinate 259,549 downwards.
AAGAAAGAAAGAAGGAAGGGTAGAAAGAAGAGAGTGAGAGAGGAGGATAAGGTCCATAGCGTGATGATGTCGAGTTAGGTTTGTAGAAGAAATCTCGAAGGGTTTGGAGTTTTTTCCACGGTAACATCGGCGCCTAATTTCGAGATGAACAAGAACGAATGGGATACGGGGAAAGAGGTGATGAAAGGGTTGGAGTGGTGAAGGGATGGAGGAGAGAGAAGGTCAAGCTAGAGGATGCCTATGTTGTAGTTTCTTCTTGTCGTTGTCGTCGTAGTCGTCTCGTCGAGTACGAGCTATGTGTCTGTATCTAATGAGCTAAGATCTCAGCATCCTACTTCCTGAGAGCCTCTCGAAGAATGTTAACTCTAGTATAGAAGACAAACGAGAATGGTACTATAGTAATTACCGATGTGTGTGCACACACACACACACACACACACACACATGGACGCATGTGGGCTCTTGCTCGCTCGCTTGCTCGCTTAATCGTGTTTGAAATATTTTTTTTGACAAACCTAAAACGAAACTATTGAAAAAAAGGGGTTAAAAAGAAAATAAGGGGTAAAGGAAAGTACACATCTATTGATAAATAATGTTATTTATCAAGCAGAAATATTTGTATAGTCTTTTTACGTATACAAAGTTAAAATAACGTGTCAGATGCACACGTGGAAGAACTAAATTAGAAAATACCAAAGAGAGAGAGAGAGAGAGAGAATGAGAGAGAGGAGAAAGTGGTAATAAAAGTAAAATAAAGTTATGGTGTATCTTATAGGAATACCGTGTATAATTCTCTTGAGTGAGAATACGTGTTAGCTGTATAAGCAGATATAAATTCAGATGAGCGATGAATCTTTACAGACGAGATCAAATATTAGATTGGTATTTAGGTTGTTCGCGCGAAGAATTTCTTGATATATCTTTTAACAAGTTTTACATATACATTAAGGTTTCTTTCTTTTTTTTTTTAGTCTTTTTATGGTAGAAAATAATATACAGATCGTGTATTCGTTTTATATCTTTTCCTATACCGTAGATTATTCAGAAAAATAAAGAAATAATAAATAATAATATGAAATATAAAATTACGAAGGAAAATAATATCAATTAGATCCAATATTTGTTTTTTTTAATGAAACCTTTTACCTTTTGTGTTAAAATAAATTTTATATATTCACTCGTAGAGTATTTTTTGTAAGATTATTTAACTTAATAAATATAGGATTCTCGTTAAAAATAAATATTACTTTATTTTCTATCTAATATGTTTAGATTTTCAAAAGAAGCAAGTTTTTGGAATATAACGTTGTTGAAATAAATTTGATATATTCACTCGAAGAGTATTTTTTCTAAGATTATTTAACTTGATCAAAGTACAGGATTCTCGTATAAAATAAATATTATTTTTATTTTCATGTAATATGGTTAAATTTTTAAAAGAGGCAAGTTGTTAGAATGTAAAGTTGTTGAAATAAATTTGATATATTCACTCGTAGAATATTTTTGTAAAATTATTTAACAGGACTAATATAAGATTCTCGTAAAAAATTAATATTATTTTTATTTCCATCCTAATATAGTTTGATCTTCAAAAGAGTCGTCGTATTTAGAATAAATTTTATATATTCACCCGTAGAGTATTTTTTATAAGATTATTTAACTTGACCAAAATACGATTCTCGTAGAAAGTTAAATATTATTTACATTTTCATATATTAGGTTGTCAAATATGTAAAAAGAAAGCAAAACAAAACTGCACGCAATTGAATTGAAATTTGCTGCTCCATTTCATACTTTACATGCTAATAACATGGTAAAATTTTCAAAATAGACAAGTATTAAAATTGTCGTGTCATTTGGTTAGTCTCTTTTTATTTTTTCTACGTTTTTCACGAAAATCGGATTCTTATCTCTGGCGAGAGAAACGAGTCGTCTGTTCCTGTTCCTGGCAATGTTCATTCGTTTCTTCGTTCGTTCTTTCCTTCTTTCGTTCGTTCGTTCGTTGGTTGGTTGGTTGGTTCTTTCCTTCAATGAGCAACGTTGATAAGATCTTCGGTTAAGTGATTTTTCGCATCGACGAAAGAACGACGACTTCTCTCCAAGACGACGTTTTAGATGGTAACTGTATATACGGGGAATAGCTGTCCTCGAGATCGAAGAATCGTGAGCGGAATTCGTTCCGATCGAGATACACAACATTTCTACTTTTCCGAATGGAAAGGAAGATGCGCCGCGAGACGAATCGATTTTATCGCATTTACTACTTCTCGAGATAAGGGTGCATAAAAAGAGGATGTAGTAAGTATAATAGAAACTTCAGCATTATTTGTTCAGATGTCTTTTATAACCATTTCGAGTTCCTCGGACGTATATCGATGAAGACACGCGTTGTTTTATTTTATTTTAATTTTGTATTTTTTAACGGAAGTCATCCTGTGCTATGGGTTCAAAAAAATTGAATTATTTTTATATGATTTCGAAAAGCAAAATGTTTCACGTGAAAAAAGGTACTTAATACTTGTTAATCGCGTATTTTTCGCAAGTAACGAAGACCAATATATCGTGAAAACACTCGAAAACCTTTTTTTTTCGAAATGGGTCTATTCAAAGTGGTACAACTTATGTTCTTTCAGAGATTTATGCCTAAAAATTTTTTCATATACTACTGAAATATTAATAAATATATCATAAAAAGTTCAAAGTTCTATCTTTTTATTTGTCGTCAAAAAAAATTCTTAAAAAATGCTTAAACAACTGATCCACTTAAAACTTGTTCTTTGAGATAGTTTCCATTAATCCATAAAAAGAAAGTTTCAAATAAACTCAGAATAATTAAAATTCATTTACTCGATTATTTGTTTTCCTTTCATTTCATTCGAGTATCGATATATTTTTATTTTTATGCTAGTTTTTATATCAAAGCTTATCAAAGTTATATCCCTCACGATAACGTCTTACGATCGCAAGAATTAGTTAATAAAAACTAAACAATTCATAAATTAGTTGGATATAAGCTTTATGATAGTGAAAGATAATAAAGTATACTGTAATGTTTTTATACTCGGAGTCAAACAAATATTTGCTTATGTAAAATATTACCATATGGAATAGATTGAGAGAAGTACCGAGATTTATGCTTGGTTTATGTTTTTCCCAGTAAAAATATTAATTTATTTAATGACCATTTTCTATTTTAATAACAAGTTTTGAGAAAGTTTAGAGTTAAAATGTGATCAAATATTAAAATAATTTATAACGTGGGCCAAAGTACGTGAAAAACAGAGTTGAGAAATAATATCAAAGGAATATATGCGTTTACAGGGCAAGAAGATGCGTGAGATTTGTTTTGATTAAAAAGAGAAAAACAGGAGGAAGATAGGGGGAGTGGGGGATAGGCGGAAATAACATAAAATGTAGTAATACTACCGTAATAAATGGATGGCAATAAATGCAGTAGGTATGTATACGTGTAGCCATAAACTGAGAAAGCTCTTGAGAATCTACAAAACAAATACACGTACTCTCGTAGATAAAAAGTATGCACTTTGAACCTTAAAAGCTTGACTCTACCCGTGGGGCTGTATGACCACCACTGTGTTACACTATGACCTAGGTTTATATTACTTTCTCACATTAGACACGATTTTATAATTCCTCAACGCATCCTTACTTTTTTATTCTTCTATTTTATTTTTTTTCTTCTTGTTTTCATCTCTCTTTTAGATTTATCTTTATTTTTCTATCATTATTTCTATTAAAATTATTCTAAAAAAATAATTCCTACGTTGATTAATAAACATAAAAATGTGTGTTGTCTTAATGTAACAATAGTTTTTTTTTTTTTAATGTAATTTCTGTTATCCAAAAAGCCTCTCGTATCGAGTTTTTTCAATAAATGTCAAAGATCAACGTTTCACATTTACAAATTGCTCGTGTATCAGCTTTTTTCTCTTTTTTTTTCTACTGGCTACTAAAAAGAATAAAATAAAAAAAAATATGTAATCCGAAAATCTCGGTTACGCCAGATTTATTTGATACAAATATAAAAAGATCGGTTTGTTTTTTTTTTCTCTTTTTTTTAAATCATCTTTATTAAATCGGAAAGAAGATCAGACTTTGTTTGGTTTTTTATTAACAAATATCCATAGATTGGTATAAAAAGACAAAAAAATAGTAATAAAGTTTAAAACTCGATAAAACAACGATTTTTTGATTGGAAATATTTTTACTTTTCACTCTTTTTCTCTCTCGATCAAACGATTGAAATACCCTTGTATTTTATGACCTCTGTTGCGGCAACCCACGCAACGGTGTAATCTTCTACCAAATACACGGATAATGTTCGATGTTTCGCAGTATATAAAGAATTTTCGTTTCGCTGATAGAATTTCACAACTGGCCCGTTTCCCCGGCTCCTCCCCTATCCGGTAGCAGCGGTTTTGCGTATAAGCAACACACCTATACACCTACACGCATATATTGTATTAACATACAAGAATAAATAAAAATATTTTCTGAAAGAGGAAAGAAGTTATTTGCTTAAAGAGGATTACAAACTTCTTCTTCTTCTTCTTCTTCTTCTTCTTGTTTATTCAAAGTCTCTGTTATTCGATCTCTGTTGTTGTCTTTCCATCTTTTCAGTGGTTTTCCAATTGGTCATCTGATGCAAGGTTTATTGTTTATTATTCCGGTATCTATTTGTTGAAGGATTTATCTAACTCGATTCATTTTTTAGCTTGTACTTGTCGGTAGCACCTTTCTATACCATTTCAATTTCAAATCATATAAATGCTAGTTTGGTTTATTCTATGAACTTTTTCTATTATTTACCTGACCATAAATGTCACGTCAGTTGTGTTGGGATTTTTCACGAATAACAATTTTCGTCTCGCGTGAAAAAGAATTAATAGGGGGAAGGGATAGTGGATTATTTCGAAATAAAATACTCTTAATTTGAGTGGAAGAGAAAAATTGTTGGATAAAAGTAAAGAATGATAAAGAAGGATAAATAAAAGGAAAAAAAAATGGGAAAAAAATGGGAAAAAAAAGAAAAAACATCAACTCGAGTCTTTGTTCGAGCGTATCGATCGTTGTTGTTGTTGTTGTTGTTGTTCCGGTGGTGAGATCAAAGGAGACCAACAACTTGAACGCGTTATCTTCATCATCGTGGCTAGGAGAGACTTTTTTTTTGCCTTTTAATCGTGTCGAGAAATGTGTGTCTGGCCAGCTTACGTTTACCATTCTTGGATAGAACCGAGAGGTGATTATCGTCGCATACCTGAGAAAACCTTGTTTTTTTTTCTTTTCTTCTTTTTTTTTCTTTCAAATCTACTCTCCCATTATTCACCGTTCTCTTAAATACGTAGAGAAAACGGGGTTGAGTAGAAGGAACGATAGAAGAAGGAACGATTTTTCAGAAAAAAAAAAAAAAGACACCACAGATTTATCTGAGATTTATCTCAGATGATGTTATTAGGGAACAACCGATCTCTTCAAATAAGCTATTACGGAATTAACGAGATTAAAGGGTACGAAAGATCTTTCGATTTCAACAACGGTAATATCCACACCATTCACGTAGCATTCACTCTCTTTCCTCCCTTTTTCCTACGATTTTTTTTTATGTTCCTTTGGGGTTTTAAAATTTTTTTTTCTTTACAACAAACGTAATCACCGTTGAGTAACATTTCTACGTACTCAAAATATTTCTTCTTACACTTTTTTCTAACTTTTTTTTATTAATTTATTAATTACTAATATAAACGTCAACTTCTTCTATTCGAAAGAAAATTTAGAATTGATCGATACGTACACGTCGAACTCATTTAATTGGTACAGGAAGATTTTGTGTTTTTTTTTTAAATGTTAAATAAATAATAAACCTTTTGATCTCTACGGATGCATATATACGTCCAACGGAAGTTATTAGTATGGATTATGAACGCGTATATGAGTTCGGCAAAAGTTACCAAATCTCATGGGCTTGTATATGCGTTTGCCAATTACTTTGATCTCAAGTGTAGTATAATTACAATTATCCTGTATATAAGATTAATAATATACGTATATTCCTTTTAAGCCTTATCGTACACGAATGAAATATTAATTTCATAAATATTCGGTTGGGTGGAAAAAGTAATGTCGGAGTTGCCCATTGAATTGTGACTTACAATTCGACATTCTTTTTCCACTAATCAAAAATAAAAGTTGTTTTTTGTGAAGTAATCTAAATTATTTAAAAATTTAATATTTTCTTAAAGAAAAAAAAACACGATATAAAGTATATACAATTTATATAAATAATAAGACCCCTTTTAATAAAGCTTGCTAAAAAATAATGAAAAATAGAATAAACCATTTCCAAATTTTCTCGGTCGAATGATACGCGAGATTAATATCCTGACATTTATTTTTATTTTAACCATCGTCGAAGACGAATAACAACAACGTGCGAAAGGGGGACAGGAGGTAGGAGGTAGGTAGGTAGGTAGGAAGGTAGGAGATTTGGGTTTGGCCCTTTCGGGCAAATCGGGGTGTGCGACCACGAAAGGCGCGACGAAATTATATGGTACGGGAGCGATCCTTGAACGTAATAGCACGTTATTACCGTCGTGATTATTATTATAGACCGCATATTAGCCGGTTAATCCGATCGAACGCTTTGTAACGCATTCTAGACCGGATTCTCGATTAATACGACGATATCTCCCCTATCCCCTACGTGGATGAGGACGGAACTGGACTGAAGGAGTGAGAGAAGGTGAGAGAAGGTGAAGGAAGGAAGGAAGGAAGGAAAGAAGAGGATGAACAAGGGGCATGGTGGTGGTTAACGGGGAAAACGGGGTGGCAAAAAGAGAGAAGGGGGGGATCTGGTCTCGTGTGCATCTCCGTTTACAGCACGACGGCATGTCTAAACGACATATACAAGTTGCCATGAAGAGAAAGAGTAGATGCAGACAGTTTCTTCCAACACATACACACGATAAACGTTCGCACGTCCCTTTTCGAAAGGTTTTCTGCTCCGAGCGATCATCGATCGAATCCCGATGAACACTAACTTGGACAGCGCACGTGCCAATATGCATGCTGCTATTCTACTTTCGATGTAGATCTTTTATCCGATGGAAAAAGGTACGCCGTACTTGACCTGCTTATATGCAAAATATACACACCATAGAGAAAGAGAGAGAGAAGATTTATTGTTGCTGAGAGAAGACACCACAACGTTTTAAATGTTTAATGCAATAAAATGTGGTAAACAGAAATAAAGTTTATTAAAATAATGTAATATAGGAAGAAGAGGAAAAGGTGAAACGGGGAAAGAAAGATAACTGAGAAATAGAATTCATCAGCATTAATGAATGTAAATAGGTGATAAAACAACGCAATGGTTTATTTTCTAGGAGGAAACTGGAAACAATTTTTTGTAATTACATTGATCCGACACTGAAAATCTTTTCTACGAATCCTGTTATTTTAATTTCAAAATACGAAGAGAATAATATTGTTAATTCGAATAAAAGGTTCCTTTTTTTTATTTTTTTTGTATTTTTCGAACACTCGAATAAATTCTTATCTCTGTTTTTATTTCAACGGAGAGATATGAGGGTGGTAAAGAAATCTTGGATTTGATAGATCGGTATTTTGCATCTTCCTGTTGAATATTTCATATTACCAACCCTGAAATCTCGGCACGTTTGTCGTCATTTACATTGGTGGAGGAACATCTTTGAATTCTCTTCCAATAACACGATCTTCCCTACTTGTAAGAGATAGGATAACCTTGACCCTTAAATAAATATTTCCAGAATAAAACGTTACCTTTTATGTTTTATTTAATTCCTCATTTTTTGTTTTTTTCTGTCTTTTTTTTTTTTTTTTAAATCAAAATCTAATCGATATTTCAATATCTCGTTCGTTCAAGAACGCATTAATAATTCAGATAAATTTTAATGAAATTTTCTTAGCTTACCTTGTAACGTTAAAAGGTATTTTAAAAATCACAATATTGAATATTTAATAGTCAATTTATTGTTTATCATAAAAAGAAAAAGAAAAGAAATCTTAATTGAAAACGTATATCTATCTTAAAGAAAATTGACTTTTTAGTCAATAATTTAGTTAGGTTTATGTTAGTTTGAGATGCATTATCGAGTACTTGTCTTTTATACACAAGCGAATTTAATATTCAAGTTTGCCTAGAGGACGATTTCTATCATCTGTGGATTGGTGGTGGTAGTGGTCGACATTTATCGTCGTTTACCTATCGATACTCCTCGATAAGGGCTTATAAGACTTTATCGATCGCGTTATATTTAACCTTTGGATAGAAATGCATTGCCAAGGAAATCATTTGAACGGTAATCGATTTCACCAAATGTTATGGGGGAGGGGAATACCCTTCGAAAATTATTTTTAAGGTTCCTGGATAAATATTTTCTTTCTCGCACAAAAACAATAAATAATTAAAGTAAAGAGATAAATTTTTCTAGAAGATATTTATTAAAAGAAAATATCCACACGATGATGACATTTAATTCCTTCTTAAGTTCTTAAACTTAAGAATCTTTCTCATGTTCTTAAATGGAACGTTAAGAGATAAGAGGATAATTGATATAAAGATAATTAATAAGACCTTTAGCAATTTTATGAACTAGTATAACATCAGAGATCATCCTTCTTTAATTCAAGAATAGAGTAGAATAGAATCATAGTTATGACAGTTGAAAGGCATAAGATGATATGTTTGGAAGCTAGTCTTAAAAATTGATGTTGAACTTTTTCAATGTCATAACCATGAGTGACATTATAAAAAGACCAGATAACACGACCATATATTCTAGAATAGACAATTTGAAGAGTATTATTAAAACGATCCGACATTCTATAAATAAATCCAATCGTATATTGAGTCTCCGAAAGATAATATTATTTGAATGAAATTAAAAAGAATGATCAGAGGAAACTATAATACAAAGATCTTTCATATTGGAAGCATTGTGTACGAATTGACTGTTACCAAAGATTCTGCAAGCTTTAGCAACGAATAACGCTTAGCTGTGCACCTTCTTCTTATCTTACCACCACATCTACTTCCATTTCGTAGAAGAAGAAGAAGAAGAAGATGAATATGAATATCCTAAAAGCTTCGAGAGAGAGATAGAGATATAGAAATAAAGATGAAATTTTACACTGGTTCGACTCGTATAGAGAGGAATATTTCTCATCAGTCGTTCCGCTTTATAACTCCAAGATGATACGAGTGAGTTCGAGTATGCTCGAGATGACGACGGAGACGAGAATAAGAGAAGATACTGCCAACGGAATCTGCTGCCAAGAAGAAGAAGAAGAAGAAGACGACGACGAAGAAAACGAAGATGAAAAGAAAGAGGAAATCGAAGAAGAAGAAGAAGAAGAGTTGAGTGTCTCGTCCTGCATGCATTCGCGATTCCTCGAGCTTGTCGTTCCTTCGAATGCTTCGGTTGCCTGACTTGCACCTTTGGCACAAGTTGCACGAACCTTTCCTTCCATCTTTACGACCACCGGAGGAAATATCACCCTCCTCCTTCTCCCTTTTTCTTTTTCTCCCTCATCCTCGTCATCATCATCCTCCTCGTCGATAACGCAAAGGTCCCCCCTGGATTCGGTGGCCTGTCTACAACTCTCTCTCCCTCTCTTTCTTTCTTTTTTTCTCTATTTCATTTTCTTTCTCTTGTCTCTGTACAACCCGTTGGAAGGTTGGCTACAGGTCGAAGACCGTCGTATGTATACGTCGGAGAATAGCCGTATAATGTTGTCGTGACTCGTTGCCCGTCGCGACAGATCGAACGAATGGTTACTGTAGTCGTCTTCTTCGTACTCGTTTCCTCCTTCTCCTCCTCCACCTCCACCTCTTCCTTCTACTCCTCCTTCCTCCCTCCCCCCCACTTCCCCCGGTCCCCTTTGCCTCCTCTTCAGTCCTCCTCTTTCTTGTGTCCGCCTCTGATCCTCATCGTAGTAGTGTCATTTACATGATATTGAATACAAAATTACTTGCTTGATTGCCGACTATGGTCATCCATAATGGACCCCGTCTATCCTAATTCGAATCAGTGATTTTGAAAGGAACTTTAAGTCAATCCTTCGTGTCTTTCTATTCTATCTGTTCTTTTATTATTTTTTCTAATGTCACCAAAGTCAGCAGTATCAGCAGTCTCTACACACCGGTTTTATACGTTCGATTTACTTGCTTTTCTATCTTGTCTCTTCGTTATCTATGTTAATGAGATTCTAAAATATTCTCGTTAGTGTTTAATGAGATTTATTGAGTATTAATGAGTTGAAGATTAATTGAAATCCTTGCGGTTGTCTTATGTCTTAAAGTATTGAGTTGTGTGTTTCTGGTAGGTTGGGGTGTGTGAAAGAGGTAAGCTTCTTTGATAGATTTATTTGAGATAATCGAGAATAATTTCGTTCTACTTTTTCTTAGTAAGTTTTTTACGTACTTGATAATTATTTTTATATCATATTAGGTTCGAATTATAAAAGAATTAGAGAGAGATGAAAATGCAGCGATTATTTCAACCTACGGATTATAGAATTAGAATTGTTAGCTCGTTCATTGAATTCCCCTTAATTTGGTCCCTCGCGAATACTAGTTCCCGAAACTTCAAGCTCTAATTTGGGTGAGGGGATAAAGAAATGTTCTTCTAATGAATAGAAACTTGATGAGTATTTTCAAGATCTTCATTCCAAAGTTTCAACTATTTTCTACAATTTGGAACACCTAATTGAAACAATCAATCAATTTTTGACCATAAGAAATATTCTTCAATGTATTTTATTATAATCTTGATTATTTTGTATCATGTCCTGATCTCTTATAATTGCATCAAAAAGTAAAGATAACCAGAAACTAAATAAAACATTTAATGAAACTTCGAATTAAGGTTTTTTTTTTTTCTTTCGAAGTTTTAATTATCGAAGAGAAAGACCCTCTCGAGAATGATAGAATTTGAGGGACACGAGCTATTATCTTAAGCAGATCGTCCCGGATCTCCTTAAATCTAAGGACAATGCATCGTCTCGGCTACTCGGCCTTATTCGCCTCAGAATACGGTCCAATGGGCAACCTCAATTTTCGAGGGTCACGGTAGATGCCTCTCGTGAGACATGGGATTACTCACGATACCTATTATAGAGTAGGATAGGCTATCGGTTCTATCGGGCTACGGGTAATACCGACATTATTCGTGAAATGGGTTTCGGATCTGCCAACCGCACCTCACCCCACTCTACCTCACCTCACCTCACCTCAGCTCAGTTCACTCGCACACAAACTCTAGCATCAAACAACATTAGTTCCGCAAATAGGTGCAACCGGAAAACGTTCATTTGTTTATAAATACGATACAATTCTACGATTTATTTTGTATTCTCGTTTACTTCATTTCGTTCCTAAGGATAATTACCCACGAAAGTAAGTAAACTCGCCTAATTATCCCGTTCGGTGTAGTAAAATTAAAAGAAATACGAGATAATCATTAAAGAAAGGAACAAAAAAAAAAAAAGAAACTGAAAAAAGTACTGTACGCGGAGGAAGGAGAAGGGGAGGGGGGTGTATTTATTGCTCCGCTCCTCGTAAATCACACCGATGGTGCAAGCCACTAGTTCTTCGACGTTACCTCGACGTGTAGAATTAAATACGACGTCCGTAAAGACAAATTAAGGATCTCGAGCGAGGTAAGATAGGAAGGATTCTCTCTCTCTTTCTCTCTCTTTCTCTCTTTCTCGTTCTCGCGTTCGCAAGCGCCCCATTCGAAAGGAGAGTTGGAAGAATTTTTACGCGAAACTTTATAGTCCCTATAAGCTTACTCGAGAACTTTAGATGCGCTCGCGGTTATATACACACGCATAAACACACATGCACACACACATATAAAGAGATGTGTCTTACCATCGTATAAATAGCGGAGATTCGTTGGAACGGACGCGTGGGAAGTCGTATTCGCGATCGTAAATCAACGTTCTAATCTATTCGAGGCCAGGTGTATATCCCTGCACAACCATCACCCAACCTCCCACCCTCTTTTAAAGTCCCCTCCTCCCCTTCCCCGATCCCTCCGTCCTTCTTCTTCTTTTAACTAAAGGGTGACTATACATATTTATATACATCTACGTAATCTAGGAACCTAGTGTCCGCAGTTAGGCTATTTATAGATGAGGAAAAAAAATGGCCCGTGTCGATATATCGATTCGCGTCGACCTCTGTACTCCTCCCTCCCCTTTCCTCGACCTCTTCCTCTTCATTTTCCTCCTCCTTCTCCTCGTTGTTGTCGTCGTCGTCGTCGTCGTTGTCGTCGTTGTCGTAGTCTTCGAGCAATGGCTTGCGAGTCTCACAGTTTGCTATTACATCTACGAACGTTTTTAGCCGCATCGATGACGTTCGCGTGTCTCTTTGAATTTCAATATAAGAAGAACTCCATGATTCAAGATACACGGCCCTTTATTTCCCTTATTTTTCAATTTCGTAAATTCCCTTCCACTTATTCTTCTTTGTTCGTTCGTTCTTACGTTTCTATATTTATTTCAATCCATATCATCTTCTATCTTCTTTTATCGGTATTGTAATTACACCTAACTCTTTTTTTTTTTTACATGGTATACACTTTCCTTAGAAAACTATGCAAAAATAATACATGTGACGTATCGTAAATTTGGGGATATGTTTTACAATTTTAACAAGTCGTATAAGATGAACAAACTTTAAATATTTTCCCAAAAACTTTGTTGAAATTTGAATGCACGCTTTATGTCAGAATCACGAGTAAGAAAATGTTGGAGTATTAAATTTCAAGCTCACAGTGAATGAGATCAGCTGACTTCTTTATTATCATAAACTGTCATAAATTCGATCAAATCGTCCTCGTGTCAGCAGTTTGCATGTTGTTAAAACAAATCAGAAAGTAGACCAAGTCACTCACACATGTGTGAGGATAAATCGATCGTATTCTGATTTCACAGTCAAACTTAGAATTAAACAAAAGTTCTTTTGGGATTTGTGCTGGAATAAAAAATTCGTGTAAAAAAGTATATGGTTGAATCGTGTTATTTGAAAATCATGTAAAAAAATTGTTAGGTGTATTATGCAATATCGTAAGGAACGTTAATAATCTTTGTATCTTTCTTCATTTTCTTATATTTTTATTTTTTTATTTTTCTATAACACTTTATGCAATACGAGATAAAAAGGAAATGCAATCTTGAAAAGATATGTGTGTGTGTGTATATTTGTAGGTGACTTTGGTGCGATTTAATAAATTTCTTTCTCTCAAAAGGAGAAGGAAGAAGAAGAAGAAGAAGAAGAAGGGTGTTTGAATTTCAAATACTGTCAACGTGTTGACGCGAAAATAGATATCCGGTGACAAGAATGTAGTTGACATTTTTATTTATTTCATTCCTAGACTATGTTAAGAAAGATTGAATCTTATTTATCTCTCTCTCCCCATTTTTTTTCTCGTTAAAATAAGAGGAAGGTAAAGGATACTCGTTGTAATCGATTTTGACAGAGTACGGAAATTTCGATCAATTAGATTCAACGACGAGGGAGGGGAGGGGAATATCATTGGATAGATAGAAAAAAAAAGAAAATCTTTGTTAAAAGAGATCTTGAATTAGGATCGGAGAGATAAAGGGTTGGGTGGGATCGGTTGAGAAGGGAAAAAGAAACAGGAGAGAAAGGATATCGGCTTAGTCCTGAAGAAATCGCATATCGCATCAGTTCGTTCAACGGGAATCGATGAGGAAAAAAGAAAAGAAACAAATAGAAAACGAAGAGGGAAAGAGAAAGCTTGAAAATCGAACAACAATGGAGAGAATCTCTCTCTCTCTCTCTCTCTCTCTTTCAGTTTCTCTCTTTCTCTTTTTTCGGTGCGAAAAATCCGAGTTAGCGAACGACGGGTCCCGACTACCCTTCTATCAACTGGCTCACATCCGATAATCCTTTTTCGTTCTACCTACCGTTCCTCTCGGATAGTAGTCGAATCCTATCAACGTTGATTTTTAACCACGTTGCTTCGTTCGGAAGGCTCAAAACATCGACTATACTCTCTCTTTCTCTCTCTATCTCTCTCTTTTTCTCTAACTCCTTTTTTTATTTTTATTTTTTAGATAAAAGTAGGGTTATGGTGGTGGTAGTAAAACCAATTGCCAGGAACTACCACTTACTTGCCGCGTCAGAAAACGGAAGGTGAATTTCCAATGGTATTGAGCTTCGTGTAATGTCTAGGGGCTTCAATCTGACGAAGAAAGTCTATGCATGTGTATGTTTATGTGTGTGTGTGTGTTTGCGTGTCCAAGAGAAAGAGAGAGGGAGGAAGGAAGGAAGGAAAGGAATGGGGGGAAAACGGAAAGCAAAGAGCAAGGCTCGACGGGAAATTGGTTTCGTTTGTGAAATTCCTCGAGCAGAAAGTACCACGAAACTCAGATGTCGGGTTCTCCTAGTAGTCGTCGTCGTAGTAGTCGTTGTAGTCGTAGTCTTCAAGTATTCACTCGATCTCACGCACGGAGAGTTGTCCTGATAGGCGTTACGCAAAAGGTTTCCTTGTTTATCAAGGCATTACTGAAAAAAAATACCTTTTCTGAAATATATAAGGGCTTGAATGTATCATATTTGTTGTTTATCTATCCGTCTGTTGCTCAAGTATGAAATAGAACAACTTCTCAATCCAATTATGTGCATTTTTTGGCTCCATTTCATACTTGACAATCTAATATCAGGTTGGTGCGTATGAAATGTTGGATTTAAAAGCCTCTTAAAAATTATTTTAATCCTGACACTTGCTGTGCATTATAGTAATTATCCTTTCATAGACTGGTATTGATTATTTTATACAAAATTAATGAAAATGAAATATTTATAATTCATACTGCGTAACCTGAATGAAATTGATCGATCAAAGATTAATGCAAATATTGTTTCTGAAAGAAAAGAAACTTGTTTCTATATTTTTGTATCCTACTTTAAATTAATCTTGTTATTATAATTTCAAATTTATATTAAATCACAATTAAACGTTACATTACTGTTCCTTTGTTCTTTCACAATACGCTGCATTTTGAATTGTATAAATATTATTCTTAGTTTGCTTTTTAGGAGTCTTTTCTTTCCCCAAACTTCTGCAAAAATTCCTCATTTTCGTGGGATTGTTTTCGCATAATACGTCATGGTAATTAAATGGAATTAATTATCAGAAGTAATTGTAGTAAACAATTGTACAATTGTAGATTTGTGAAGCATCATTTAGGATTAAGAGTATTTTGGAATATCGAGATGTTTAATGGAGAGAATACTGAGAGATAGTTATTTAGATTAAATACCTTGATAGCTTATTGACTAATAATAATAATAATAATAACAACAACTGTAGCCTAAGGTTCGATCTTGATCCTCTTTAGCTTTTACGTCATGTTATTCCACAATGATTATTATTGTCCTTTCGGAGTTCAAAGATATCAAGATAAATTACCGGAAGTTATGATCGATCGAAATGGGTACCTTAGGTGAGTGGGTGTGTGTGTGTGTTTGTGTGTGTATAAACATGTAAGCGTGTATACACTAACAACCAAAAGTTTCGACTTATCTTATTCCTATTTGAAATATATCTTCTACAAATGTATTTAACTTTTATTTTTTTTTTAAATAATTATTAATTAACTTATTTTTCAATAAGTTTGTTCTTTTCTCAGTTTCTTGAATTCGCATTAATTAGAATGTAAAGCTTGTTCGTATGAAAATATGAACGATGTTCCGAATTTATGCACGAACAAATATGTTTTCCTTTTTGATATTATTTTACTTAAATAACACATACGATGATGATTTAAACATTTTTTTTGTGTCTATGTTTCATATTACTTTCAGTAAAATAACGTAAAAAGTACAAACTATTGTACATGTAAAATTGTAAATGTAGGGTGAGGGACGAGGGTGAGAGCTTGTAGAAAAAAAAACTAAAATAAAAAGAGATAGAAACTTTCTCTGGATGATCTAAAAAAAAATATTAACACGAGTGAGTTGAAGAGTTTTCAGTTTAACACAGAAACAAATTTCTTTTTATTTATAACAATATATTGTATATTTATTTTATACAATTTATTTTATGAGTTTCAACATGTAAAATAAAATCTATTATTTCAAGCTTGAAATAAATGTAAAAAATTTTAAGGAGGGAAAAAAATAAGAAACTAAATTTCCAAAAATTGTCTCAAACACATTTTCTAATACATTTTAATACCTTCTTTGTAAATAAAATAATAAATAGAACTATCTATCATACACAAACACAAACACACACATACATGCAAGTTTGTAATGAAACTTGAGTTAGATGTGTACTGAAACTTTCTACGAGTAGTGTATTTGCTTTGACCAAAAAATATAGAATAAGAATAAGATAAAAAAAGAAAAATAGGAAAGATAGAGAGAATAATTAGAGGGTGGATGTAAAGAAAAAGGGAGGTGGGGGAGAAGAGAATAGAGTTATAGATAAAGGGTGTAATAAATCCTAATTAAGTGTTTCTCGTTGACCTATCGTATTGGGATAGGGTAGGTATAGATTATGCTCCAGGTATTTTCACTTCGATCGGAGATCATTATCTCGACTGGAGTCACTAGTAAATATATATATATAGCTATAGAAGTATATATATAAACTTACTTAGCTCGGAGGAATGAGAAAACTAGTTCGTAGTCGTAGATATAGGAGAGACACAATGGATTGCAATTAGACGTATAGTATTTTGCTGCTGTCTAAGAAAAGGTAATATATATTGGCTTGTTGAAAGACACTCTCTCTCTTTCTCTCTCTTTTTGACTCTCTCTGATCTTTGGTAGTAATGGTTGGTATTATTTGTTCGTTTGAGAAGACAGAATTAGCGGCTTATATGGTTGAAGTGTAGAACGACAAGTCGTAAAACAAGTTCCCTCGGGTAGTCTTACCTTTTAAGGATAACGATTTGTTCCTCATTTATCAGACTTTTAAAATCAACCGTAAGCAAAAAAGAAAACTTATTCTAGGGAGTGTGTATCTCTCTTCTTGATAGGACCTACTTCTTCTTCTTCTTCTTCTTCTTCTTCTTCTTTCTATATTTTTTTTTGGTTTGTTTCTTTTTATATTTTACTCATCCACATTTTGATTATTTCTGTTCTTTTTTCTCTTATGGTCTTGTCTTTCCCTTTACCAGCAGTACCCATT
The DNA here is from genome assembly GCA_023678845.1 of Mischocyttarus mexicanus. Taxonomy (NCBI): domain Eukaryota; kingdom Metazoa; phylum Arthropoda; class Insecta; order Hymenoptera; family Vespidae; genus Mischocyttarus; species Mischocyttarus mexicanus. Next base: position 242,315 of record JACGTP010000027.1, on the reverse strand, counting down.
TGCTTGATTCTTTTTAGAAGGCGTCGCGAAACAGAAACTTCTTTCACCGTTGTCGAAATCCCTTATTCCTTCTCTCCCACGCTTACTTTCATCCTCCACCGAGTATTTCTTTTCGGACAAAGCAACTTCTTCCAAAGATTGGCTGGCTGGTAGGTACCACGAACGGTGATTCTTTCGAGCCTGTAAACACCGTTCGAAGCAATGTAAAATAAAAAATAAAAAAGGAAACGGATAGAAGGAGTTGGAAAGGAAGAAAGAAAAAAAGGAAGAAGAGAGGGAGCTAAGCGGAAGTCAACGAACCGAAGTAGACTCTCCTCTCTCTTTCTCTCACTCTCTTCGTTTATTTTTTCTTTGATTTTTTGTTTTTTACTTTTCTTTTTTTAATTCTTTTTTTAACCTTCGCAACGCATCTCCGAAGGCGTCGTCCAAGGTATTATCGATGTACGATGTTGCGTGGGCGTTGAGGAATCGATTATTATTCCGTTTCCAACGAGCTCGTTTTAACGATTGATTTTTTCCTTTGAATGCCCGTTTCAAAAAAACAAAAAAAAAACAGACAGAAAAGAAAGATACACACGCGGGAAACGGATTTTTAATTTTTAATTTTTAGTTTGAGTATATGTGTACAAATAAGTTTATACTGTTTTTATTAAAAAATTAGATATTAAATGAATTTAAAAGATGTAAAATTACTTGCTGAGTTACTTTTAATATAAGTGCAAGTTTTTCTTGCGTTTGGCACGAATCTTGAACCAATAACTCTTCCAATTCCGCGTATTCGCACATTAATCAGCATTCCGTTTGGTATTTTGTCTTTGACGTCAAAGTCATCGTTCTTGAACTTAAAAAACCACATTCATGACAACTTCTTTCACTTAAGAAAGTCTCGAAATATGTTTCTACTAGCAATAGATGAGCATCAGCTGTAGATTTCTTTAAAGTAGTTAATCAAAAGTTCCAGCAAATGACACTTATTTGGCTCAAAACTCGACATTTTCGAACGATAAAATAATATCTGATTGAGTGTACAAATTGTACAAATTGTTCCTTTTTTTTTTGTTTTATTGTACATGTTGGTCAAATGAAACTGTTCATAATTGAAGAAGAGTTTTTGATCGATGCATGAACAATCAGTTTATAGTTCGTACATATCGAATGACTGTGGTCTGTCCGGTGGTACGCGAAAAGCGCACATGTGAATTTATAAATAAATAAATAAACGATCGTTTTAATTTTTTTCTTGTATTTTTTGATTTTTTGTTTCTTTTTTGAGCGATATAGACTAAAAAAAAAAAAAAAGAGGACAGAGCTGTGGGAAGGATAAAATGGGATGGATGGTGCGTTCGAAATGTTTGCAAAATTGGAAAACGACGTGGAAAGAAGAACAATTAGAGATGCCAATGCTATTGGCCGACACGTTTTGTTCAATGTTTAAACGTGGAAAAAACAAAATTTCTCCACCCACGAAAAACCGATCATTTTCCCCGATGCATTTCCCTTTGACAAGTAGTACCTTCAATATAAACATATTCGTATATACACATGTTTATATTCCGGATAAATACACACGTACAAATTTACGCCAATAAATTTTCTATAACGTTCTCACTGTCGTAATTGTTTTTATTGAATATTAAGTCGAATTATTGCTATAATAAATCTTATTTTTATCATTTTGATATTGGGTTGGTTGTCAAAAAATAATATCAGATTTTTGGCCATAATTCAATGAGAAAATATTTTATTTTTTAAATATTTTTTGTATTTTATATTATTTTATTTAACTATTATATTACTTAACTATTTAACTATTATTACTTAATTATTACTTACTAAATTATTAATTTACTTATATTAATGTACTTATCAATATATGATTTTATTCCTATTACCTTGTTCATGATATTATGGTAACTACAATATTATGTTGTCAAGTATGAAATGGAGCAAAAAAATGTATATAATTGAATTGAGAATTTGCTCCATTTCATACTTGACAACCTAATAATTCTAGTTAAATAATATAAAATATAGAATATTAAGTATAAAAAGTCAATTAAGAAAAAGGAAGAAACTTATGGGACGACCTTATTTGTCGTTGGACAAATAAACACCTATAAAATATTGTATTATAAAAATAAATAAATAAATAAATATTCTATTATATATTTTAAATATAATAAAAAATATAAAAACCGTGTTACTTTTATAATCGAATCAACTATACGAGTATTACTCCTCAAAACGAATTTACATCTCTCTTTTCACAAATATTTTATTTCTTAGGAAAGAAGTTACTTTAAGGATTTCCAGACTTTTGGTTTGTAATGTAGTATATATATATACACATATAGGTATATATATAAATTTCTATAGATTGTTATATAGCCGTGGGACGATAGTAACACCCGATGAACGGTTAGTGTCGGTACCATCTGCGTTTAACATCTGTATGTAACGCGTGCTACGCGAATAGAAAAAACTGCGATAACGTCGGGAATAGAAGAATGTACGAGTAGGAGAAGGAGGATGAGGAAGAGGAAGAGGAAGAGGAAGGAGGAGAAGGAGGAAGAGGAGCAGGTATAGTACCACTACTACTACTACTACTACTATTACATTGGCAGGAAGGGATCGCGAGAGAAGCTCGATTCGAAAGGAAATGATTGATCGTACCTCGACGGGGCTCGTGAATTCAATGAAATTGAATGCCAGCTTCGAAGCCGACACGACTCCCTCGATGAAGTTCATTGACTCTATTGTCAAGCACTTTCGAACGTCATCCATTATAAATGGAAATATTATATCTGTCTCTGTGTATGTGTGGATATACTACTCCTCTAATATTTTTTACTTTTCATTTTTTTTTTCTCAATTTTTTCACTCATCTTTTAACCCTTTAACCTTTTTGACAAAGATATTATCTATCTCTCGTAAGATACTAAATACGAAGGAAAGATGAAAGGAAGGAAGGAAGGAAGGAAGGAAAGAACGAAAGGAATGGTAAGGAAAGGAAAGGAAAGGAAAGGATGGAAAATATTTCTCCGCATAATTGCGGATTCAAGGAACGAAAGGAGCCAACGGGCAATTACGTTTCGCGATAAAGTACTCGAGTAATCCACGATACTGTGACGATAAATTCCCCGTCTGAGAGAACAAATATATATATATATCTATCTTCGGTGCACCTTCGAAAAGACGTACTGAACGAGCTTACGGAGAAAGATAAAAAAAAAAAGAATATATATAGAAGGAAATAAATGTACGGATGTTAAAACGAGAAAGAGAAGGAAAGAGAAGGAAAGAGAGAGAGAGAGGGAGAGGTGAAGGGAAAAACCTGGAGAATTCGCGCAAGGGATTTTTCTCAGTGACGCTCTCTTCCTATCGTTAATCCACTTGTGGTATTTTCGGTGCATCCACGTAGAATTTCCAAGGACCCTTCTTCTTTCCCTCTACCTCTTCCTCTTAACCCCCGCCTCGTGTTCCTCTTACTCCTTCTGGTTTTCCATTTCCAAGCTCGTACATTCCTAGCTCGTAGAAAGGCGACTCGAACTAAGCTCGAAATTGAAAGAAGAAGAAGAAGAAGAAGAAGCGACAAGTTTGAAATCTCAGCTATAGGAGAGGACTGCTGTTGGTGGTTGACGTCGTTACCACGAAAATGCAAGGAATAATGATCGTCTAGGAGCTAGTAGAATTTCAGGAACGCAAACCGTGTTAATGAATTACCCACTCCATTTACTAAAGCTCGCAACTCAACCAACCAACCAATCTATCTCTCATCCTATCCTTTCCCTCTCATTCCTCCCTTCTCTCCCCCCTGTAAAATTACTCATGTTCGATCTTCCATGCAATAATCTTCGAATTGCGGTTCGAGAAACCGAATTCCACTTTTTCCTCATATCGATCTTCCGTTTCAATTGTTACTCGCGTTATTTTCTAAAGAAAATGAAAAATAATAAAAAATACGAATTTGTTTATTGAAAAATACGATACGAGGTCTTTTTTTATCGGTTCTCTTCTAGTATTATACAAAAAATAAAATTGAAGTAAAGAAAAAATCATGTACAATTTCGAAACAAGTAAACGAACGAACGAACGAATGAACGAATGAACGAATGAACGACTTGTGATTCCGGGGAAAAAAGGACGTTTAAACCCAAGCAACAGAGTTCTTTTCCCCATTATGTTAAAATATGAATGCGTGGCAGTTATAATAGTTCTTTTTAAAACGTACCATGCCGCTGCCTCTGCCGCCTGGTTCGAGTAGTTGAACGAAGTTGAACACGTTGTGAACGTCGGTTACGGTTCTTTACGTTTAATGTTTCTCGGTATGGCGACCTTAAGGTCGCTGTCACCGTAATCCTCCTCTTTTGCATCTCTCTCTTACTCTCTCTTTCTCTCCCCTTCCTTCCTTCTCACTAAGTTTACAAGGACGACTGGCATCGGCCGTCTGTAATGAGCACAGACCTTTGCAAATGGTCATTCTCGTTCGTTTCTTGGATGTTTAAACGTCTCGAAGAAAATTTCAAACCCCATTTAATGAACTTTTGAAATGTTTCGGAGAAAATAATAATAATAATAATAAGATCATTTAACAGAGGGTTGCAAAATATTAACCAGTACGAATTACACAGAAAGATACAATACACCAGTCAAAATCATACATAAAACAATAGTAAACAAATTCAAACTAGAAAACAATTATGTACCCTACTATAAATACACTCTAACTATTATAACAGAAAACGAACAATGCAAATTATATTGGAATACATTACACACAGACAAAACAGTTAAATGTAACAGACTAGATATTACATTCATAGATAAAAACGAGAAAAACCACATACCTCGTCGAAATCTCAATACCCAACGACATAAAAGTAAGTCAAAAATACAGAGAAAATAATAGAAAAATATAAACTATTAGCAGAAGAGATACAAAGAATCTGGAAGCAGCAACCACTGATAATATCAGCCACAGTGATCGCACCTAATAATTTCAAATAAAACCTAACACAACTACAACTGCACCTAAACATGCATTAAGAAATATAAAATGCTATCAACCTGAAAACATGTAACATAACATGCACATTTTTAAACATTAAATGAATAATTAACCAAACTTGGCAATGTATCACCCAGTTTGAGTAAAACTCTGAAAATCGGAGAAAAATTAAAAACAAAAATAATAATAACAATAATAATAATAATAATCGAAGGAAACAAAATAAATTAAGAGAATGATCGGAATAAGAAGAAAAGTTACTCGCTCGTGGTAAGTTAATTGAAGAAGAAGTAAAAGAAAAAAGAGAAGAAGACGAAGAAAGAAGACGAAGAAAGAAGACGAAGGAAGAAGAAGACGAATAAGTCGAAGATGGTATTAATTTCTTCTAGAGAATTTTCTCGGATTTCCTTCTGGGATTCGATTCGAAAGCCTTATAGAAAAAAGCAATCGAGAACTTATTGCCTCTTAGGATTTCTCAAATCAGAGTGAAAGCGAAAACCATGGGTAACGAGTAAGTACTAGTATTTCCGCTACCCACCATTACAACAATCATCCTCCAATAGTATCCCTTAGATGAGAAATATCTTTCTAGATTCTTCACGTAAGAAGGAGAAGATATTTATTTTTCTGTAGAAAATCATTTCATTTTCTTTTTTTTTCTTTCTTATTTCCGAAGTAATATTCATTTTTATTTAAAATAGAAAATAATTTCTTCTCGATATCAATCCTACCCAGAACTGTGATGAGATATCAATAAGAAGAAGAAGAAGAAGTTTTCAATTAGTATTCGAATTAATTAAACCTTGGAATTGTATTTGAAATATTTGACGATATCGAACAAAATCCATACAAATCTGTTAGATTACGTCGTGTTTAGGATATCAAAGCATGTCGAGAGTATGCACATATCTCTCTCAATCTTTCTTATTGTTCCCTACTAACCAGGCATAGGTAGTGGGTAAAGGGGGGAAGGGGTAGGGTGAGAATAGCGAGAGTAGAATTAGTGTAGAATTACGATGGAACTCAAAAGACATCTTACGTTCGGAAATACCTCTAATCGGTTCGCTCGAATACTATGGTCTCCAACTACACAACACAGCTATCTCTATTCCGTATTATTGTCCATCTATCTGTATTTCTGTCCCTTTTCCTCTTTCATTCCCTTCCTAAGGTACCGTAGATAGATAGATATATACCCGTTAGGTGTATTATTCAGGAGCATGCGCTACTATTCCCCTACGTACAGTTGGCTCTTTACCAAAACATCATTGGTGTTACGAGTCCTTCTCGTACTTGGAACCAGCCACGAAAAGTAGCTACTGCAAATGGTTGAACATGAACATGATGACCACACCACAATCCTAAAACATTTCCTACTACCTTCTGTTAACACACGACGACGACGACGACGAGGAGTACGAATACGAGTGGTTACGATTATTCACGAGTACTAACGAACCCTACGAATAAACATCGGACGCACCTATCTCCGTAACCAAGGTTCGACCACGCAACAACCCTTCCCTCCACTCACCGAATGTAAAAAAAAAAAAAGGGGAGAGAGACAGGAGTTTCGTCCTTTTTATGCAGGGTGTGACCAAAACCGTTGGAAACTGAGAACGCCCTTCGAGGGCTTTTAAAATCGTTTTTGCTTTCACAAACTTGCTCCACTAACATTTCAAATCGTTTCATTATTTTCCTATTTCTCTTTTTTCTTCTCTTTTTGGTAATAATCATTGCTCGATTTTTTTTTTAACGTCCTATATTTGACTTTGTTAATTAGCTAAGGTTACGAGACATGTTCGATCGTTTATACAAGGTTCATGAAATATAGTATCGTTAAGTATATATAACCACTCGCCCTTCTCCCTTTCTCTCTCTCTACTACCATTTCTAAGAACTAGGATATTACTTTTTCTACGAGTTGAGCAAAGAAAACTGGCACCGAGCAGAAACTTTTTAGTATCCGTTTAAGGTTACGACTTTGTCGTCGTCGTCCCTGGCGCAACCATGAAAGGGGTACATTTTTCAAAACCGTTGGATATTATGAAACAAATGGAAAAGTTTCAAAGTTCAAAGCATTCGGTTAAATTCCTACAGAGTAAACCTTTCGACAACGTCCATTGGAGAACTTAATTAAACGTACGTTATCGTTTATGTATGAGATGAGATGAGAAGAGAAAGAGAGAAAGAGAAAGAGAGAGAAGTGAGCAGGGGGAAGAGGAAAAGGGTGCACTGGGGGACGGTGGAGGCTGAAGTGGGGTAGAGGGGGGGAGGTAGTAAAAAGGAAGGGATAAAACTGATGCAGTACATGCCAGTACCATTTGGGTTGGCTCGGAAATAGGAAGAAAAGTAGGATGTTGCTCGATGGCGGCTGTAGTTCGCTTTTAGATTTCATCTCAACTTTACCGAATTGTCCTTCGTGGTGGTGGTGGTGGTAGTCCACCGTATGGCTGAGAATTAATTATACTTTACCGTATATCGACAATTTGCGTTCTGGAACTACTAAGCTAAGACGAAACGCCGAGGAAAATTTATTTACCTAATTAACCGAACGAGTACCGGGGAATGAATTTATATATATATATATGTATGTATACGTGTGTATATAAAAGAGGGTAGATCGTCGTGCTACTTCATGGTTTAATTCGGAAGCGTATGGAGAAACGGGCAGGCCTCGAGGCAATTCTACTTCGTTAAATGAAAAGCGTATGTACATAGGAAAAGACTCGCACGCGAGATGACTAACAAGTTAGTTATAAACCCTACCCCTACCACTTGCCTATATTTCCCCTCATTTCCACGATTTTCCACTACTAAAAATATTCTTTTTTCTCCCCATTTTAAATAAATATAAGTAAAGACAGGATCGATAACTTATTCGTAATTCAACGTTTCGTGACTTTAGATAAAAGTATTTATTTATTTATTTATTTATTATTAAGTTTTAATTCTTAATTTTGTATTTTTTAAGTGAATACACTTAGGATAGTTATATTGATTAATATAAAATGAACTCAAATTCGTTTAACGAAGAATTTTCATTCCACGAAATGGTATCCTTTTATCTGCTCGTTTTATTTTATACTTACACATATACATAGATATTCACACACACACATATATACGCGTATATACACGTGCACGTTTCTTCTGATTTTCTTTTTATTCTGCACTATATTCCATGAAAAGAGGAAGAAGAGGTAGAAGAAGAAGAAGAAGAAGAAGAAGAAGAAGAAGAAGAAGAAGAAGTCGAAAGTTCGATGCGCTGTGTAATCGGAGTTTGAGTGCTTTTAAGTCGTCTGAGAATCTGCGTTTATTAACGCTCTTATCTTCCCGTTAGTTATTCAGCCGATTTCAAAGCGTATTCGCCATTTTCAAATGGTCCTTATATTCTTTTTGATTAGAAAAATGATCATTGTAACAAGTAACGATTCGCATTATGTTAATTTCTTGTCTTTTTCGAGCTTGATTATAAATCACTTTCATTTTCTATTTTTACGTGTCATCGTGTGGTCTACATCGTTCAGAGATAATAACGCTTATATTAAATATTTAAATTGAATTAATAAAAATTCTATGCGTGTGTGTTAATTATAATTAGCAGAATTGAATATTTCAATAATTAACGCGATAATAATCATTGTTATCGGTCAATAAAGTGTTGATAAAATTTATCCAATATCTCTTTTCTTTTTTTTTTTAGAATTGATTGCAAATTTAAACTAAATTATTAAAATAAGAAGAGTAAAGAATTTAAATTCGTCAAGAAAATGAAATAATACGGGACATAATTAAGCAATTGAATAATATTGGATTGGTAGGGAAAAAAATGTCAGTGTTTGGTATTGAATCGTGGTTAGAAATCCGATCTTTTTGTTTTCCAACCAACTCAGTAATATAATTTAAAATTAGCTTGATATATGGGTGTACAAATAAGTTTCCACGGTTCGACAAAATATGACTTTATCATTAAATTATGATTAAAATTATGTGAAACTTGGACTTATATTCAAAGTAATTCAGCTAACAATTTAGTATCGTTTAAATTCATTAAATGGCTAATTTTTAAATATAACAATGGCAGAAACTTATTTGTATACCATGGTTTAACCTACGTCAATAGAAATCAACACTAGATGAAAGATAAAATAACGAACGGTTAGAAATAAACTCGAGTAATATGTTTACATATACACACCGATATAAATAAAATAAACTTGTGTGTGTGTGGACCGTTAAGACATCTATTCAACTCCGACGAAGTATACAAACGAATATAAACAATGTTTTCATTGTCAGTTAACGTACGAGTGTCGTCACAAGCGGACGTATATTTTCAAAAATATCAATCGTTCGATCCGAGTTCGCGTTATTATTAAAATTAAAATTTCGTATCGTATTTTAATCGATGGTAGTACTAAAAAAAAATACAACTAATTATATAATATATAATTTCAACAAAAATCCAGAAATATAATTAAAAAATTTGTGTATATATTTTTTAAAAACGTTACAATATTTAATTTCAAATATAAAATTTTTAAAGAATAAAATAAATATTTTCAGAGCTCAGGGGTTTAAGTTTAATCTCTTTTTATGATTAGACGTTATCAATTAATGGTTAATACTCGTGTGAATTATCATCGAGTGTAGTGAAAAATAATTAAAGAAAAGTAAAGTGAAGGAAAGAAGGAAGGAAGGAAGGAAAGAGAAATAGGATCATTGGTTGGAGAAAGTCATCCTAGGTACTAAGGATTAAACGGTAGATATACTTAAGAGCTTAAGGATACTTGAACTCGATAGCCCATGCATGTCTCTATGTTTATATATATATACATGTTTGTTTGTGTGTGTGTGTGTATACTCTCTTATCTCGAGAATTTATTGCCCAGTTTCAAGAGACGTTTCGCGACTTTAAAACCGAGACGTTCGACGTTAAATGACTTTGCTGGATTTCAATGTAAGGTCGGCATCGTGAAACGAAATCGGAAAGAGAAATAAAGAAAGAAAGAATAAAAGAAAAAAAGAAAGAAAGAAAGGAAGGAAGAGAACCCGAACTCGTAACGTAGAATCAAGATAATCCAACCTGTCCGTGGAAAGTGGCGGTGAATGTTCGTACAGTTTACGAGAACGTAACAACGTGCTCGTCCTGTCGCCTTTGCTAATCCACCCCTTCTATCTCGATGCATATATCATAACTTTGTAGGAAGGTATCGCTTTTATCTCTTTTCTTCCTTTCCATATCATTCTTTATCTCATTCTTCTTTCTTTACCCTTTTTTTTTAAGTTTGACTCTTCTCTCGTAACCCGAAGTTAATCAAAATCCCGACAAGTACGTAGATCTTTGAGAAGAGATTATTACTAACTCGAAATTTATCCTTACTTTCATTTCTATACAAGACAGAAAGAGAGAGAGAGAGAGGATGGTTAATATATGTAGACTTTCAGACTTTATAATACATACATAGGAATCAAAGTTTACGAAGCTTACGTCTTTCGTGATTGATCATCGAGGTTATTGGTGGTATGCTTTGAGTACTTTCAAAGGAAGAAACAAGTTTCCTCGTTGGTATCGAACAATCTACGGATTGGTCGAGTTCGTAAAATTGGCTGGCTTTACTGTTGAAATTTCAATACGCGTGTTATACTAATCGATATACGTTAGACTAGACGAAACGTTACGGGATGTACCAAACGATCTACCACCACTATCACCACCACCACCACCAACAACTACTACTACTACTATATCAATTTCGTATGTTAGTTGGGAAATTCGAAAGGTTAATACGATCTAAAAGATCAAAGATAGAATCAATGAAATGTTGAAAGTAACTCTGTTATTTCTAACGAACTAGAAACCTAACTCTTTTGACAACTTCTACTCTAACGTTTATTCGAAAACTAAACAAGTCACACACATCCGATAATAACGTCCACGTATTCTCTCGTATTTATTTATCGTTATCTCTCAACGAGTGCTCGTTTCCGAAGAGTGTGTGAGAGAAAAAGAGTGTGAGAGGGAGAATTTGGAAAAATGTCATTCGTACTGTCATCCGCTATCGTTATACCCTTTAAAAGCCATTTCGCCACGGGATACGTGCAATATTTCAATACGAGATAGATAGATACTTTTTAATGATGTATATCAAATGGCTATAACACCATTCTGACGCGTTGGTTTCACGTAAAATATTTTCATCGTATATCTCACTTGTCATTTCCTACAATTATTATTATTATTATTACTATTATTATTATTATTATTATCATTATAATATCATATGCAAAATTATTTCACTCAATAATATAAAATATGCAAAGGTTTTTAGTTAATATATTATTTTATAATATAATATATCAAAGAAATAATTCCTATTAATACAAGGATAATACTTAGTCTCTTTTTACAAAAGAGGAGAGTAGAGGAATGAAGAAAAAAGCATTCGTACAATTACTATTATTGTTATTATATCATATGCAAAATTATTTCACTCGATAATATAAAATATGCAAAGGTTTTTTAGTAATAATAAATGTTATTTCATAATATAATATAACAAATAAATAATTCCTATTAAAACAAGATAATATTTAATCTCTTCTTTGAAGGAAGGTAGTAGAAGAAAAAAGCAGGTTTCGAGAGGAAGAAGAAATTGTCATAAATAATGGAACGAGGTGATTAAATGACCGGTTCTATCCTCCCCATAGGGGGGTTACAGAAAAAGAAGAAAATATAGAATAAAAAAAAGAAACAGACGTAGTCTTTTGGTGTTAAATTTCAGCGAATCCCAATGACTATTTGTCTCATATTATTTCTCTTCTCCAATTCTTTCCATCTGCCGATTTAAGGAGGGATATATTTCTAACTAAAACGTATGAGATATATATATATATATATTATAATCTTTTATTAGGTGCTGCCGCAGCACCGTGTCAAACAAATCTGCTAAGCGCCCACTGGTCATCCATTCTAGACACCACCTACCTTTTTCCTACCTTTGGGTCACACCATTTGGCTCACTCACACATATACCTGTATGCACGCAGCAGATATAGCAAAAAAATATCACACACACACATACACACCGAGTTATTTTATTGAACGAACACGTTCGTACTCGACTTTCGTTTCTCTGAAAGATCCTCTCTCGACGAGACTACCTTGGTGCCCACCGCCCGTTGGGAAGCACCCAACGATCGTAAACTTTTGAACACCCGTTTCCAACCAACCAACCAACCAACCACCTTTTGTGATTCTTTGGACTTTCGGAGAAAGCGAATTTCTGTTTTAAAATAGAGTGTATATAAAACACACCTCTTTTAAGAGAAGGTGAGAAATTATCGAATTTATTTAACCGATCTAAAAGCTGACCACACTGTTTGAGATATTTTTCCCTTCCTTGCAAACTCCGGAAGTTATGAAACTTTTTAATATTGTAGAGGGAACGGGGGATAGTTTAACCGGCTTTATGACATTTATCGACACGATCCGAGATTTTATTTATCAAACGTTAAAGATTTCGTTTCAAAAAAGAATTCAAGTTCTTCCCTACTCGCTTTTTTAACGCGAAAGTAAAAGACACAAATCTTTCTTGTCGTTTCTGTTGGATGGAAAAAATGGATTGACGTTTTGGTAAGATGCGTATACAGTTTAATCGAACGAATAAATACCTATCGTATAAATACCTATCGTATAAATATTACAGTTGTAAATGTAACAATAGTTATTTCCTATGTGGTGGATTATAAAACAATATGAACTTGGCTAATTGTTGGATAATTTATCGACATTTTCTATATTCATATTATAAACTGAGATTTTACTTTTTTCCAATTGATAGAAGCTTTGGTTCTTAAATAGATTCTTCTTTAGACATTCAGGTTCATTTAAAGAAAGTAAGAATTGATACATGAACGTATACAATGTTAGATTAGTATTGTTCTTTGCTATGTTGACTGATAGCTAACATACAACCACAATAAGTTAGAGAAAAATAAATTTGTTATCGTAATTAAAAATTTGTATTCAATATTACATCGTAAGAATTTAATTAAGAAATTTTGGATTATCTCGTTAAACGTTTTAACGTGAAAAATCTTTGATCGGTTCTCTGACAGAAAAGTGATTAACGTTTCGAGGGATACGTGCAGAAAGAAAAAAAGGTGGAAAAAGAAGAATGGGGGAAAAGTGGGAGAAAAGTGGGTGGTGATGTGCATAGATTTTCATCGAACGACGTTAGAAGAAGTTTCATTTCCGAACTACGAGATTAAACTCCTATCGTAGGGTATCTATCTATCTATCTATCTATCTATCTATCTATCTATCTATCGATTGATCGTACGTTCATTCGTTTGTTCATTGGTAGTGGTAGTCAGAAAGAGCGAGTCTGTTTTCTACAGCGACATCCCTTTTGCGGTGCATCTCGATGCACCGGATACTGTTTTGCCGTGGCATTGTTTGCTTTATCTTTACTCTTTTGAATACTACATACATACATACATACGAAATAGTTTTCATCGAGGACTACGACCGTACGTACCCACCATTGTCACGCAAACGATTGTTCTTCGTTCGTACGGAAACGTAAAGGGGGGTTCGGCTGAGTTTGCCGTTCCTGCTTTCTCTATTTAGCTTTAGTCGGGTCTCTGATAAAAGAGGAGAGGAATGAAGAGAAAATAGAGAAGACAGAGAGACAGAGAGAGAGAAAGAGAAAAGAGAGAAGAGGTGAGAATTAAATGTGACTCGTCGATTCGTCAGTCGAAGAATTACTTTGGCAAAATGCTTTTCTCTTTCTTTCTCTTTCATATCACGTTGAAAAGATTGAAACGACAAAAAATGAACAAATAGAAAAAGGATCTACGATGAATTTTATTTTCTACGATTTACGTTGATGATTAACACGTTGATTCAGAAATTTTTTAACATTCAACAAATATTTTTTCATTCAGGAATAGAAGAAAAAATTAGGATTTAATAATTAATGATAAATACAGAAAAATATATATTCTCATTTTATACTTCTCCGTAATAAATAAAAGAGGAATTTGAAAGATGAATTAAATCCCGTTTGTTCGATTTTTTTCGGCGAAAAATTATTCAACTAAATGCTTTCTTTTCGCGTTGCGTTAAAAAAATAAAAAAATAAAAGATCGTTCAACAAATTCGATAACATCTCTCATTGAAGTAATAAATAAAAAAAAAGAAGATAGTAAAAAGTAGGAGAAAAGAAATCGAGTTTTAATTAACATTTTTAGTACGTGTAAAGGAATTAAACAACAAAATTTTGCCTTTTCAATAAACAAAATATTAAATTAGTAACCTTTATTTTGTTTCGTTCAACGTTATACTTACACGATAGTACGTTTCCTTTCTTCCTTTCTTTTTCTCTATTCGATTGAGAATAGAAAAAAATTGCTGAGAACGCAAAAACAAAGAGATGAGAGGTTTTGCTGAGGTGCGCGTGTTTGGGTTTCAAAGAAGGTTCCTGATTTTACTGAATTTTTTTCTACTATCTCGTTGCTGCTTGTTGGATAAAGAGGGAGAGAGAATGATCATGAAGAGCAGAGTAGGTGGAGGTGGAGGAGGTGAGGTGAGGTGAGGTGAGTTAGTCTCACATGTGCGAGAAGGCAGGGACCTAAGCGAGCGTGAGCACATCAAAAGCGTCGGCTTATTAAAAAGAACGGACGTGCTGGGTCTTTGAATGGGGAGGAGGCAGAAATTGAGAGAAGGGAAGGGGGTAAATAGGAGGGTAGAAGAGAGAAAGACAGAGAAAGAGAGGAAGCGTAACATGCGTAAAACGTTCTTTTTCCTGACTCTCGGAAGTGCCAGAGACTGGCTGTTCTCTTTTCATCCGGTTCTCGAATAAATTATACACTGTAAAGATTCTCTTAAATTTACCGAGCACTCGGTTTGACCGCTAGAATATCCCTCTCCCTCCCACTGACTTCTTGTTTATTTTATTTTATTTTATTTTTTTTTAGTTTGCTTTGCTCAAGATGTGGTAGGGAGGGGAATGAATTTTATCTGTCGTTAAAATTAAATATATTTAAATTATATATATTTAATTACACTTATAAAAGATATTTTTATACTTTTTTTAATAATATTATTGTATATAATTATTGTATTATATTATTATGTATATATTAAATCTACCGGAAAGTTCTGTCCGTAATTTGTATTTGGTTTTATTCCAAAATCGGACAGAATTTTCTGGTAGATCTAATATACATATATTTAAATTATATAATATATAGATTATATTAATATTAATAATATATATCTAAATATTGGAATAAATTATTTACTATTCGAAGAGATTCGAATTAAAATTTATCGATTCCTGTTTTTCTATTAAACCAGCGGAATAATATCTTCTTACTCGCGTTTCGTCTGTTTAATTATTTATTTATTTTTAATTTGCAATATATATATTTTTTTTTTACAACGATAGGGACGAGAGTCCTTAGAAGATCATTCGTCTAAATTGTATTTAAAATTATTATTATTATTACGTATAGAAATAATTAAAATGTTACGTTTAATCAATCATTGAATTATCGTAGAATAAAATACAGATGATTAAAATTCAACTTGAACTGTTTAATAAAATATTATTTTCTATTATAGGACAATATATAACGAATTTATTTGATTGATATAAATCGTATTTAAAGATATTGTTTAAAAGAAATTTAAAAAAATGATCCAAGGAAAATACAATATGCCAAAATCTTTTATAGAATCCAATGAAGATACTTTAGAACAATAATATTCTTGTTCCATTGATTTTACAATAGATCGAAATATTTTCAACAAAAAAATTGTTTCTTCTCACCTCTCTCTCTCTCCCTTACACTATGAGTCTCTGAGCGACAATTTGAAGCGTCTAAGGAAGGTTCTTAATTAAGGCATCGATGCCTTCGTCGCGCAAGGGTAAACCAATTTCGCGCGATATAGTCACGGAAGACTTCCCTCGACAACTGCGGACTAATTTCTCTGGAGAAACTCGCATAGAGAGAGAGAGAGTGTGTATCCTGGTATTCCTTCCATCCTTCCTTCCTTCCTTCCTTCCTTCCTTGGTTCCCCTTTCCCTTTTCCTTACCATCATTCCTTCACTCTTCGTTAATAGGTAGCTGAAGTGTGGCGAGATTGAGAATTATGTCTAGAGACGAACTAACGTACGCCCACGATGATGCCAGTGTTAAACAGAATTAGAATAAGAGTGAGAGAGACAGAGAGAGAGAAGAGAGGTGAAAGTAGAAGGAAAAGGTGGAAGAGAAATACAGTGGAGGGTTGGTAGGGAATAGGTGGTGGTGGTGGTGTTGGAGGGTAGAGGAAGGTTACGTTGGTGCTTTGAAAGCTTGCTAGGTCCCTTCGGTATAGTTAGATCTTAGGAACGACCTGGAAAACTTAAAAAGGGTTGACAAAGTTTAAAAGAGATTTTAAGAAGAAGTAGAAGAAGAACTAGTCTGACGAATATTAAGTATAAAGAATAGGATTCTTTTGTAAGATGGTTAAGATTATTTTCTTTATTTATTTTTTTCTTATTTCTCCCCCTCTTTAAAATTCCTTCTTCATAATTAAACATGAACGTTACTTGTTAAACTTTAGGGTCCTTGGTTTTATTCAGATAAGGTCGATCGATTAAAAGAAAACATTTTGTCGTTTATTTTAAGATATAAAAGTAAGAAAAAAAACATAAACTGAAAATTGTATAATTGACAGAGTGGGGGTTAAGTAAAGTTAACTAAAATACACGTACACGCACATAGATTTAATTGTAATAATGAAAAGAGAATTAACTTGGGTATATAACTCGAAGCCATAAAGCGTATGGTGTTTCGAGAAGATAAGGGAAGAACGTATTTCGTAGCGAACGAGACAGCCAAGAGCCCCAGAGGGTTAAAGAAGTCTCAGAAAGAAAACGAATAGGCAGCAGGTAAAAGGTGAATAATGGTATGTAGAGACTTGCTGCTGCTGCTGGTACATACATACTGAATAGAATAGATCTCAAGGTTATCTGTGTGGGTATACCAAGGATAGACCAAGACCCGAAGTAAGCATTTATAATATTGGTTAGAAAGGGGAAGAAGATTGTGTGGGGAAACAGGGAAACAAGGGAAAAGGGAGAGTATCCTACTAGCGAGATTCTAAAGAATTTTTCACAAGAAACCATGAAGAAGATTGTCAGGGAGAAGGACAAGAGATAAGAAAAGAAAAAAAAATGATATTCGTTCACCTAAACGTGCTTTCTTCTTTCTAATTACGATATTACTTTTATTCTCAGACTTGATTTATGATCGGTTAACTTGATTCAAGATAAACTTCATATGTTTCACGTTGGATCATATTTTCTTTCAAAGTATTAACTGTTGGGTATATAAAAATATTTGTATTTTAATTAACCCTTTGGATACAGTATGATGTCACTTTCTTGCGTGACAAAATTATTTTTCCCTAAAACTCTTAAATCATTTTTGGCGTGACACTTCGTGTAGTTTAATAAAACAAATTAGTGGAAAGTAATTTTATTTAAAAAGTTCTTTCAAATTATGTTTACGTACATAAAAGTCTTGTTTTGTATACTCTCTTAGCATAAGATATTGAAATAACAAGAAATTCAATTAAAATTGGCCTAGAACAAATTAGAAAAACAATTATAATGCAAAAGAGTTAATATTTGTTTCTTTATCAATTCTATCATTCATTCTGTCATTTGGGACTCTCTCTCTTTCTAAAACGTTATGAATTAATTCCAATGCCTAATACATGTAGCAAGATATTAGAAAGTAATCGTTTAATATTTAACTTTGATAGAATGAGAAAAAAAAGGAAACCCAGTATGATACATTATTTATCGAAGATGTTTGTCGATCTCTTTGAAAATAAATTTATTTAAATATATATGTGTATGTACGTATGTGTTAGTTTTAAAAGAACGTTAAATGCGACTCAGTATTTCTAGAAACATTTACGTTCGTAGCACAAAAAGTGAGAGAGAGTGAGAGAGTGAGAGAGAAAGAGAGAAGGAATGAGAGTTCGCATAGCAGAAAATATTGCATCAGGCATTCATATGAAATTCCCGCTTTCAAGCAGATTGTAGTCGCTTTTTAAAAGTAACGATCTGCATGGACCCCGACGAAGGGTAAATCCTTCCTTCGTCTTTGTCGTAAAAATATCTGCGACTCGTACGTAATAGTCATACTAGTAAAAGTAGAAGTAGTAGTAGTAGTAGTAGTAGTAGTAATAGTAGGATGTGTTCGTGTACACTAGTTTTTCCAAGACTTCAAGGAAATGTACACGGACGTATATGAAAATTGTGTTGGAGTACTTTCGTTATTTTTCCTACCCAAACCAGACGAATGCATTGCGCTTGAATATGATATTACATATTTTATTCTATATATATATACCAAAACTCTTGTATTTACATATACATATATATATGTATGTATAATACATATGTGTATCCAAAAATCTGGAAAAATACGTAAAACGAATGGTAAAGAAAAGGAAGAGAAGTAAAATAAAGATAAAAAAAAAAAAAAGGTAAATACGTTCGACATCCAATCGTTTTGGGACGAAAAAAACTTCAAATGAGAGACAGAAAGAGAGAGAAATAGTAGTCTCGTTGTTGTTTATTCGAATCGTTTAAATCACACATAGGATATATTGTTTGGAACAATTTGTCAAAATATTGACTCGTATCGTGTACGGTATAAGATTTATGTTCCTATGGTACCGAAAAAAAAAAGGGAAGGAAGGAAGGAAGGAAAGGAATAAAAGTAAAAGGAAAAAAAAGAAGAAGAAGAGAGGAGGGGAGGAAGGAAGAATAGCGAACGATCGCAAATATCCCGGAGATTTTCTCGTCGACGGGAAGGAATTTTCGGGGACGACTCGTGCGCTGGATCCAATAGCAGGGAGAACTAATGGTAACCCCTGAGATTTACTGCAAGGAAAAAGAGAGGAAAGGGGACAAAAGAAAAGAAAAGAAAAAGGCACGAAAAAGGGGATGGTAGGTGTGATATGGTG
The DNA here is from genome assembly GCA_023678845.1 of Mischocyttarus mexicanus. NCBI lineage: Eukaryota > Metazoa > Arthropoda > Insecta > Hymenoptera > Vespidae > Mischocyttarus > Mischocyttarus mexicanus. Next base: position 223,266 of record JACGTP010000027.1, on the reverse strand, counting down.
TAGAAATGCTGAAAGAAACGAAGAAGGATAATACAAGGATAAAAGTGGAAAGGATCTAGAACCTAGTAGAACCTCTACCAACCAAAAGTTTGCAGTTTCATGAGTAATAGAACATTTGTAAGAAAGTAAGAAAAATAGAAAAAAAAAATTGAATACCGTTGGAACAAACGGGGTTGAGATTAATTCGTCGACAGAAACTATCTTTCGAGTATATAATTTACTGTTTTAACAATTCGTACATATTGTTTTTTATTTTATGTATCAAGGACTGCTAGTATTTTTCTTTCTAATTGAACGATACATGTGCAGTAACGTTCCAGTTAATTAATTTTATCGAACGTTTTTAATTAAAATATATTTTTTCCATCGTAGAAGTTTATCAAAGATGTTTCAGGGGTAAAGAGAAATAAAAGTTTATTCAGAAGTGGTATCTTAAAACTAGGAATTTGTAATGTAATAGAATTTATTTAATGATCTTGGGAGAAAGTCATCTAATAACCAAAATCAATAGAATAAATTTATACAAAGTGTACGTTAAAACATGTTTTACCTTAAAGTAGGAATTAAAGAAGAAAAAAATTATAACATAATAATAAAATAATAATAATTAACGAATAACAAGCAAACTATAAGCTCACTTTTAAAAAAACAAATTAAATTAATGCACTCGTGTGCTTTTTTTCTTCACATTTGACAGAATATCGATGAACCATTTGAAATGTATTGAATGAGTGTTAAAGATTTTCTGAGAAAAATCGACGATTGATTCTAAATCTTTTGATCCTTTGGTAATATTGTATTCACAAAATTCTATGGTGTATCTGAAAAAGTATTCTTCTATAGAAAGTTATGTGCGTGGGATGGTTAAAGGAACATAATATCGCGACAAGAAACCCCATACCTTACATCGTACAATTAAGCTCGACCGTAAAACGAACGTTTGCCGAGCATTTCTCTCCACACACACACACACAAACACACACGCATACACGCACGCATGTACGTCTCACGTGCCAAGAATTTGCTACCTCCGTGCTACCTGTAATACACCTTATCAAGGATAATTGCTCAATTAGAGTTCTACCTTGAGTAAAGTGTACTTCCTAATAAGTAATCGAACTATTATTTTCAAGACCACATCACCGTCGTCATCATCGTCTATCATTCTTTTCATTTATTTTTTTTTTTTTATTAATCTTCCCTCTCATACCAGTCGTTAATTTAAATTCAATAGTTTTCTCTTTCTCTATTTTTCTTGTTTCATTTTTATTTTTTTTTTGTGTACGTTCCGATGCAAGGACGAAAACCCGGGAGTTTGTGCGCGTAGAGGTTTAATGGAGAAAAATTCAGGTCATGGTCTTAGCGAGAATTCGTTCGAGATGAGGTCGAAGGTTAGTCGAGGAGGAGAGATAGGGGGGATTTGGATGGAAGAGGAGGAGGTATTTGTCGAGTTTTGAACGTATAACGTTAATATAATGGAATTGAATCGGTTATTTTACGTTCCATCCGTGTCCGTATTGCGATCAACTAAAGCATGTGTGTGTGTGCGTGTGCATGTATGTAGAATATGTGTGTGTGTGTGGTAAAAAGGGAAAGAGAATTAGCGAGTACAGGTAAAAATTGTTAGTTACGTCATTCCCCAACGATACCCGTTTTATTTTAGTATCTGTTTTATCCCCTCGTTAGATAGAAAAAAAAACTTATATATAAATGTGATATATATTATATTATATATAATAATAAAATATAATATAAATATAATAAATATTTCAATTCAATTATATGCATTTTTTTACTCCATTTCATACTTGACAACGTAATATAAATAAATAAAATATATATATATTTTTTCACATTTATATATTATATATAACTATGATACACATACTTGCTCTTCTAATATCTGTAACTCTCAAATAACTTCGAATATTGAAAAATCATTTTACCTAGAATATTCTAAACATGTTTAGGAATCAATTAATGTAAAAGAAAAGAAGAAAAATTCGATTAATTGAACTCATCACACGATATGACTCCCTCAACATGTGTTGCTCATTTTTATTTTCTTCTGTTCTCATCGTAAATCATATGTGTTCTCGTAAAGAGTATATAGTTTATAGTAAATAATAGTAGTATCTCATAGAACACGTTAAATGTAGAGAATAGAGGCTAATACGATCGATCGTCGCGCAATTAATTCGCGACAAAGGTTCGACAAGATTAATCACACTTTGTAGATAGACGATAAATCCGATCGATCCCGTTGGAAAACAGTCGAGTTATATCGATCGATAGCTTGCTTGCTTGGTGGAAGAGAACGAAGTGGTCGAAGAGGTGGGAGAAAGTGGAGGGGTAGGAGGAGGAGATGGAGAAGGAGGAGGAGAAAGTAGATGTGGGCTTTTAGATCGGCTTCCCGAGTCGCGAGAGTGATACGATCGTTATGTGTTCGTTAGAGTTAATTTATGTATTTATTCAAAAAGCGGTGGGTATTGAATAAACAGCCGATAATGAAAGTTCATTGTGATACGTACACGTCGACGGTGGATACCGAACGCGACCGATACCGAACGGTTAGTATCAAAACCCCCCGAGGGTAAATATTTGCCTATACTTTTCGATCTGCAAATACTTTTCGATGTATCACTTTACCAGACCAATCCTCGTTTCCCCCTTCTTTCCCACCCTCCTTTCCTTTATGCTCACTCTCTCTCTCTCTCTCTGTCTCTTTTTATATTTCTTTCTATGTTTCACTCATCGATGAATATTCGCGAACTCGTACGCGAGATCACGAATGGATCTTTATAAAATTAAACTAATATTACGAGAAGATATCGTGACATTATATATAAATCTGACTACTCCTATTAATATTTCCAACAAGTTTAATCGTAAATGTCGTTTTAATTAATTAATACTCAAATGTGTAACTTGTAATTTCTTTACTTACAAATTTTATCAACTTCAATCTCTCTCTATCTCTACTCATTTCTGGAACTTAGAATTTATCTTAATCTATTTTTATCAAAGTTGCATATAATCAAATGAAACTGACAAGAAATATAAATAAAAATGTCTCGATTATTGGAGGAATTATAATAGTTTTGTAGGTTTTGGAGAAGTTTAATCCCTAATGTTACTCATAGTATAAAGATTCTTGAATAGACATAGCATTGTATTTATGGTAAATTAAAGAAACAAAATATTGAGTTAGTGGAAAAATAATGGTTGTTCCCACCAACCAGACACTCACGATTTGAGAAAAAAAATATTGTTGTGGAGGTTTAATTTCTAATGTACATTAGCACAAAGATTCTTGAACAGGCGTGACAATGTGTTGGTACATCAGGACATCTAAGTACGAAGGACATTCCAATCAGGACATAACGGATTTGCCAATAGAATCTGCGAGAGATCCAGTAGTTTACCTACTCGTCGCCACGATTATACGTACAAACCGTGGAGGAACGCAAGCTAAATTGGATTTCGGTCTGGGATCGATGGTGTGCATCCGTGCCAACGTAATTAGGTTTTCCGTACGCGCCCTGCGGATTACGCGTCTCGATATATCCGCATAACGGATTTCATATTTTTGGTATACCTATATGTACATGTATGTGTATGTGTATGTGGGTGTAGGTGTATGTGTGTAGCTTTGAAGTGGGTGGGTGTGTAACGTTGGATGATTTCTACATGATGATTACTTGTGTTAATTGTAATATTAGGTGCAGGAAATTATAGTTCGGTGTCTTGATATTAAATTCATTCCATCGAAATAATTATTTTGTTATTGATCGTAGAATAATTTGCTAATTGTCTAAAAGATGTTCTCTAAATGATGATTACATGTTAATTGTAATATCAGGTGTAGAAAATGATATTTCGGTGTTTTGATATTAAATTCATTCCATCGAAATAATTATTTTGTTATTAGTCGTAGAATAATTTGGTAATTATCTAAAAGGTGTTCTTTAAATGATTTTTACTTCTATGTTAATTGTAATATTAAATATTGAAATTATAGTACGGTGTCTTGATATTAAATTCATTGCATAGAAATCACTATTCTGACAAATACGATGAACCAAAGTGATGACTATTTCGAAAAATGACAAATACATATGATTATAATCTAAATAAATATTGAATGTTATTAATAAAAATGGGTATAGAATTAATAATTACATTTAATATTATGCAAGAAACTTAGGTTTATCGTAACTACAGAAATAGGATATATTTAATGCATTTCGTCCACGTTCCAAAGTTAAACTCGTACGACTAGTCTCTAGATCGGATTTAAGGAGAAAGTTCTATTTCCAAAGGAAAACTTTAAGACGAGTAGTAACGCATCGTAGGACCATGTCTGAGAAGTGGCAAGTTTCGTAACATTCCATACAACATTTACCTACATTTTACTTTACATATGACTCGTTGTAGAATTATTTTCGAATCAATTCTCGATACTTTATCCTCACTTGTCATATTTATGCAATAAAACGAATAAATACTATCCAAGGTTCCTATTCGAATTCAATTAATTATTTACTACATACGATAACACGAGTTTTATTTCTATTACGAGTTGAAATTACGTAAATTTCTTTTTCCTTTTTTTTTTTTTTATCTACAAAGAACGAATTTTTCTCGTTAAAGAAAAGCAAAATGTAAAGTTTGTTCTAATCGGGTCGACGTATTTTACGATACGCGCCCAAAAGAGGGTAAAATTTAAATAGCAAAATTGCATCTGCTAAATAAAAGGAGAAAGAGGAAGAGGAAAAGGAAGAGGAAGAGGAAGAGGAAACATCTGCAGCTGGTACTTTTCAGAATACCCGAGAAAATCATGCAAATGTCTTTTGGACGTCTTTATTTTACAGGAGTGACGACGATGAGAAGAAGACCGGGTTATATTGCGATAGTAGCAACAGAGGTTGTTCCCAGTAAAAAAAAAAAAAAAAAACTACAAAAACTGCTGATTATAATTCTTTGCAATCGTAACCGACGTTAAGCCAAGAGATAATATTGAAAAAAGTAACGAGATTATACCATAAGGTATAGTCGTTAAAAGAATATCCCATAGAACGAAAACAGAAATGAACGTTCTCGCGAGAGAAAAAAAATAGAGAAAAGAAAACCAAGTTTTCATTTTTCTTCCATCGCGTGAAATAATTTCAAACTTTTATTCGCAACGTTTTGAGGTAACAAAAAAAAAAGAAATAGAAGGTTTGTTCTTAATTAATTCCGTTTTCAACGAAATTCCATCTTTTTCTTTTTCCTTTCTCGAAAAAAATCCAACATTTTATTACAATGCAATTGCATTTATTTTCTTCTCTACGCAAATAAGAAAATTCCTCTTCTCGACCGCGTTGTGTTAATATTTGGCGTTTGATCTCGCGTGTAAAAGATAAAATAAAATAATAGGAATAAAATACGATATAAATTTTTCCATTCAAACATATTGAATTTTGATCAAAAAGCGTTACGTTAAATAAAACAATAACGTTACTTAAATTAAATCAAATTCTTTGAAAATATTCAATTAATCTGGTATCGTCCTATTTCAATCAGCAATATTGATTGTTTCATTGCAATACCATTTTAAAACATATAAAAAGAAAAACCAAACATATTTCAATAATCGTACGCGTCATAGGTACGTGGTGTTATTCAAATTATTACATTTCGTATATAAATTATTACATATCGCGTAATGCGATTTGATCTAAAACACGTGACGTATAATATTAACCGTATTATATAGGAGAAGTCTATTATATTATGCAAATGTACACATATATAAATAAAAACAAATAAAGAAAAGTGTAGAGATGGAAATGTGTACGGAACAGACATACATCGGGAATGGTCGATTGTCCTTGAGGTACTTCAGGTCTAGTGCTACGTCAACAAGCACCTTTTTTCCGATGGTCCTTTTTTTTTTCCAATGGTCTAAACAACCAAACACTTCTACAAAAAGAGAATTCTACAAAGCAGAGAATGTCGTGCGATTGTAGTATTTGCTACGAATTGTATATCTCTTACTCTCTCTCTCATTCTCTTTCTCTCTTTTTAGGTATCTCGTTTTCAGCTTGTTCGTCGAAAAAAAAACAATGCACGAATGCGAACGAGTGAAAGGGGAAGAGGAAGGGTAAGGGTGGTATAGTCGACGATTTTTCCCTTCTATTGCTCTTCTCGAGCACACGAATTTCGTACCTTTCTGATGATCTCTCTCTGTGTAGGTGATGTATACGTCCAACTTGTATACACACGCGTATATGTTTTTGTGTAAATTTCAAAAATATGCTCGCACTCGGACATGGGACGAGCGAAAAAACCAAGTGAAACGACGTGGAAGTACCACTCGGTGAAACGTGCATAATCGGAACGGTTCGATATTTTCTCTCTCTTTCTCTCTCTCTCTCTCTCTCTTTATAGAGCGTTTTTTTAATCGAGATTCAACTCGATCGTACCGGTATTTCCTAACAGATTTATACTTATCGCATCCGCAAATGACGTGATTTATTTTCTCTCACTTAACTTTTCGAAATCTCGTCGAACGAACACATTTCCTGGCCGGGGTATGTGATTTAAATTACGATTTATATATAACTAGGTGTAATCGTTATTACAAGTGGAAACGATTAAAAAAGACTATTCGAGTTTGAACTGTTAAATAAATAAATAAATAAATAAAAAAATTAAATTAAAAGAGATCAAGAAAATCAGATAAAATGTATCTTCAATCGAGATAAGATCAAAATTGATTGACGCTAATATTATTTTTCCTTCCCATCGAATTTTTGTTTCAAACGAAATTCTTCAAATTCTTAAGGATTCCATTTAATTATTTTATTACTATTATTATTTTTTTTAATCTCTTTCTTCTTTTTCATTGAAAAAAATTCTTCGTAGAAGACGATTGAAGTGCCAACCTTCGATGGATTTATCGTACTCTTGATTAGACGGCATAGTAGTTTCAAGTAGAGAACATCGACTGTTCAAAACGATGCCTGTCCAATGAGCAGGAACGATTATAACGTTGAACATTGCAGATTCCTCCTAGTGCAGTATTTATCCTGGCAAAACTCGATGGATGAAAGCAATAGCTTGGAAATATTGGATCCCCGTTCGTGATTGCCGTGGCGATAAAACTGGATTCGGATATATATATATATACACGACAAAATCAGTTCATGGAGGATTTGTTTGTAAAAATCAAAAGAAAAAATAGAGTAAGCAATGAAAAGAAGAAAATAATACATGTTCCAATGGGAAAGTACGTTTTGCCATAAAATTTCTATCGGTTGGAAATTAATCTCGATAATGTTACCATTCTTTTTTTCTTAACTCTTTTTACTTTTCCTCTCTCTCTTTCTCTTCATACCAGTATTTAGAAAATTTCACCGAGGATAGTAGAGGTATACGTAATAGTATACTAATTTAAATCTAATTGGATTGCGATAACGTTAACGATGATCGTTGATTCGTTATAATAACAGCTACGCGTATATAAATTTGCTATGATAAAACATCAATGGACTCTGTATTTATAGGTCATACTGATATTAGATACGTCTGTTTTCGCATTACGTCATATAGGTTACCATACCACCTGCATAGGGTTAGTTATTTTAAATAATCGATGCACGTGTACAGGATATTATGATTATTAACGTGAATATTAGAAATACGTCAATCTACCACAAATAATCAATCAATCGATCAATCTCGCTTAATATACATTGTATTTCAAATATGTAAAATGTATTATATTTTACGTAAATCCTAATGTATTTTTAACCCTTTATTGATCAAATTATTATTTTCAAATGTAAACAAACTTTTGCAACGAAAAAATCAATAATTCTAAATTTGTATGTGCAGATTAAACAAAAATGTTTTATTTTCATTTATTAATTTATTTTGTTTGTTTGTTTATTCGTTATCAATATTGTTATTGGTTATCTCAGAGATATCATATAATTAAGATGTAATCTTGTTAAAGAAACTCAAATTATTTGGTAAAATGTCGATATATATTCTTATGTGACCTGAAAGTAACACAGACCCATAGACGACTAAATATTTTATTTATTTATTTTTTTATTATTATTTTAGAAAAGTAAAGTAAAGAAAAGAACGGGTTAATTTAGCTGTGAAACACGTGTAGATTCGCACGATGAATTAGTCAAAGACTAGAAAGATAAAGAAAGAGAGAGTGAGAGAGAGAGAGAGAAAGAGAGTAAATGAATGAAAAGCCGATTAAGCTTTGTGACTCTTTGTCGATTGAACTGTTTACAGAGACGCGTAGAAAAGTAGACGAAAGGATCGATAGTTCGAGATACCTTGTAAAATGCACGGATTTCGACTTAAGCGCATTTCACCGTTCGAATGCTCGAGATCGAGTTTAGTTTACGTTTCAATTGCTATCCTTTTGTTTTTTACTGTAATGAACGACACACTCGTTTAAAAAATACAAAACAACATACAAAATTCTTCTACTTTGATTCATTTATTTTACATGTTAGTTTAGAGAGAAAGAAATCCATTACTTTTACGTGAACTACAAGATTTTACTTAACATGTTTCTCGGATTGTTCAATTTGGATCAAATATGCACTGTTTTGTTCTATAATTTGTTGCCATTTTAAAGGTAGCTTAATAATGTCTCTCTTATAGAAATCTTGTTATTTATTGGCAAAACACTAACAATCTTCTCTTGATGCCAATTTCTTATCACTAAGGAAGTTTTGCAATGCAAGAAAAACGTAGTAATCGTTTGGTGCCAGGTCCAGACTATAAGGTGGATGGATCAAAACTTCCCAACCAAGCTCCCGGAGTTTCTGGCGAGTCACTGTAGATGTGAACATAACACCTCTCCTGTTGGCCAATTCGGGCTGTTCCTGGTCAGTTGGTAGCTTCAAACGGTTCAGTTGTTGACAGTAGATATCCGAATTTAGTGTTTGACCATATGGAAGCTATTCATAATAAATGATTCCTTTCCAGTCCCACCAAATGCACAGCAAAAGCTTCCTTGTCGTTAGTCCTGGTTTGGCCACCGTTTGAGCAGCTTCACTGCGCTTTGACGACGATCGTTTTCGCACGATGTTGTCGTATGTGACACATATCTCATCCTCAGTCAACATTCGTTTAAGAAATAGGTCAATTTCACTCCATTTGGTCAAGGCTTCACAGATAGAAATTCGATCCATCGTGTTTCTTTACGTTAATTGGTCTAGCACCCAAACATCGAGTTTCTTTTTGAATCCAGCTTTGTGCAAGTGGTTTAAAACTGTTTTATGGTCGATCTTTAGCTCCTAATCGATACTACGACTGCTAACATGCCGATCAACTTCGATTATTTCTGTGATTTTATCGACATTTTCGACAAACAGGCTCTACCTGTGCGAGATGCATTTTTAACATCGTAAATACCTGGACGGAATTGAAACCAAAATTGCACGTAATTGGCTGTTGAAGTATCGGCACTGTAAACACCATACACAATTCCAGCCATCTGGTTTGCATTTTCGCTTTTATTTGTTAAAATTGATTTTTACGGTTGAAGAAATAGGTTCAGTCTTGTTTGATGAAAATTTTTTTCATTCGTTCCAATATCAACGATCTAAATCAATTAGAGTTTTATCAAGGTTTCTTCTCGTCGTTACACGTTTCATCAAAGGAAAGCCATTTCCTTGGAGAATTTTTGTACCCTTATCGATGTTCGATGGAAAAAAGGATTTCAAAAGAGTCGATGGGAAACGATTTACAACTGAATAGTCAGAGTAACTTTTTAATTTAACGTACTTCTTTTCTACTTATCTATGTCCTATTTGTACCATCAACTCTTCAATCTATTTCCAGATAGTTTAATCTTAAAATCGAATCATGCCCGATCAACGAGACATATTAAACTTTCCTAAACTCTTTTTCTTTTTAAAACGATTCCAACATAAATCAATAAAACTTCCTAAACGTATTTCAATTCAAAATCCTAGCTTCCCTTTTTTAAAAGAAATTCTAATCTAAGGGGATTAACATTCTGATCGATTTAATTTCACGAGAATTCTCTTCGTTGTCAATGATACCTGTTTTGTTTCTTTTTTTTTGTACACACACATACAACGGAAGCCCTTTTTTATTCGAAGGACAGCAAAAAGAGTACGTAGAGTATAGGGGAAATTTGGTTGTTAACCTTCGTCGAAAACTAAATGCAAGAGTTTCCTAACATTCCAGGGAATTTATTTGAACATTTGTACAATGAGATTCATTGTATGCATTGTATCAGTATGTTCCATTCACGCGTTCCCTTTCTCCCTTGTTCAGCACCCTTTACGCTTTGATATTCCTCTCTCTCTCTCTCCCTATTGGATACAATAGATTGTATACATTGGTCGTTTGCCATGGTCAGCAGAAGCTCAACAACACAGAGTAGTAGGTGAACGTTGAATTCCTAGGACGACATCATCGCTAGATTACGTTCGGTCCATGCATCTAGGGTTTCTCTGAATCCGAGTCTACTGTTGCTATGAAATAAGCCACGGAAACACTACGGACAGTCCGGGCACCGATTTCCTAAGTGCCTAATCGCGTATAATAGCGAACCAAGCAGAATGGAACATAGCATAACAGAACGTTAACGGAGAATAGTAGGCTAGCATTGCTCCTGCCTACCAACTCTCGTCGCGTGCCACTTACAATTAGAGAAACACGTATATGATCATCGTGCAAACTACGTGATTCCCCTTTACACCCCTCACCCACCCATGCACCATCTCCTGCTACTGGTGTCCATTGTGGAAAGTGGCACGATTGAGATAATTTATAAGTTCGTGCGAGCTTCAATCGTCTGCGGAAACGTTTACATATTATCTACTTTATTACATATACGATAACTATGATTTTAATATCATCTCCTGTATCTAAAGTTTCTTATCTTTTTTGGTTTTTCTTCATCGTTAAGCAACAACGATTTACTTTGCTTAGAGATTGGTTTATCATTTAATTAGAATTATATCTATCGGTGTTCTGGTGATTCAATTAGTTTAAATGCAACGGATGGTTTATGAATTTGGAATAAAAGTAAAATATTAGGTTGGTGGAAAAGAAGTGTCGGATATTTCTATTGAATTGTGGCTAATTATTCGACATTTTTTTTTCACCAACCTTATTTATGTATATTAGATTGTCCTATAAGTTTCTTCTTTATTTTTCAGTGTAAAGTAATCTAAAATATAAAATATTAAGTATAAAACGTTAATTAAGAATTAGGAAACTTAATGTCCAAGTTATAGAGGGAAAGGTTGTGTATAAATTTCCTGTTAATTTAGCAAACAAATTAATTTACATAAAAATGAAATACACCGGACAATCCAATAATATATCGTTTAATTTAAATATATTTGTCTTTTTTATTTCCTTTACGAACTAAACTCTACGGTAGAGAAATGATGCACGATGTCAATATGTGAACGCGGTTGGGATGATATTGGAAAAATGAACAGTGGATTATAGTGGACTATAGAAATGTTAGGTGGATTATAAGACGAAGATCAAGGCCACTGTTTGCTAACATTCAAATTAACCAGTGTACATAAAAGCTTATTCTATTCTCTCTATAAAGGGACTTTTCACTATTCTATTACTTTTACCACCGTTTCGTGCTACCTCTCTCTCTTTCTCTCTCTGTTCGTTCTTTTTCATACATCGCAGTCTGGCACGCGAAAGCTATTTCGCGACGTGTCACGAGTCATTAGAAGGCTACTCGTCGACATCTCTCGAGCATGGTTTGCTCGTTCGAGCATGGTTTGCTCGTTCGAGCACCATTTATGTAAAGGGTGTTCCAAAATTGACTCCATCCTAAACGATATCACTTAAATTAAATCATATTTTTAAAGTAGTCCTTTCAAGATCTCTAGTTGTAATAATAACTGTATTACTCACGCTTATACGTACACGTATGTATTCATACTCGAACTTGATGAAGCAAGGTCGGTGGTGCAATATATGCAAAATTTAATTTGTCAAGAAAAATGAACTGTGCTAATATAACATGCTCGTATGCTTTATGACATTAAAATACATTTTTAAATACAATTAGATACTTTTATTATGTTTACTATTCTAAATTATTAGGTTTGTCCCATAAGTTTCTTCCTTTTTCTTAATTAACTTTTCATATTTAATATTTTATATTTCATATTATTTTATTATTATTTTCTATTATTAGATTGTCAAGTATGAAATAAATGTACATAATTGAATTGACAATTTGCTCCATTTCATATTTGACAACCTAATATAATACTATTTCGCTAATTAATTAATCTAGTAAAATAAAATAAAGTATTCTATCATACTCCAATTTATTAAACAAGAATATTCATTTTATATTTGTCCATCGTAAAATCATCGAATATTGAATGCAATCTAATTAACACGTTTAAAAGAATTTTGATTCAAACGTACACTAAGTTTGATTGAATCGTAAGATTGAAAATAAAAGTAGATGAGTAAGAAAGAAAAGAAAAAGGAATAGCAATTGGAAGTATTCACTTTGATACACCCTTTATATCGAATGGAATACGTATCCGTCGTGGAACGTTGTGGTGGCGCCCAGCCAGAAATGCCTGATGAGTACTCCTAACGTGGCGGACATATTTTTAAAGTGCCTCACTTACACGCCTCTTCTTCTTCTTCTTCTTCTTCTTCTTCTTCTTCTGCTTTTGCTTCTTCGGTCCAAGACTTTGGCTGCGAGCAAAAGCAGCAAGCATGACAGTTTTACCACACAGAACGAAACAAGATCTAAAGTTTCATTTTTTTTTGAAGTCCCATCGACATTGACATACGTTTATTATTCCTCGTTTCATGATCTTTCGTAGAAATTTCAAGAATATCTTCATTGATCATCTCCTTCTCTCTTCTCACCTTTCCTTTATTCTATCGATTTCTCCCATTTTCTAATAAAACGATAAATCAACAATTCGGATGACATAATAATAGAATTAGCGTGTTCTTGTGGTGTAGACGTGAGAATAAAAATGAAAAATAGGAGAAAATAATAAAAAGAAAAGAAAAGAAAAGTAAAGAAACATTGGTGAGAAATTAATTAAAAATTGTTCTCTTCTTTACCAGAGGCAAAAAAAAAAAAGGGGGAACATTAATCATCAAGTTGTTTTCTGGAGAACAACCAACCCTTCTCACCGGAGTTGTATAAAACGCGTGACAGTTTTCGCTTCTGGTATAAAAAACTGCTCTCGTTCTTTCTCCCTCTCTCTCTCTCTTTTTCTTCTTCTACTTCTTCTTATTCTAACGAGTAATAAAAAAAGACAAACGTTGGTTAAACTTTTCAAAAACTAATTTGGAAAAATTATTTTACACACATTTGTAATTTTAAATCAATTTTTTTCCCTCACAATTTTATTTTATCCGAACGAAACTATCGAATACCAACACATACATACATGCATATAAAAAGACATATACTTACACAAAAAAAAAAAGAATAAAAGTAGAATTCCCCCATCGGATTTCAATCCTCCTGTCAGTATTAGGTAAACCCAAGGAAACCAAACAAGTTCGATCTTCGATGCTCGTTGTTTCCCATTTGATATCAGCAATCCAACTTCAAGCAAGTTCCTTACAAGTTTCGTTACCGCAAACGATAGAAGGTTAGAAACTGCATTTACCGAATTTCTAAACTTTCTCTACCCCTCTCCCTTTCTCTCTCTCTCTACACCCCTCTTCCCCCCATACAACCTTTAACTTAAACGTTTCGCGCATCGTTTAACGTTTAACCTTTATGAAACAAAGTTGTTATGCGGTGTATGTATAATGTATTATTATACGTTTGAAGAAGAACGATAAAATATCTTCCTTCCTTCCTTCTTTCCTTCCTTTTTTTATTATTTTCTTTTTTGTATTCTCTTTTTCATCAAAAGAAGATAATCGAAAAATGCGGTAACGAAAATCTTCATTTGAATAACAAAAAATAATTGACAATATTCCCCATCATAATAATAATCATCATCATCATCATCATCCTGTTACCTTCTCTAACATCTTTCTATTGTCCCCTATTAAATATCAGAGTTAGTTGGCCCGTAGATAAGCGTACAAAGCTTCCTACAATAAAGATCCGCATTGTACTTGGAAACTATTAGAACAGCTCGTTATCTACGTTTCTCTTTCTCTCTCTCTTTGTGTGTGTGTGTGTGTGTGTAAAAGAGAAAGAGAGAGAGAGACACACATATACATGCATACATGCACACTGAATATCGTTTGTTTGCAAATTCGGAAGTTGTCGGAAAATTCGTTTCAATTATGGGAACTAGGATAGCAAGTTGTTATCGCGAAAATGAAAAGTTTATTCTGGTTTATTCAGCAAAGTAGGTTCAAACTGGGCGCGGATGCAGATATTATGATGGTACAGAGGAAAACGGGGGAAGTGGGAAGTGGGAAGTGGAGGAGAAGAGGGTATAAGAAAAGGTAGGAAGAAAGAAAGAAATAAAGAAAAAGTAGAAATAGGAAAAGAGGAAAAGGAGAAGGAAAAGGAGAAGGAAAAGGAGGATTGTCCGCTGCAATAACTTTCTCATTATTTCACGACAGGCACCTTCTCTAAATTGCTTAAAGGTTACCGTTACCGTGGCTTCTCTCATTAACCGGCTACACGCTAACTCTCATCTTCTTGAACTTGTCATGCAACGGGTAGAAACTTCTCGACGTCTTATTGAGTTATTAATGGCTTGAATCTGTCGGCGGTTTCACCCCGGAACTTCAAAATCTCTCTCTCTCTTTCTCTCTCTTTCTCTTTCTCTTTCTCTCCTTTGGTGTTATAATATGCTTGACGTTAATCGACGTAAAACTAACAAATCCATTTACAAAGACAAGAAAACGAAGAAAAAGAATAAAAGAATAATAAAGGATGATGGTAAAAAAGGGAGGGGTGGATTATGACCCATTTAACCATTTGCGGACGATCATCGCATATATCGGTTTTTCGTAAACCAACGATTTGGCCAATCAACTTGTATGTGCGTTTGGCTAAAACAATTGACAGAGCTGACAGAACACATATGTGTGTGTCTTTATGACCGAGGAACTTGTATTGAATAATATTTGCTATGAAGAATTATTTTCAATGTTTATTACAATCTTGAATCAGTATTAACACTTAGCCAACCGCGTGCATGGTCTACAGTAAACTGTACGATTTCTATCGCGGATTTTTCGCAACGCGAATGATTCTATTTGAAATAAAAGAAATCTGATTTACTTTAAAGTAGCAAAGATCTCCTTTGTAATTGTTTTTTTCTTATTCTTGTATTAATTGGCTATTTTCCTGTAAAATAAAATCAAATCAAATCAGCGTTTGGCAAAAACAACCGATAGAACCAAAAGATTCCCAACCTCGCAGTACAGTTTGCTTCGTACTGTCCCATCTGCAAAGAGTTTTAAGGGGACAAATAATACGAAATGGAATTAATTCGAACAAAAATGAAAATAAAAAGGATTAAAGGAGAAAAGAAAAGAAAAGTAAGAAGAAGAAAAATGTAATGAGATCTTCCTAAGAAGAATTTCATCGAGATAAATCAGATCGGTTCGGTTAAGTTCATTTAGAAATCCACAGGGAATCAAGGAGGAATCTCTCAAGAGACTAAGCGAGAAAGAGAGAGAAAGAGAGAGAGAGGAAAAGAGAGGTGGGGAAAGAGGAAAGGGTCAGCGGCAGCCGTTAATTTCGTAGAATCGTCTTTTCTGTCCAGTCGGAGAAGTTCTGCGGAGATGGTGTTAAAATACCTGCCCATTAACCGGTCCCACGTTAACTCGCCTTCCGTTGGTCGCTGTAAACCATAAGGAAGAAAGAGACAGACAGTTAGTTAGTTCGAGAGAGAGAGTGAGAGTGAGAGTGAGACAAAGATAGGGGAACCGAAGCTTAGCTACATCCTCTTCTCTCGCACACAATGCCAAACCACAGGCAGGCAAGCAAGCGGTCTACGTGTGGATATTCCATCGACTTGCTTGTGGTCGTCTTACCGCATGCATCCTCTCTACCCTTACCTCACCTTACCTCACTTTACCTCACCTAACCTACCCCCCGTTCTTCTTCTTTCTCCTAACACAGTCAGACTCTGTTCGTAATAAACGCATATCCACCCATGCATTCGTCCGCTCCTCTCTAAAAACTCGAGAAACCGAGACGAAACTCTGGTCAGACGCATAAATATTGTCTCTCTCTTCTGTTGGTCCTTTCACCTTCCCCTTTCCACCCTCTTCCTCTGACTCTTTCAGTCTCTCTTACTCATTCTCCGTCTCCATTACTGTCTCTCTTGCGTCGCACCCATTCGTGAATTCCTCTTCTCGACATGTAACTTCACACCTCGTATCATTCATACCTCCCACTCTGCTCGTTCCACTCACCATAATCTCATACTCTTTCATCTTCCATTTCATCTCTCTCTCTCTCTCTCTGTCTCTCTTTCTGTTTCTTTTTCTACATAATGATTACCATCTCCGTCGATTTGGAGTCTTCGTCCCACCTCTTTTTCTTTTTCTTCTTTTTCTACTTCTTCTTTTTCTTCTTTTTTTGCTGCTGCTGCTGCCTGCTATCGTCTCGACTTTAACGACCGAGAGAAACGATCTGTTTCCAAGTGGGACGCGTCTAATTGGGCCGTGTAACATTAAATGGGACCGGCAAATGTTCAAAGAGTTTCACGTGGCTTATGAGAGAGAAAAATAAGGCCCTCTCTCTCTATCTCTTCTTTGACCAAATGGAACCGAAAAAAGAACCAAAGACAAAATTGTTCTTCCATGAAAAAAAGTGTGTATGGGCAACAAGTAAAGAGCGAAAGAATGAAATAATGAAAGAGAAAAAGAGAGAAAGAGAGAGAGAGATAATAAAATCCGTAATGTGCCAACAAAATGCATCGTTATTGCACCGTATGAAAACTAAAATGCGATCCGTTACGCTCGTTTCATTCTGGAACCTTTTTGAATTCGTTCAGTCGAAGCAAACACAGGTCGAATCGAACGTGACAACGGGATTTTCTGTCTTTTTTTCTTTTATCCTTATTGTATTCTTCTCCTCTTCCTCCTCCTTCTCATTCTTTCGTGAAAAAGAAAGAAAAAAGATATTAGTCTACTACGACCATAAGCACGGCGAATGCATAATATTTTCTTACCTAGTTCTATTGTATTCTCGAAAATAAGGAAAAAATGTATGCATTTATGTGTGTGTGTATGAGAGAAAGAGAGATGGTAAAGGTGATACAGGTTTAGTAAAGCTACATCTTCCTTAAAGAAAACGCCTCGTTTTGTAGAAAAGGAAGAAAGAAAGTAAAGAAAAAAAAGAAAGAAAGAAAGAAAATCCTGTCTACTTTTCTTCTTCTTTACCTTAGCAGGGAAAATGGCAAATGCTAAAAAGCTTTTACCGAGATTAGAAGTTTATGAATTTGCAGGTTGTATGTAACATCCCATGGCATTTCTTGCGTTGGAACATTTTCACCTAACAAGTATTACGGAAGAGAAGAAAATCTTTCGTCCGATGTTAAAAGATAGAGAAAAATAATATCAGAAAATGAGATAGAAAAAGAGAGAGAGAGAGAGAAAGAACGAAAAGATTTCATAGTTATTTTCTTAAGATTAATATTACCTCTTTATATTATTATGAATTATTCGAAATATATGATACACATTTGACGGAATCTGTAGTAGTAATGCTTGGAACGTTGGTATGTATAACACACATACATATACATACGTAGGATACATGGAATGTTCACGTAATACCTCTTGGCATGTAATATCGGCAAGAAGATAAGAGCTACTAATTGGTCTATAGTTTGTAGTAAATTCTGAGCAAATAGGATGGCTACTAATAAGCGAAACAATGTTTCCAACAACCATACGTACGAGTCAACTGTATATTATACTTTAAGATTTTTCACATTCACGTAATGTATGTTTTATAATGAAAAATTTTAAAAGAATAAGAAAATGAAGTAATACGTGTACGTCTCTATGTGTATGAGTATGTGTATGTGTGTGTGTTTGTGTGAATGTGTGTCGTTTTCATATACGAGAACGAAAACGCGTAAATTTGCGTGTAATCGAAAATTCACGAGGCGTGGGATAACGAGTTCATTGTCGTCGAGTGCGTAAATCCAAAGAGGAAGAAGAAGAAGAAGAAAAAAAAGAAAATTTAGATTGGTCGAGATCTTTTATAGGAAGTAAAGGGAAGAGAAAGGGAGATAGAAATTTCACGTACACGTGGGCGTGGAAGAGGAACGTGGGCGCCCCATTCTGGTATTCCGTTAGGGTTCGGCCTTTAAGAAAAACAGGGAAGGGACTGGATGGGTAAACGTAGTATCTTTCTCTCTCTCTCTCTCTCTCTCTTTCTTTGAAAATATGGTGAACGGCGTTGAACGACTACGAGCCCAAGGGTTGTCGACGTAGTTGTCGGGCACGAGTCCAAGTTCTTCGTATACCTGAAAATTATCCGACCAATATGATAACTCGACCACTTATGTCTTTTGCCGGACCATTACGGCCCCATTGTGCTGACATTACGACCATTCTAACTTCACCTTTATCCACATTTATTTGTACCCTGGTTAACCTGCCTAATGGAATACTACTTTTATATTTACTTCATTTAACATATTATTTTTATTAAATATTCTTCTTATATATAAACGTGTTGGGATTATTTTCAAATGGATATTTATATGCATATATAAATTATATAATATTTATATATTATATTATACATCGTATACATAAATTTTTATACACACCAACGTTCCAAGCATATAATATATATAATATATAATATACTATATATAATACTATATAACTATACATAATACTATACATAATACTATACATAATACTATACATAATGCTATACATAATACTATATATTATACTATATATTATACTATATACTATACATATTACTATATATACTATATATATATATATATATTATATGTATATTTATATTATATATATGTATATAAGTATATCCATTTGAAAATAATCCCAACACGTTTATATATAAGAATATTTAATGAAAATAATTTATTAATATATATATTATATCATTTCTCATTGTTAACTAATTAACTTTGCAAAACAGTTAAAACAACCCTAACGCAATTCTTGGTATTCAAATTACAATGTGTTTCTCAGCCCCCTTGAAAATTACTTTCTCATTTTATTCTTAACGACTATTTAGCATCATCTTCTTCTTCCTCTCCTTTTTTTTCTTTATCTTCATTTTTATCCTCCACCTTTCTTTCCCTTTTTCGTTAACTAATATTTAAACGTTAGTACAGGGGTTATATTATTAAGTAAATTTATCGTCTTCCATTGTTAACTAGTTAACTTTTCATAATTTAACCCTCAACCCCTCTCTTTTCCAACACCCCACCACAAATTCTAAGTACCAGTACTTTTCTTCTCTTCTAAAAACCGTGAACGCGTTAACAAACTCATTACGGTAAATAATGAAAAGATAGTTCCTTTTTTATTTTCTTCTTTTTATTTTATTTCTCGAAGAAATGAAGAAAAAGCATGAAATTTAAAAAAAAAAGACCAACATGAAAATCTTCTTTCCTTTCACCTTGCCTCTATTTACCTCTCTCCACTTTATCGATTTTTCTTTGGCAAAGAGAAAAAGAGAGATTGACAATAAGAGAAAATCATGAATATTTCAAATAAAAGAGAGAGAGAGATAGACTGAAATAGGATCTAAAAAGTCAGAATAAAAATAGAAAGGAAAATAAGAAAAGATAAATAAGGGAATCGCGGTGTCTCGAGTTTCAGACGAATGGCGTCTAGGAAAGCAAAGCAGAGCGAAACAATTGAAAAGGAGGGTAGAGATAATAGAGAAAAGGGAAGGTATGAGAAGAGTAGGGGAAGGGTATGGGGAGAGTATGGGGAGGTTGGGTTTGGAAGACGAACCTACAACGTCTTCTCATTGTACCTCACGGCGTGCGGTCCTCGTATTCTTGCAAACCTCCTGCTGAGCAGACAGGCTGCTGGCCCTTACACCACTTCCTACGGTTTAGAATCAAACCAGAAGGCCTGGAATTCGTTTCTGGGATTATAACTTATATCTTATAAAGTTTGTTGTTCCCGGTGGAGACTTTAAAGTACCCGACAATGCTGGGGTAACGTCTGCTTCCTTCTCTTACTCTTCTTCATCTTCATCTTCATCTTCATCTTCATCTTCATCTTCATCTTCATCTTCATCTTCTTCTTCTTCCCTATTCTAGGGTGGTCCTTTGATTCTTTCATCTTCCTTTACAAAATTATCCCACAATCTCAAATTATTTGTAATTATGTTTATCGTTGTTTCGTACCAATATTCTCATATCAAATGACATTATCATTATTCTACCATCAAGAGTTTCAGAAATTTCTTTCTTTCGTTATATTTCATCAGAGAAAACTGAACTATTAAGTGTGTCAAGTATGAAATGGAGCCAAAAATATGCACATAATTGAATTGAGAATTTGCTCCATTTCATACTAGACTATCCAATATATTTTCTGCTGCACGTTTTGAATATTAATTTAATTCTTGTTTTTATCNAAAAAGAAAAAAAAATATGAGCAGAACGTTCACGTTCGAAAGAGAGAGAGAGAGAGAGAGAGAGAGAGAGAGTGAGGAGGAGGAGGGTTTCGATCAATCGGATAAGCTTCTAGCCCTACATGGGGATGATTCGTAAAATCTCGTTAGATTTCATCACCGTCACGTAACGCTTTTTTTTCCATTTGGCGCTCGTCCCTGACCCGCGTTCTAATTTGAAAATCCGATCGGAATTTTATGGCTGAAAGATAAAACAAAAAAGAAAAAACGAGAAAAAAAATATAAAACTAGTGAGAGAGAGAAAGGTAGAAGAGGAAGCGATCGAACGAGCGTGTACGAACGGTGCTTACGCCATTGTATTTTGAAAAAAACTACGAAGAGTATCATCATCGATACGAATGAACGAATGAACGAATAAACGAATGAACGAACGAACAAACGAATGAACAAACGGACCAACTAAAGCAACAACTCTCCTCTTTCGGTTGCTCGTCTGCTACTACCTGGCTTGCTAGCTTCCTTGCTTGCATGCTCTTCCACCGCGTGAAAATCGAATGGGTACCGGACCACACGCAGCATCCGGTGAACGCATTAAAGCTCTCCAGCGATACAAATTCCACGAGTGAAATCCGCAGCAATGGCAGCCAACCGACCAACCGGGATCGGTTATGCCAAGCAAGACCGAACATCAACAACAACAACAGCAAGCATCCCGGAGAAGAGAAGAGCCAGAACTCGTCGTTCCGCGTCCGATAAAGCTGCTGCTAATGGTCGTGTTTACGTTGACTGCTACGAGTTACAACGAGAGTAGTATCTACCGTGTGTGATGTTGCTGTTGCTGTTGCTGTTAACTAACCGTCCCCTTCTTCTTCCCCCTCCCCTCTCCCCCTTATCCCCGTCCCCCTTCCCGGCCTCTCTCTCCACTCATGTTCGCCCTTCCGGTCCCGTCTATTCATTCACGCTTCAATTACGTTAATCCCTGTTTCTCCTAGTCTTTGTCTCACCTACTTTGAACATACATCAGCAAACGGTAGCACCGTCGGAGAAAGAGAGAAAAAGAAAGAGAGAGAGAGAGATCAGCAACAGCATGATCACAGTTATAACCTGTAGAGAGGATCGACTACGCCTCTTCCTTCTCGCCGGCATACTCGGCGGTCTCCCTCGTCCACCCTGTGGTATTAATCCTGCGAACGACAAGTATGATTTAAAGGGGAAGACCTACGGGCGGCAACGACTACCGCTGAGAAAAGAAAGATGAGATAGGTAAAGAAAGAAAGAAAGAAAGAAAGAAAAAGGAAAGGAAAATCAATCTCAGAGGAAAATTTTTGTAAATTTTTCCACGTTAACACACGATGAATTGAGATTAGGGTTTATATTCGTTGTTTAAAATAATTAAAAATTGTTTTTTGAGATATACTAAAAAAGAAAAGACAAATATCAAATAAACCGTATGTTGTATGAATTTTGTATAAAAGAGAGAGAGAAAGAGTGTGTTTTAAGATGTTTTACTGACGGGTAAGATGGTAGCTCTTTTGAGTGTATTAAAATACCTTGAAAGATTATTCAAAGAAAAATAATAATAATAATAAAAAGAAGAAGAAGAAGAAGAAGAAGAAGTCGGGATGCATGGTGTGTGTTTGAGTTCTCGAACATCATCGTGGTTGGTCTTTGAAATAATGGACAAGTTATTTACTTCTGTCCATGAAAACGGTTGATGGGTCCGTGTCGAACGATCATAGTAATTGATGTCAATGGAATCTGGGATACTCTTCTTCTGGAGATCGGTTGAAGTTAAAATAAAATTGGAGGAGGAAGCAGCCAGCACGCGAGCAAGTCATGTGAAGATGAGTGTCCTTTATATGTAGAGAGAAAGAAAGAGAGAAAGAAAGAGAGAGAGAAAGAGAGAGAGGATACCAGAGTCAGGGGAGTACCGATTATGTATCTCAATCATGGCAAACTACCGGGGCGGGAATCGGAGAGGCTGCACGTTCTGGCCCGCGGCCGCGACATGTGAGGTCCCTCCCTCCACCCCAGCCCCCCCATCCCACCCTACCCCACCCACCGACCTGTCTACTCGTTCTTATACTCCTTTTACCTCCCAACTTCTTTCACGATAAACAGTGTCTCTCATTCATCCGTTAAAAACCCTAACTTCAATTACTTATCCAACTTACGCTTCATACGCTTATCAAATTTTTTAACCTTTTTATTTTTCACTCACTCACTCACTCACTCACTCACTTATTTTACCACTCTTTGGCCCCTTTCTTTTTCTTTCTCGTTTGAGGGCTATAAAAAGCTTGCATCGAGAGGTTAAAGGAAAAAAAAGAAACTTGCTCGGAGAGTTTGTTGAACGTGTGATTAATGACGGCCAACTGTTCTAAGCTGTCACCCAAGCTCACAGAGAGAGAGAAAAAGAGAGAACATGTAATATGTATAAGCTCGAATTAACTTTTAAAAGGGAAAACTATGCGAGTTTGATCTTACCTTTCCCACTTTCCCAAAAAGATAAATGATCGACTAGGAGGAAAAGGAGGATGATGGTGATGGTTGTTGGTGGTGGTTGGTGATACCTTTAACCAAAGAAAAAAAAAAAGGTCTGTTATAGAAATCGAAGATAAAACTGATGAGAATTAAATGGACCGGATGAAAAGTGTTAATGGTTTTTCCACGATGATCTTTCGTTAAGTTTTTATCGTATTCACGCGATGTGGTAATTATACCTTGTAGGAAAATGATAACCAAGTAGATAAACTCGAATGCGTTTATTACACATGACGCGTTCTCTTCTTTTTATCCTTTTTTTTTATTTATTTCCTGTATTTATATAAATTGCATTAAAGGAACGAAGATATTTTAAATGGTTACGGCGTGTGGTACAGGCACTTGGAAATAACGAGCTTTTACATTGGAGTGTACTTTCCGTGCGTTTATATATCTCGAGTTGAGCGTTAATTAGAACTTACGTTACCGGGGTGTCGGGGGAAAAAAAGAAAAAAAAAAATATATATATATATATATATCCTTCATCCAATGATTAGCTTTGGGGGAAAAAAGAGAGGAAAAAGAGAAAAAGCAAAAAAAAAAAATCTTGAAAAGATGGAAAATTTACATATCAAATAGAAATAGGTGCCGAACGAATGAAATTAACTTGCCTAGGGGGAAGATGGAGGCAAATAGGGGAAAAGAAGAAAAAGAAAAATAAATAAACATTTATATTTAATTGCCGTTAGAATACAACGATTGAAAATAAGAAAAAGAAGACAAAAATTGACGTGGTGGTTGTGGCTGGGTGTAGTGGCAGGAAAAAATCAATGATGAAATGAACATCAAAGTAGTACTCTCATTTCTCTTTCTTTCTCTTTTTCAAACCAAATGAAATCGTTTCTACGAGATTGACTTTATAAAAACAAAAAGGTTGAAGCTTCGTGATCTTAGGAATCAATCAGCTATGAAAGAATTGAGTATGTTTTATGGGAAAGAGTGGGAAGAAATATATGCCCTAATCATATGGAAGTAACGTCATACTAGTGGCAGTCTTGTTCGCGTGCTTTCTGTTCGGCAATGTCTATTTTGTAAACAAAAAGGTTACCCCGACATGGGCCGAAAGAGCACGCGAAAAGTGGCCTGGAGTCAGCCGGTCTCGGAACTTTGCCAAAACGTCGCGTTGATCTCATTCCTATCCGTGCATGAGATATCCATGAGGTTTGACCGAGCCTTTGTTTCTCTCTCTTTCTCTTTCTCTTTCTCATTCTCATTCTGTCTTTCTTACATTTGAAACAGAGTAGAGAAACTCGAGTTTTATTGTATCGCACCAAACGTGTATTTTCGTCTTGTCTAGACTCCTCACCATTCTACACCCCCACTACTCAACCATTTCAACTTTATCCTCTTCTATTTTGTTGTATCTTCTATCTTTCTCTGTTTCTATCTCTCTCGTTAGAATTTGCTGTTGAGACGACAAACGAGCCGACAAGAAATGTTCTTCTTCCTTCCTCGTTCCTCTTATTTGTATGTTTCTTTCTTTCTTTCTCTTTCACACGCTTTCAACTCTGATTTTTATCTACTAACAATAAGCGAGATCACTTTGTTAAGGGGTAAACTAGAAAAGTAGAAAATTTCAGGTACGAGTACCATCCCGTTCAGGTTATGAACGGCAAATGAAAAGGACGATAGAAATCATTCGCTTGTTTCACGCAACTTTCCTCGTTATTCCCAGTATTTCTCGACGAGTACGCTTCAGCTGAGTGAGAGAAAAAGAGAAAAAGAGAAAGAGAGAGACCGTGGTACATTCTCTCGTCGAGTGGTTGCTGAATGTTTGGAAGCTGGCTATACAAGGGCTCGAGGCATTTTGAACAAAAGTAAACGCTCCAAGGTACTTCTATGTATCTCTCGATACAAAGTATTTTAGTTTGAAAACTTTCCAAATATTCAAGATCCTCCTTACTTTCTCAATGTCTTAATTAAACTACATTTCTTATTATATTTTAAAACATCTGACAACAAATTAATAATATCATAATTCACATCAAAATAAAATGAAGACAAGAAAGAAGATCACGATTTATCGTTTAAAAAAAAAAAAGAATCATTTGGTGATGGTACTTAAATTAATTACTTTTTCTTTATTACTAATTCGAAACAAAATAAAAATATTTCTTAAATAACCGAGATATAATACCGATAGAAAAAAAATTATCTCGATCATGTGGTTCGCATCTGAATAGACAAGACAAGAACGATGATGACTTAACGCTTGCTTTGAAAAACAGATCTGCTTGTATGTGGGTGGTGATGGTGGTGGTTAAGGGGTTAAGGAAAGAGGGTAGAGGGTAAAGGGGGAAGATAATCGTTATGACAGGAGATAGGATGAACGGCTTGGTTTTTCTATTCTCGAGGTCTGGAGGATCGTGTTCAACCAGATGACTTCCCTCTCGATCACCTACGATAATCCAGGAAGGGACAAATGCTTCGCACATGAATACACCATTTGTGTGCTCACATAGTCCCGCGTTTCTCACTTCTTCTACTCCACCTCCTTCTCCTCCACCTCCTCAGCTTGCCATCCTACTCTTGCTCGTATCTACGCTTGGTTTCTTTTCTTTTGGATGTCGTCGAGTGACCGTGCCCTAGTGGCACTCACGTCGGTATACGTTAAGTACACGGCAGCTGTCGCTGACAAGTGCTAAGCTAAAGCAAAAGGATCGGCACTGAACTGCAGTGCACTGCACGCCATGCTACACCGCACCACACCGCACCACCCATGGCACAACACAGCATAACACAGCACAGCACGTATGCGTTATTTCCACACGCGAATTTGTATTACCAACTCGTCCTAGATCACACCAACACATGCTAAGGTCAAACGTAATTTTCTTCAAGAGGTTTTCTTACTCATACCTCTCTCACCCTCCCTCCGTCTCCCTACTCTTCCTCTCTCCCACCCCAAACAACATCGTAACCCCAACCTTCTTCTTCCTAGCTTGATTAAAATCAAGTACGGCTAAGTTGCATTTACAACAACACATACTTCTCTCTAACGCACGCTATTTCAATTAATTTTCTAATTCAATCTCTCCGTTTCTCTCTCTCTTTCTTTCTAGGCACTGGCTTCTTATAAAATGGATTATTTATTATTCGCGTGCGAGACAGCCGACGAAAGGCCAGTTTTAATTATGGACTAACTTATTTTGAATTTAAAAAAAAAAAAGGAGAAAGGTGTAGAAATATATTCGCATAGAATACTATATCTCGTACCATAAAGGGGAAACGAAAAGGAAGATATATACCATGTTTCCTCTCGTCACGTGCGTTATTCTGATTTCCGGCCCGGGACAAGCGACTCGTTTAAAGCCGGGGATTCCCCCCTCTTTATTTCTCTCTTTCTCTCCCTCCTTCTCTTAGGGGATAATTCAATCGAGATTTATTCCCAGCTTGTTCTCGGGGCTGCTGGTCAGAACCAGAGGACGCAAAGCACTCTTGACTACGACGAAATACACCAAAAAGAGAAAGAGAAAGAGAGAGAGAGAGAAAAGAGATGAGAACGCGTTCGGACATTTGAACAGGGCCCCGGGAGCAACTTCTCGTTTTATCTTTTTATTTTTATTTTTTTATTTTTTTTTTGCACGTTTATCGCTTGCGGCAATATTCAGACAAGGTGACGTCATATCCTCCAAAGAGAGGGACACCATAGCAAAATCGAAATGAACCCACCACCACCACCACCACCACTACCACCACCCTTTCTTCCTCTTCTTTGTCTTCTATTTTATTTTATTTTATTTTTATCGATACAAAAAAGGAATAATACCAAAGCCATTTATCGTGAACTCGATTGATAATAAGTGAGCGTTACGAATCTCACATTTGATTTGTGATTTCTCTTTTTTTATCACGTTCCTCCTCCTTCTTTCTTCTCCATTTCATTATTGATTTTTAAGATGAGAGATAGAGAGGCAGAAAAAGTGTAAAAAAAAATAAAACGAATAGAAGAAGATGAACAGAATTACGTTGGAGAGATCTGCGGTGGTATCAATCGTTTCAAGGTTCTTTCAATTTTGGAGATGGACGAACGTGATATCTCGCTATCTCTCGCACAAAATGTCTATTTGCACGGGTTTCTCTCTTTCTCTTTCTCTCTCTCTTTTACTCTCTCTTTTTTTCGAGTTCGCCATCCACTTGGAAAATGAAATGAAGAGAATCTTTCGAATGCAATAGTGCAATTCTTTGATAGACGAGAGAGAGAGAGAGAGAGAAAAAAAAATAGAAAAAGTTCAGTAGACAAGTCATATTTGAGAATTAATAATTTATTAATTATTTTCTTACTTGCACTAATCTAATATTATTTTATTAATGTGTGTAATGTGCAATTTAATTATTAATGTGTTAATTGACGTTTGAATAATTTGTTTGGCCACAATTCAATGGAAAGATCCTTTTTTTTCCATCAATCCAATATTAAAGTTGTCTTTTTAAGAAATGAATGTTATTATTTAAAACTTCAATATTTTGTTATAGAAAAACACGATATAAAGTATACTCAATTTATATAAATTATAAAATCCCTTGTAATAAAGTTTGCTTAAAATTACTTAATATTATATGATATATAATATCGAGTTGGTGGAAAAAACATGTCGTATTTTCCTATTGTATCGTGACCACAAAATCCGACATTTCTTTTCCACCAACCCAATTATATCAAATATAATTATATACGAAATAAAAAAAAAGCAAAATTGCACGACTGATGAAAACTAAAATGTAATAATTAAAACGAATTTTAATATCTTTTTTTTAATCGTACACCACTACTAACCACGTCGTACGAGTAATTTACGTTACAGAGAAAACAAAAAGTAAATTGCAATATATCTCGAACACGTTATTTGCAAAAACTTGAGATTATATCTTGAGAAACCTTGAGAAACTTAAATTATATGGTAAATCTATCATACACATGTCAAATTTTACTTTGACTAGACAAATACATAAACCTTAATGAACTATCATAAACGATGATCCTATTCTACGTGACCGATAAACGTAAAATCGATTTAATCGAATGTAATATTAAGATACGTTTTTGTTTGTGTGTGTGTTACAGGTCCACCGGGGAAGCCAGGTCCACCGGGAGAGCCAGGAAAAAAAGGGAAAAAAGGCAAAAAGGGAGATCCCGGAGAGCCCGGGCCGCCGGTGAGTGCACTCGATCCAAAGCGATCGACTACCACCACCACCACCACCACCACCACCAACCAACCAACCAACCAACCCCCTTGCCACTCGAAAAGCACGTTTTGCTCCTCTACCCCCATTCCCTCCCCCCTTTCACCAATACTTTTCCCTTCGAGCCTATCGTAGCGCATCAATACACATGCACTGTAGATGAGAGACAACCGCAAATGCCCGAGCATGACATAGTACAGTAGCTAACGGTATACACGAGCCATTCTTGGTCGCGTGAAGGAGGATGAGGTGAAGGAGAATGAGAATGAGAATGAGAATGAAAAGAATGAGAAGGAAAAGAAGGAAAAAGAAGAAACGAGTATTCTCTTCTCTATCCACGTTCCGCCATTTCTTCCACTCATTTCGTATAAATCAAGAAAGATACCGGTTATTTAACAGGTAAAATACAGATCCTTCTTCTCAACGTTAGAAAAAACCCATAACGTAAAATGAAAAAAGAAAAAGAAGAAGGATAATCTTGTCTTAGGTTTTTACAAAAGACTTTGACAAATCCTTCTTTCTCGTAAGTTGTTTTTACACTTTCTTCCCTGACTCTTCTAACAAATCTCTTTGAAAGAAAAAACAAACAAACAAACAAACAAACAAATTTTCAATCGGTACTATTTTTGTTTTTCGTTTCTATTGAAACGGTAGAGTGATTCACGCAGTTATCGCGAGTATAGGGTTTCAGAATCAGGTAGACTAGTCGGCCAATTTGTGGCTTTAGAACGATCATCCTTTTGATCCAGAATCGCTACAACGACCGGCATAAATCCTATCGCGATTACTTTCAAAAAAAAATAAAAAATAAAAAAAATAAAGCAAACAAAACAAACAAAGCAAAGATTCTCTATCTCTCTCCTTCTCTTTCTCAATTTCTCTATTTATCTCGTTCTCTCGTTGTGGTGGTACTCTCACCACTGGGATCCAAGATCCTGTGGTCAGGGCCACGTTGAAGTAACGCGTGTCGCCCATTGGCCGCACGTTTGCACGCTGCGGGAATATCTAATTGGCCGGAATAATTATCGGTCTGCTCCTTAACGGAACGTACGTACTTACTTTACCTACTCGATACCAACCGTGTGTGTGTTCTTTTTTCTTCCCCCTCTTTCTCTTTCTCTCTCTCTCTCTCTCTCTCTCTTTCTTTCTCACTCTTTCTCTTCTATTTTCCGTACGATCCACACGACGATAGGATCACGATCACGACTCGTGAGCACGGAACAAAACGCTTTTGCATGAACGCGAAAGTACCTAATCCTTTTCCCCGAGTAAACGAGTTTTTAATTTGTTATACCCCTTCTTACAGGGTGTGGCCGGGACGCCGGGCAAGAACGGTTTTCCGGTATATTATTTTTTATTTTCTTTCCATTCCTCTTTATATCTAATCTATCTATCTTTCTCTTTCTATCTGTCATGACGCTCGTTATTTTTATCTAACTCTCTCTCTCTCTCTCTCTCTCTCTCTCTCACTTACTTACTTATTCTCTTTTTGTATTCTCATCGTTTATGTGATTGCAATCATCAATTTCTATCGTTTATTATCACGCTGAGATTCTTCTTTTCTTCAGCTTCAATCCATTTCTACAACCACAGCTTATATTTCCTCATCGAACGTGTCCCCTTTCCTACTTTTCATTTCATTCATTTTTTTTATTTCTCTCTCTATCTCTTTTTTATTATCATTTTATTTTTTTCATATTTTTTTATTTCAAAGCAATCTCATACACCAGTGCAAACCCAGTACGTTTCGCCTATGTACGATAGTTCTTCTGTCGTTGGTCTCCAAATACGTTGGCTCGTTTGTAAAATTGGCAGGGCAAGAGAGTAATTCACGGAAACTTGTTTTAGATTGTCTCCCTTTCTCCCTACACCTCACCCTTTTTCGTATACGAGGTTTTTTCCTGTTCAACGTTGTATGCTCATCATTGGTATTGCTATGTGTACGGTAATATATTGAACGTTGGGTGTTACTACTACTACTACTACAATCATACTCGATATTATTACATCGATCAATAACCCAAACGTTCGTAAATTTTATTATCAATCGAGATACATTGTCGGTATTGTGAACGATTATTTTTATTTTATACATTTTCATTTTTCATCGATATTTATTTTATTTACATTTCAACATATGTATTCGTACGTGTTATTATTATTATTATTATTATTATTATTATATTATTTATTAGGTGTAGCAAAAACGATATATTATTTGGCGAAAAAAAAACCTGAAAAATTGTAAAGGTATTTGTTTAATGAACAGCATATTGAAGAAATTCTTGCAGTAGAAGACCAATTGGAAGACTACTGAAAAGATGGAAAGACAAGATACTGTCAACAATAACAGATTGAATAACACAGGTTTTAGACAAACAGGAAAAATTCTTAGTTAGAAGAAAATGTATTATTTTAAGCTTGAAATTAACGTAAAGTTAATAAATTTCCTTCAAATACACCTAATATTTATTATCATATATTTTGTAATATCATTATTGTTCATTTCTTTTTTGGATACAATAATCGTTCAAATCATTTTCCCGTACGTTTATTAAAAGACAACCGTTATATAACCCACGTTAATATTTTCATTCAGGTTTCTCCCTTTTACCTTCTATTTTATTTCCTAATTTTTAGTTGAAAATTGGAATATTTTGGTAGGTGGGGGTTAATCATCAATAACTGAAAATTGATAAACGCGCTAGAGAAGCATAAAGCCGAGAAATAATGCCGATAATAACAGAACGATGGATGACGTAACGAGCATACCGTCATTCGAGCTAGTCGGCCATGACTTGCCCTGCCAATATTTGAATTTTACGTGAAAGGACACGTTAAACGAGATATCAACGATGGAACATTGAATTTAACAGCCGTCGTATTTGGATACGCGGTATGATTATTATCGTTTCATATACATATACCTTTCTCTCAGTGGTGCCTCTATCTCTGTCGCGTTTGCTCATCTCTACTTGCACATATTATGTATGTGTTTCTATATATATTTATATATATATATAGATACATGTACATATATTTGTGTAAATCTATACATATACGCCAAGGAATGAATATTATCTTCAAGGCTAAGCCTCAGCCCACTCGATTTTCACTTTCCTTCGTTCGTCGTTCACAAATTGTCTAACAAACATTATTTTAATAAGTATCTTCTTTCAGGGACCTATCGGTTTGGACGGACCTAAAGGAGATCCGGTAAGTTTATCCAACACCTACAGATTCAACAATTTCCCAAACTGGTAATTCAATCATAAGTTTACATGATAATAGACAATTTAATACCTATTTAACTAAATAAATAAAGGATTGGGTTTACCATAAATATTCTATGATATATTAAGCTGTTATATAAGTTTCTTCTTTTTTTCTTCATTAACTTTTTATACTTAATATTTTATATTTGATATTAAAGTAACAGGAATAAAATTATATATTGTTAAATAAAATAATATAAAATTACAATGGCTAAAGAAATATTTTATATTAAAAACATAACGAAGAAACTTATAGGATGACCTAATATATGAACATAATTTTTTTTTATATATATTGAGTTGGTGGAAAAAAAGTGTCGGATATTCTCATTGAATTGTGGCTAAAATTCCGACATGTTTTTTCCACCAACTCAAAATATAGAAATTTTTTTTTCTGGATAGGGAGAAATACCCAATTTGTATTGTCATTCGGACACCTCTACCTATTCGTGATCGAAAGATATTTCCTAACAAACAAAATGCAACAGGTTACCGATGAATCGAGTAAATTTCATTAAACGTCGATCACTCCTCTTATTCTCGCTCCGTCCGAGAAATCTGTCCCTCTGAACGAGAAACGTCCAAATAACAACGACGCGAAAGGACATGCTCGACGTTGTTGACAGCTACGGACAATCTAAAATGTATGTGTGTATGTCTCTCTGTGTGTGTGTGTGTGTGTGTGTGTGTGTGTGTGTGTGTGTGTGTATGTAGTAGCGTACAAGCAACAGAAAGACGTATCACGTTCGAAGTCAGCTATTTTCGAAGTGCGAATTTATCAGATAAATCTGATATACGAGTGATGTCGTACAGCTTCTCTCTCTCTCGCTCTCTCTCTCTTCTTTTTTCCTATTGATAGACAAATTGAAACTTTTTAATGGAACACTCTCGAATATCTTGATTGGTTTTTTAAAAACGTAGAAATAGGTATCAATATTGCATAAAGAAAAGACCAAAAAAGAAACCCATAGAAACAAAATTAATCTGTCGTAGAATAAGATTGGTTAAAAAGTTATTTCCCCTCCGGTAAAAACAATCCCGATTGATTTAAAAAAGAAAAAAAAAGGAAGAAATGAGGACGAAAAAAATAAAAAAGACAAAAAGAGAAAGAGAGATAGGTGTGTTTCTATTTAAATAACAAACTCATACAAAAAATATATACGTGCACCAATGGTTTCGACGAATTTACCCAAAGAGATATAGAAGAGAAAGAGAGAGAGAGAGAAAGAGAAAGAGAGAGAGAGAGAGAGAATGATACAGACGTGTGATCGAATTTCGTTCTCACACCGAAATGGTGTCATACCAATTCTAAATTTGCGAATGTATTCGTGCACACGTACGATGATAGCAGAGATAGAAAAAAGGTAGAAAATAAAAAAAGAAAAATCCATAAAAAAAAGAATCGTTTATGCGCTACTTCTCTATGTATTACGTATCTATCTATCTATTTATCTACCTATCTATCTATCTATCTATCTATCTATCTATCTATCTATCTCTTTCTTTCTCTTATTGAGCAATGAATATAGCAGGCTTCGTCGTTCAGACTCGTATAAACAAACGGAAATTGGAGAGACGAGTGCATCGCAAATATTCCTAGATATTTGTCTTCTGGATGGACAAAGGAGAAGAAGAAAAAGAACTAGAAGAAGAGAAGGAGAATGAGAATGAGAAAGAAAGATAAATGGATAGAGAGACAGAGAGAAAGAGAGAAAGAGAAAGAGAGAGAAAAGACTTTGATCGACTGACTTCGAAGGTACCTCTTTGCTTGTCTTTCTACATACACACGCCCATGGGGCTGACCGACCATGCAAACTATGGATTGTGTACTTAGGTGCTTACCCTCGTCCCCCAACACCCTCAACACCCCCCCAAAAAAAACCCCACCTTAGAAGAATTGACCAAGTTATTACCAGAAAATTCAACGCTGCAATATCTACCAGTCTTTCTTCTTTCGGAAACGTGTTTCATCGTACACGTTTTAAAGGAAAGGGTTTAAGGAATAAGTATTTTTGGAAACTTGATTTTCTTTTTGTGTGGTTTCTTAGTCAAATATTACAAGAATGTTATATCAAAATTTCGAATCGATTAGAACAAAATTCTCAAAGGTTATTGACCTTTAAGTTCTTCTCATTGTTTCTTGAGTTTTTTCTGGAAAATCAGGTTTTCAAAAGTTTGTTCCAATCAGAATGCAAAAATTATTATGCTGGTTCTTTTTTCAAATTTTGTATACACTTTCTACATACAAATAACTTTCCCACCAACGTTTCTTTCCTTTTTTTTTACATTTACAAAAAGGTGTAAACTTTGGCAGAATTTTTCGTGAAAAATCACTTTTTCGACTTCAAACGACCACCAGAAATTAAAAAATTAAAAAAGAACCTTTAAATAACGTTGATGGGGAAGAAAAACTTGTGTTTTAATAAAAAAAAAGTTTTGATTTTTAAATAACTGATAATTCTACATTGAAATATCGTTGGAACAGCAAATCATCTATTTTTAAGAAGCATCTTCTTAAATTCTCCGTCATCAGCTTATTTCTCGATATTTTTGTACCAAAAAAATGACAAAACGTTGTTCGATCAATGCTTTCTAACATGCAACACTTTTATTTTAATTTACTTTAATCATATTTCTGAAAAAAAATTCATAAAGAAAGTATTAATTCTCACCAGTTATATTCCACCAACTCACCCAACCTAAAACGTTCGTAGAAAAATTGGATTATCCTTTATAAGCATACCTAAACCTTGTACAAAAAAAAACAATAACCTGTTTAGCTTGAATATTATATTTCGTGGATTAAAATTTAAATCGTTAGAAAGTTATTATTATCTCCAAAAAAAGGGCCAATATTCTATTCACGGTTTTTGTTCTCTACAAACTTACGTAACACTGCTGTTGCTGTTATTTCTTTTAATTATCTTCTTTTTCACGTTTACGTTGTTCATTTCCAGGGTCGACCCGGTGAAAAAGGGCAGAAGGGAGAACTTGGAAGCCCTGGTTTCGATGTCTTCTCAGCAGTAAAGGTATCTTACAAAACTATCGTAAAGGTGTTTCTACGTTCAAACAAATATATACATATATATGTGTATGTACGTGTATGTATGTATGTATGTAAGAGAGAACGTGCGTGTATATAGGATTTATATATAACAACGACACCCTGAGGATTTGGTACACGGAAGAAGGGTTTTAACGTGAAAATGTATCGCTTTCTACGCTCTTGTCGCTCGTTTCCTGCCCTTTAGAGACCGATCTGCTAAATTCTCATTCGCGTTACGTTCGTTCGTTCGTTCGTTGGTTGGTTGGTTCGTTCGTTCGTTCCTTCTTGGCGTAAAGCTATGTGTTATGCGCCTGGGAGTTACAACATGAACTCACTGTGAACTTGTGAAAATCTCCGTTAAAGTGTTCAAAGAGAAGTAAAATACGTGCGTGTGTAACGCGAGTTAAGCGATATCCTCTTTTCATGTTCGAAAACTTTTTCCATCCCGGATTAAAAGGATATTAAAAATGTAATATCTTATTAAAATTAATTTTCCTTTCTAATTTTAATTAGAAAAAGAAAGAAAGTAAGATTAAAATAAAAACAAGAAAGAATATTCTCAACGTTTTACAGTGTCCATACACGAACAGACTAAGAGGACAAAAAAATTAAACCAAGAGAAAATAATAATACGAAATGACATAATCGTTTAATGTTTTTTCTAGGACAATAATATTATCTTTTTTTTCGTGTATTTATTTCATTTTTAGAGTAACCCATTTATCAAAAATCAACCATACACACCCTCGTGACACTTATCAAATGTCATATCATACAATACTTAAATATATTATTATTATTATTATTATTAGAACCTTGAATAAGTTCTCGCCATATTTTTAACAAAATAAAAGCTTTATTTAAAATATCAGGAAAGGTAAGGTTCAATTTAAGGGTTCCAATTGTTCGTCTTGAAACTTTGTCGGTACGCCAAGAACATTCTTTATCCTCAACTTCAAAATCTATTATTTTTCAAACATCGAAAGCAATCTTTGCATCTCGTATCTGACAGAACATTGTCATTCTAAAATCTCAACAAGAATTCTGTCTACTTCAGTTGCAGATTTCTTTAAAGTAAAGTAATGCAATAAAATTCCCTCGTAAAAATACTTTTATCTGTCACCAAAAATAGACATTTTCAGAATCAATAAACAAACACGTGATTGATGATACAGTGAAATACCATAGACTGAGATTGAAGGTTACTTACAGTACTTTCTTGTCGATGCATTAATTATTCAAGAAATTCCATGCACGGAGTTAATGGTTAATGGCATTTTTTAACAAACGACGATAACTTATTCAAAGTTGTAATATTATTTAACAACGATCATTATAAGAGTTTTCTAATTTTCGTGAATATTATTCTATATGTAATATCCTTCTATATGAAGGTGTTTGTTATAAAAGATAAAGAAAATTAATAGCCATAGTTATCAGGGAACAAGAGGTCTCGTGTAAACGACTAGTCGTAAAATCGCAATCGGCCAAATTTATTCCCACTATCTTTCCCTCTCTTTTTGTTTCTCTTTCATACCGTTATGAAATCCAACAAAATAGCAATACTAGTAGAATGTAATCGAAATAAGCAGCGTAAATTATCTAGATACCAAATATTTATCTATTATCTCTCTCTCTCTTTGAATACAGAAACATGTGTAGAGGAAAACTCGTATCGATCGTTGTTAAAAAAAAAAAACATTAATCGTCGCTTCGTCGATAATACGAATAAAACGCATTTACGTTCTATCCTTCTTATCTCTTCTTCATCTTCTTTTTCATTCATATTTTACTTTGATCTTTATCTATCTTATCATTCTATCGCATTCGTACGTGCACGTAGGTGCGTTCTCTCTAACGTGGACGAAGCGGCTTAATAATAATTATTAAATTAATTTATTTATATATAAAATATATATAAAAATGTCGGATTTTTCCATTGAATTGTGGCCAAAAAATCCGACATTTTTTCTCCACCAACCCAATATTAGCTGTACAAATAAGTTTCTACCGTTCTTATTTTCAATTATTATCAAAATTCAACTTAATACTATATTCGTAATGCAAAACGATCCATATATTTATTTAAAATTAATTAAATAATGAATTTATTTAATTTATAAATTATTTAAATAACTTATCATTAATTTATTCAGTGTACAAATAAGTTTCTGCCGTTCTTAGTAAAAAAATTAGCTTTTTAATGAATTTAAACGATGTAAAATTGCTTGCCGTGTTACTCTTAATAAAAGTGCAAATTTTTCTTGCGTTTGGCACGAATTTTCAACCAATAGCTCTTCCAATTCCGCGTATTCACACATTAATCGGCATTCTGTTTGGTACTTTGTCTTTGACGTCAAAGTCACTGTTTTCTTGAACTTTAAAAACCATTCATGACAACTTCTCTCACTTAAGAAATCCTCGACATATATTTCTACTAGCAATCGATACACATCAGCTGCAAATTTCTTCAAATTAAAGCAATCAGTCAAAAGTTCCAGCAAATGACACTTATTTGTCTCAAAACTCGACATTTTCGAACGACAAAATAATATCTGATACTAATACATTAAGATTATGTTCTCGAAAGATGTTCTATCTTACGATTTATGATGTTTTACATCAAACAATTTGAACCATAATTTAATAATAAAATCTTATTCTATTAAACAGCGGAAACTTATTTGTACAACTAATATACGTGTAAACAAAAATCCAAAATTGAGAAAAACAGTCGATTTAGACTGAAAATGGATATAAATATTTGACAAAAAAAATAAAGTATCTTTCCTTCCACCTACGGGTCAATGCACAGGGATTGGGGTTAAAAAGGTCGGTGACGACCCTTCGTGGCGGGACACTCGGATATGCGGAAATCGTCGCTCTGAAGGTAACCGGCCTCTTCCGTAAGCCGACACGCTCGTGTCGCTTTCTTCAGGATTTCTTCTCTCTTCTCTCTCTCTCTCTCTCTCACACACACACTCTTTCTCTCGTCGTCGCTACTCCTTTCTCTTATTCCCTACATCACGCAACACAACTTTTCTTCTCTTCCTTAATACCCTTTTTTATTTTCATTCTTTTATCTTTTATTTCTATCTCATTTCACAACATCACAAAAAACCACCACCACTACTACTACCACCAGTACTACTACTACTACTACCACTATCATCATCATCATAACCACCATGAAATCTTTCGAAACATCCTTTGTATTTTGTTAGAATTTTTTTGGTTGTTGACGAAGCATAATTCCCATCCGAGAAAACCGGATCGTTCCCTGTTCGTATTAGACGTTGCCTATTACGGTGCTTTCGGTGTAGCGTATTTTCTTCGTTGGTTTATTTTATATTATATATGGTTAGAAAATACAAAGATGAACGTTTAAAATTCGATCATAAATTTTGTAACGCAATATTTATTCCTTTTTAAAAACTAATATTATTATTATTATTATTTATTTATTTATTTATTTATTTCATGGTAATAAAATAAATTAAATAATCGAACTTTACGATTATCATCTTTGGATTTTTCTAATATATTATTTTTGGTTTTTTCTTATTTTACGTTGGTAATGGTGTTGTTATTTCTTCTTTTTTTTTCCTTTAAATTTAAGTTACAGTATTTAGGTATATACCCTGTGGGCATGCCGCGGATATTTGGAGCTAAAGGCGAAACACAAAACTATCTGACGATATTTTACATCCCGCTAATATATTAAAATGTAGTTGTACCACCCCGATTGTTTATATTACCCGATTTACCTTTTAACACTTTGACTGCTACTGTTTGTCATTTATTTCCATTCTTGTAACATCTCACGGTGGTCATCGGTGATCGGACCATTCGAATTACTCAAATTGTAAAAGTTGAATGAAAATTTACAATTGGCATATTTAAAACATTACTACGTTATTAGAATATACTTTGAAATCAAAAAGAAGTATCATTGAACGATTGTAAATTTTTATTCAAAACGTAAGACGTAAAGATTCATCAAAGATTTATTGAATTATGAATGAAACATGTGATTTCGGTGTGTCAGTCAAAGTGTAAACACACCCCATCCCATGTCCCACCTTATTTTATTAGAATTCTCAATGTAAAGATTTCCATGAACGATCTATCAGATGGTAAAACCGAGAAAACAAAACGATACGTTTGAAAGATCGTTCCACTAATGCCAACGACCATTTAAGTTTTGCCGTTTAGTAGTGATTTGGTTTTTTACCCGTAGTTTGACGTAATTCTAGGGACTACAGGAGCAGGGGCACAATATATCGGCGCAAACCATCATACAACTGAAAGTAAGTGCGCCTGCTCTCTTCTTTTTCTATTCTCCACAGATCCTACCCTCACCCTCATCCTCCTCCACCACCACCACTACCACCACTCTTCTTTCTATCCCAAATTTTCTTTTCTTTATGAATAAAATGTAACGAGAAGGAAATATATATTGGAATGGTTGAAAATAAATGTCGGATAGTTGAGTCACGATTCAATGGTAAAATCCGACATTTATTTTTCCACCAACCTAATATATATTTATTTATAAATTCGTTCAACTTTTCGATCGCTTAAATTATTATACAGGATGGTCTAAGAAACACGTGCACTGTTATAATTTCTAACTTCTAACATTTATGCTTCTTACAAATAAACAAAAATTGCTAAATGATTGAAACTATGAACATATGTTCGGGAAGAGTGTACTAATGTAAGAAAACAACAGAAAATCGAGTGTAGGTATCCCACAAAATTCAAAAAGTCATCTTACGTTTTGATTCACACCTCATGAATTATTTATTAAAATTTGATCGGTCGATATCTCGTAAAGGGTTGACTATCTGAGCTTAGTGATTCGTTGTTATAAATAATATTAATCAACATCTACGAGTGCGTAAAATTTCGATCAAAATCTAGATCACCAATATGGGAATAGTTTTTGTTAGTGGAGTGTAAGTAGCCTGCGAAATTCAGGGAGTCATCTTAGTTTTCAATCACATTTCGTGTATTTTGGTTTTAAGAGTATGCTATTTTGTTTAAGAAAAAACAAAGTTGTCTTTCAAATCTTCAAAACATCTCAACCTATAAAAAAAAATTAACACACTTCATGGTGTATTCTTTCAAACCATGTAACTTTTGTATTTAACATTTTTCAACGAATATTTTGGAAGTTAAAACGATGCACATGTTGCATAAACCACCTTGTATTTTGGACGATATTATTGGAACGATGGATAAGAATTATCCTTTTTTTGATTGTACGAGAATTGATCGTTTATCAACTACAGTCTGGAATAAAAAAGCATATTTTGGAAGTTAAAACGGTGTACACGTTGCGTGAACCACCCTGTATATTGGACAATATTATTGGAACGATAGATAAGAGTTATTCTTTTTTATTTCTTTTCTTTTTTGATTATACGTGAATTGATCATTTATCGACTAGAAGAGTCTGGAATAAAAAGGAATATCTATATAATATATTTTTCTTTCAAAGTTATCGGAAAAATTCTTAGTTTATGATAAAGGCCTATATGTATCTTGAAACATCAAGGAAACCCAGACACGACTTTATGCACTTTTCTAGTCAACGTTATTTTATCTTCTATCATGTCGGAACCTTTTACGGTTATATGTGTGTGTATCTACCTCGCGTAACGTGCCTCTTTCTTTCTCTTTCTCTTTCTCTTTCTCTTTTTCTCACTCACACTCACTCACTCTCTCTTTTTCTCTCTCTCTATCTTCCTACTCGTCGAATAAATTTACTTTAAACGCGTTGAACGTCGCCACGGTAAAAGAGAAAAGAGTAAAAATGAAGAACAATTTTATTTCGTTGTGAAAATATAAAAGGGAGGTAACGTCTCCTCGTGAAGCTCGAAAAGTCGAACGAAATGAGTATAGAATAAGCGACATTAAAAAAAAAGAAAAAAAAGATAGAATGAAAGAAAGAAAGAAAGAAAAAAAACCTTTGGTCTTAAGTCTTCAACTCGGTGAAAAATTATGCTAATTATTTACGGACTAATACGGCTTAACGTTACTGCCGCGTATAATTTTTACTGCCTTTTCAA
The DNA here is from genome assembly GCA_023678845.1 of Mischocyttarus mexicanus. NCBI lineage: Eukaryota > Metazoa > Arthropoda > Insecta > Hymenoptera > Vespidae > Mischocyttarus > Mischocyttarus mexicanus. The sequence continues at coordinate 182,550 of JACGTP010000027.1, read as the reverse complement.
AGCTCGTTTTTTTCAAACCTACGAAAATAACCGTAAACTCGTACAAATCTTTCTATACTTTCGCTATAGAAAATTTAGAAAAAAAAGAAAAGAAAATTTATTTCCACCTTGTTTCACCTTTTCTCAAATTATGGTTTCTAACGAATAAAAAAAGAAACCAATTTTTCTATCTCTCAGTTTCTCTCTCTCTTTCTATTTTTTTCTTTATCTTTCTTACTCTCTCTCTTTCTCTTTCTATCTTTTTATTTCTTTCTCTTTCTAACTCACTCTTAATGTCATTATCCCTCCCACCATTGATTTTTTATTGCATGTTTCAACGTTATAGACCCACCATGGTTCATTTAAAATCAAACGCATTCGTATGAACGAACGTGTTTGCATATCGCATGAATACTTTTACGATAGCTTGTTTATGTTATCCTTATATTTCCTCAAGCTACTTGTATATACTCGTATATGTTTATATAAATGCACGTGTATATATACACATATACGAATATATATAATATAATATGTATGTATGTATGTATATGTTAACATATCTTGAAATGATTGCAACGCAACGGTTTGTGTATATTTAGCGAATGTAAAATAGCCTAACCGTGCTTAGGAAATGCATGTTTCTTTTGGTAATGCCACTTTGCGAATTACTCACAGAAAAAAATAAGACTATATGTATATAAATGTCTGTCTCCATTTCGCTGTCCTCCACCTGCTTTACCTTCGTTTCTAAATAAAAAAAAAAAAAGAAAAAGAAACTTAAGAGGTAATAACAAGATGAAGATGATGAAGAAGAAGATGATGATGGAGAAAATAGGAAGAACCAACGGAACGTTCGTTGGAAATATTTCTTAGATAAATGTTAATATTACTTGGAATTATTTACTTTTTTATCTCGTAGAAGAAAATAAAAGATTCTTAGTGAAGGGGAAGAAGGGGGGAGAAAGGGAGTGGAGTATCCATCTACTCCAGTAACGAGTAGTGTTGTTCATTAACGAAATCACTTTCCGGAGGAAGTAATGTTTTCCGTGGGATAATTTCAACGATGAAGAAAACAAAATAAATAATCGATGGTGAAGTCGATGGGGAGAAGGAAGAAAGGGTCTTTGTTATTTTTTTTTAAACTCATCGTCTATGAAAATACTTTTATTTAATAATCAAACACATTTCTTTCTAATTTCATTTGTAACAGATACGTGTACGAACCTATTATTAATTTGATTAAAATGAAAAGGGAGGAAGATGATAAGCTTTTTAAAACTTGTTGTGGTTAACCTTCGAGGAATATTAACGAAACGTTTCGTTTGTTTTTCTTTCACACTCTCTCTTTTTCTCTCTGTCTTTCCTCGTACGTTTTCCAGCATGGCATGAAAATGTTCGAACAGAACGTTTCAGTGTCATTTTGCTTAAGCACGATGAAATAATCTCGAAGAACTTAGAATCCCATTCGTTATTATCTTTTTCTTTCAATTATTCTTTGATTTATTTTTTATATATTTTTTTTTAAATTTTCTTTCGGTTACACTCGTGTGTTCGGACACCTGTGATCTATCCGAATGAAGTATATTTTCCAAAGGCAATGGCAGATCATCGCAACCATCTACCACCATCATTACCATCATCTACCACTCTACCACCATCACCACCATAACAACTCTCTCTTTCTCTACCACTTATCACCAAAACCTACAAGCATCGTCTCATAATCAGGCAACGTGCATGCCGTATTTTCCGTGCGTGGAACTCGATTCTCTTGTCCTACGTATCACAGATCAAACCTCACACTACCTTTCATCCCCCCACCCCCATAAACGATGACGACAACGACAACGACGATGACCCAGCAGCAGCAGAATCACCAGCAGACACACCCATAATCGAACACAAGTACCTTACGTATGCACGTAAGCACACTAACATTACACGTATTCACATGTGGGAAGGTATGATCTCCTACGATAGATGCCGGAAAAAGGAGGGGGGATGGAAAGGGGATGGGAAGAGGGGTAGAGGGTGATCCATCCTCGTTTCCTCGTCCACTGGTATGTTGTATTTGACATACGTACATGTACCATAGCGTGCCCATGCTCGCATTATCATTGCGTATCCTCGTGTATCGTCGTCTTTCACGTCTACTCTCGTTATGGGACCCCATACCATAACCGTTCGTAACTCTCTCTCTCTCTCTCTATCCCTCTATCCCTCTGTTTCTTTTTTTCTTATTAGAATCTTGTCTATGCAAGATTGATATTTTTTATACTATATTTTTATCTACGTCGACTACTAACATATGTTATTTTTTTGTTTTTTAATTATTATTATTATTATTATTATGATAATCATCCTCAAGGATATTTATAATATCCACGCTCGATCGAATACGTCGGTGGTAGGAAGATTAAATCGATCTTTTCGTCGATCGCAAACTCGATTAATTCACGATCGGTTGTTCGTCCGGTATAGCATTCCTCTTTTCTTTTTTTTTCCTTTTATTCGTTTTTCTTTCTTTCTCCATGGGATTTTAATTACACGCCGAACACGCTTTATATTTATTATACATATATATAGAGAGAGAAAGAGACCGTCGTGTGCAACTTCAGTCAGTTAATTACCGGTTATCCTCCACTTTTTCGCCGTAGGAGATCCATCGATGCAGGTAGTAGTATACCACCTTCCCGTTCGAAATGATCTATACAAAAAAATAAACATATAAGAAATAGTTTAGTCGATCCCTTTTATTAATTAGACGGAACACTCTTTCACAGTGATACACTTCGGGAGAGAGACGCACGATTGATTTCCACGCACGGTTTTTATTTTCCAGATTTTATTCTTTTTTTACCTTTTTCTTTTCTTTTTTTCTATCCAATAATACACCGAGGAAGAACACCATTCCATTTTCTATTTCTCTCACAACGTGTATCTCCCACTTATCTTCTCTTTTTTTCTCTTTCACTTTCTCTCTCTCTCTCTCTCTCTCTCTCTCTCTTTCTATGCTATTCTATTCTATTCTATTCTATTCTATTCTACTCTTTTATTTTCCTTTCCTTTCTTTTTGTTTTTTTACCCATCACCTACAAAAACCAACACACAGCCACGTTGCTCCTTTTCCCGGTTCCGTCCCATCCGTGGCACAAAACCGACGATCACCGAGAGACACTCTTGTCGAGGGCTCTCGTAAGAGGAAAACCGTAACGACGTAACGCTCTTGGGACGTAACAGGGTGAACCAGGAGAACCTGGGCCACCGGGTCCACCAGGTCCACCAGGATCAGAGGGTCTACCAGGACACGAAGGAAGACAAGGGATTCCCGGTGAGGTTGGATCGCCGGGAGAAAAAGGTCCGCCTGGGCCAATCGGTCCTATCGGTCCATCCGGTATTCCAGGACTTTCCGGTCAAAAGGTAACTTATTTCTATATTTAATTTATCTACAAATAACTGTCTAAATAAATTCCCATCCTACTCCCCTGTTTAGGACTAATACATATGCACCTAACTTTTTTTTTACACGTGTTAAAAAAAATATACATGCGACGTATGGTAAATTCGAAGATATGTTTCATAACTTTAAATAAATCTTGTTAAATAAAAATACTCGAAATATTTTCTCAAAAAACTGTGCTAACGAGTAATAAGGAAAGTATGAAATGAAGCAAATTCTCAATTCAATTATGTGCATTATTTGCTCCATTTTATACTTGACAACCTAATACATATTCATGAAAGTAAAAATAATTTGTTTTTATTAGAAAAATTATTAAAAAACAATGAAAATTAATGTAGAGTGAAAATTCAATCTACAAGGGGTATACATCCAACATTAACTAACAATTATTGATCGTTACTTGATAACAACGGTGCAAGTTTATTACGAACTGAATGAAAAATGCTTATCATCAGTAGACGTATCAGATACGTCTAACACAACTCTCGATATTGATTCGAATAAAGAATTATGCTCGTTATTAAAGACCTCTTCTGGTTTGTGTTGTTCTTATAAAGTCTGTTATTAACAGCTGTTTTATCGTTTTGATTTCTCAAGTTGCTTATACAATTCTTGATATCTTGGCTACACAAAACTTAAGATTACGTTGATATTTGAATACACGTTCTATGTCAGAATCTTGAATAAGAACATGTTGTTGAATACTTGTAGCAAATTTCAAACACACGGTGAATGAAATCAATTGTCAATAGGTGAACTTCACTTTCGATTACGTCATTGTCGACTGTCAACTAAAACAAGCCACGAAGTTGACTAAGTCACTCACATTTGTGTGAGCATAAACCAATTGTATTCTGATTACACTGTCAAAATTAGAATTAAACAAAAATTCTTTTGGGATTCGTGTAAGAAAGTATATTAGCGAACTGTGTTATTTCGAAATCGTGTAAAAACTAAAAGAGTAGAGTGTATATATGTATATATTACTATATTATACGAATTTAATTATCGAATTAATTCATTCGATCAGATAAACATCAGGGCGAATCCTTACCCTCCGTACAAGAACTTGATATATATTGACGTTGGAATATCGATTATCGTTACATCTCGATATACCTCTTACCATCCCTCTCTGTCTCACTCACTCACTCACTCTTTCTCTCTCTCTCTGTTAATCCTCTTTAATAACTTTATTAATTTACCTTTACAATCTTGACGATCCTCCTCCTCTTCTTCCTCCTCCTTCTCCTCCTCTTTTGTCTTTCTTTCGAAGAAGATTACCAATCTCTGTTTAAGATTTTATTAACAAATTCCATCAGTTTCCCTAAGAAAAATTCCTTCCTCGATAATCCATATACTACAATTTTATTTTTTCTTCTCATAATCGGTCTTTTTTACTCTGGACAATCATACGATTATACGCTCGTTATAGTTTCTAAATATTATAAATCTATTATGCATTATTACGTGTATATTTCGCAATATGAATTTTTCCTTTAGTTTCATTCTTATCTTATATTTTATTCAAATGAAATGTTGAAGGATTTAACGAGTGTATGTGTATATGTGTGTACATTGAAGTAATATTTACCAAACGTCAGAATACCGCGTTAATTCGTCGTAGAATGTTCACACGAGCGTATGTTAGAAGATATGCTTGCTTGCCGAATAAGAAGAGCTTAGGGAAACTCGCACGTTCCAAAACTATCAACTATTCACGATCGCGAAGTGTTTACTCGTGAGAGTTTACCCCGGAAATATTTGACTTTCGAAGTCAACCGCACTCACTTGCTACATGGAAACGCATCGAAGATATATCGTTCGGAAAATGCACGGTAGTGTGGTGGGATAAAAATGGTTGAGGGCTAGGGAAGGGTGGAGGGGAGGAGGAAAAGGCCCGACGACTTATAGGGCGCGAAGAATAAATGCATATTTCATAACTTTCAAATTTACATCCTTGGTATATTTTTTAGGGACACGGATAGAAAATGGCATAAATAAAAAACCTCTCACTCCCTTCTCTCCACCACTTTTACCTATCCACCTTTTGTCTTCCTCTTCCTACTTTCCTTTTATTTCCATCCACATATTTTCTAACATTTTTTTCCTTCTTCTTCTTCTTCTTCTTCTTCTTGCCTTTTCCTTTTAGTTTTTGACTTTTGATGTAACAAAAAGACTTAAAGAATTTTACAAGATGGAAAATAAATTGACGTATAAATTCCTTCGAGAAAGTAAAACATCTTTCATGGTAAATAACGATCGTAATGCACCACGTATCGTTTCGTAGCCTCTTGCTGCGAGATATCTTAGGGGAAAGGGGAATAAATAAGAAACATAAAAAACAAAGAAAAGAAAAGAAAACATTATATACGTGCCCACGCATAGAGGAACACGTTCCACGTGCAACTCTGAAAGCATCAGTTAACGATTTACTTCCGTGATAGATTTTACTTCGATACACGATACTTCTTAAAACGTGTCCTTCCGTATTATATTCCGACTAACGGCACACACACACACACACATAAACACACACATAAACACATATACATATATATAAACGCACACACGTTAACAAACACACGTGTAATTCATTGGAAGATCTATCGGTTCGATTGCATTAGGTAAATCCCCACGATATCGGGCTGGATTAATCGTTCAATTTATTTCATTGTTCTAAATTATCATTCGCATAATCCTTTAAATTATTATCCCCCGTCGATAGAATAATAAAAAACATTATTATATATTTTCTTTTCTTTCTTTCCCAATGAAACTGTACCGGATAATTTTATTGTTAAATAAAACAAAAAATAGAAACAATCAATCGATAAAAATCGTAGGATAAAACGATAGAAGACGACACTTAAAAATTGCAGATATATTGTCTTTTTTTCCAACAGGGTGACAAAGGTGATAAAGGAGAACGTGGGATGACGACTGCGTTGAATGGCGATCAATTTCCAACTGGAATATTGGAAGGTCCACCTGGTCCACCTGGACCTCCTGGTAAGCCCCAATAATCGCATCGAATCTAATTTATATTCGATTATGGAATAATTAACTACAATATCGCGAGTTTAATGGTTTTGCTCGGGGGATTTGATAGAACGATCTCTTAACTTTTATCTCTTACTCTTTCGGTTTCTTATTTATTTCACTGACACAAACTCTTAATTACTTGGCTTTGTCTCTCTTTTTAACATTTTAGGTGATTGGATTGGTAGTAGTTTATATTAGATACAGATTAATTTATTATATAATCTCTCTCTCTCTCTCTCTCTTTTCTTTCTTTGTTTCGTATTTTACACGCCAGCATTTCTATCGGTTATTAATCAGAAATAATATCTAACGATCCTATATAACAGAAATCTCTTAAGACAATTTTTTTTTGTATCCAAACTAGCAAACGAAGTACGAACCAAGCAAGCAAAGTCCTCGTTCTATACGAGTATGTGTGTTTTCACAGAGTGGGCGGAACTAAACGTAACTACTGCCGCGAGCTAAACTTCGTAACTGTTCGCCAACTTTTCCCTTTCGTTCTATCTCTTTTTTTTTTTTTTTATTCTTTCTCTGTGTCTTTCTCCTCCTCCTCTTTCTTTCTTTCTTTCATTCTTTGAGTCTCGTTACATATGCAAACCGGATCTTTTAGTTCTCGGACAATGTAATAAGTTTTGCGAAACGATAAAACGTTAGAACACTCGATCCACGTTTCGATTATACTTTCAAGACTTCTCTTTTCTTTTTATTTCTTTTCTATTTTTATTAAATAGCTCCACTTATTATCAAATACATTGATAAGAACAAAAAGATGAATATAAATGATTACGAAATACACTGCTTGAGGTTAATTTCGACCGTGTTCATTAAAATGAGAATTGTCGTGAATTCGTTAATAAAAAAAATAAAAAGGTGGTGTTGGTATTCTACCCTCATTCAATCTGCCATCTACCTACCTCCCACTCTCTCTCTCTCTCTACTACCATCACCTTTGGTTTGCTTGGAATTATTAAACGGTAGCTTTAACATCGTAATGGTTCTCTAAGTAATGTAATACCGTGATAGATCCGTCGAAAAGAGCCTTGCGGCGTTATAACGAGATTATTAAGCTTCGTCATAAGCGAGAGTATGCTTCTTTAACGAGTCCCACAGACGGTATTCATTGCTCGTCATTCAAAAGGAATGACGTATATATGTATGTGTATATACATGTCTACTACGGTAGTTGTTAATTTAATAGAAATCAAAACACCCTAATCGAAGTTTTAAGATCATTCGATACGTTCTAACCAATTTCAAATGTAATACTTCTAAAGTGTAGTTCTAAAAAAAAAATACGATAACCAGAATTTATTAGGGGAAAAAAGAAATCCATTATTTTAAGCAAGAAGTAAACGTAAAAACGATGGATTTGTTTTCCCCCAAACAAATATAAAACAAGCGTGTCGATTTTTTTTTTTGGTTTGGATAGTTTGTGAAATTTGTTTTCCTTCCTTGTTTTTTTTTTATTTTCTTCTTTTTCGTTACACGTTAAAAATAATTTCAACCGGGTTATATAGCGTGGTAAAATAAATTGGTAACGGAGACCCCACGTGGAATGGGTTTTATTACAGGATTTAATCCAGGAGTAAAATTTGAGCGTACAAGGGAAACGTTACTTCGTAGAAACATTTCTCGAGAGGTATCTTCCGAAGTAGTTTCTCTTCTATGAACTGTTTCTAACAATAAAGAGAATACAAGAGAGAGAGAGAAAAAGAGAAAGAGAGAGTGTGTGTATATGTGTGTGTGTGTGTGCAATCACATTTGAAACAACAAGTAGAGTTTGGATTAGGGCTGTTACAACTTTAGAATTTCTTCTGGTTAATCTTTGAACAACTGTGTGACGATGTAACAAGAATTGTTATGAGAAACGAGAGAGAGAGAAAGAGAGAGAGAGGAGAAGAGATGAAGGGGAAAAGAGAGAAAGAGAGAAAGAAAGAGATCGTTAAATCGTGCGAGCAATACTAATTCGAACTAGAAAGACAAATTGAAGTACTTTAACTTATCGTAGTACTACACTTAAAAGTAACTAATTAACTTGACTACACATACATACATTTACGCACCGTACACGTAAACGTTTAACGACGACTCCTTACAAACTCGTAGTATAACATAATTAATTACTAGACTTTTTAGATACTAATTCAAGCGTTAACTATCGAGATGTTGAACGAAAATTTGACATTAATCTTCTATTCAACATTGGTTGGTTTTATATCGTTAATCACGTTCATTTCGCGAAAAACATTGTTCGCCCTGAAGCGTTAATTCCCCTAATAGGGAATTCAAACTATAAAGGAACTAGATGGTATATATAATATACAATATATATTTTTTTTTTTATAGTAACTCGGTAACACTAAGCTTTACTTTCGGTCTGATGGATTTTAATAACATCTTTTGTGTTATTTATCCTTTTTATTTTATTTTTTTTTATTTTCTTCTATAATCCCATTTCTTTTTACGATTCATATACCCTTTTTGTTATTACATTTATTTATTAATTAATTAATTAATTTAATTTGTTTAAAACGAATCTTTATTTGTCTGTTCGTTAATCGTACCGCATCCCGTGTTTTAAAGAAAGAAAAAGTAAAAAAAAAAAGAAAGGGCGGAACGAGGAAAAGATATCCATGTATTATTTTATGCACGTGGTGTATACACGCACGCAGGGCCCCAGGGCGAGAAGGGAGAGCTGGGTCCGACAGGACCACCCGGTCTGACCGGCGAGAAGGGTGCCCGGGGAAAGCAAGGGAAGAGGGTAAGCTTCAACGAGGTCCTCCGACCAAAATGACACAGTACAGTATTGTACATGTACATACTCTATATATACATATATATATATTTATTTATATATAAAATATATATATATAAATATATTTATATACATAATACGATCCTTGATAAAAATACATCTCCTCGATATATCCGATTTTCATCGAAGAAGAAAAGAAGAAAATCTATCTGAACCATTAACAACTTTCCTTTAACTCCACCCAACCATTACCCCTCTCTGTTTACATAATCCAATTCCTTCATTCCAATTTCTTATTCGATGAAATCTCCGATCATCCTGGATCATGCAGATACATCGAAATAAGATATCCCTCAACTATCTTTCCATTTACAACTCCCCCCTCATTCCATTCCTCCACCACTACCAACTATATGTGGCATGTGCGCTGCATGTTATCGTAGAGGCAAACATTGTGGTAGTTTTGAAATTATTGTTGAAAATATTAAAAACCAAATAAAAACGGGCGATGCATGGGGATAGGAAATATCGTCGTAGAGAGAAGGAAAGTTCAAGTACTATTTATATATTTTTTTTTTCTTTCTACTTCTTCTATCCTTTAAACCCTTTTTACTATTTTGTTATTATTTCTTTCACTCTTACATTCTTCTATTTTTATTTTTTTTTCTTCCAACGCGACGCATGTCGCAGCAGATTACAAAATTCGATGTAAGTTCTCATCATTCTCCTAATTTTACCATTTTTTACTTCCATCTCTACACCGGACAGTATCTCCCTATCTTACTTTCGTTCATTCATTCATTCATTCATTCATTCTATCTTTCTTACGAAGAAAAATGTCTGGAAGTCTTGTAAACGCGTTCAATGTCCCATAGAAAAGATACTCCCTTTTTTTTACGCTCAAACCGATTCGAGTACCTTGTACATTGTTCAAATTTCTTCTAACACAATCATTCTTCCTATCCATCAATCCATCCATCCATCCATCCATCCATCCATCCATCTACCCATCCATCCATCCATCTTGCTATCGTATTCTACAGAGATATCTACGATCTAACCCTCCGTTAGAGACTATCCGTCGAATCTGTCGACTTCGTAGTACGTTCACACTATTCCTTGATTCCTCTCCTCTCTTCTCTTCTCTCCTCTTGTCTTCACCTATCCACTTCTCTACACTTCTCTTCTCTTCCCTTCTCTGCTACCCAACGATCGCGTTCCTCCACGTACATTTTTCACGATTCGTAGTCGTAGTAAAAGAACGTGACACGATGCGACTCGACGAACACGTCAAGAAAGTTTTTCTAATGTCTTTTCATACCCTCCGTCTGTCCGTCCGTTCAATCTTTTTTACTCTTCGAGAATCTCCATCAAATATCGATATTATTCCTTCAATACCTATCGTATCATTGCGAATATATATTTAATTGGTTTAAAAAGAAATCTATTATTTTAAGCTTGAAATAAACGTCAAAATAATGGATCTCTTTTTCCCCAATAATTAATATATATATAATATTTATTTATTTATTTATTTATTTAATATAATATTATATAAATATAATAGAATTTAAAATATAATTTATTATATATAAATATAGTATTATATTAAATTATAATTTATTATATATAAATATAATATTATATTAAATTATAATTTATTATATAAAATATAGTATTATATTAAATTATAATTTATTATATAAAATATAATATTATATTAAATTATAATTTATTATATAAATATAATATTTATTTATTTATTTATTTATTTGTTGATTTATTTATTTATTTATATATTTATATATTTATATATTTATTTATTTATATATATATATATGTTCCAATCGAAATATTTCCCATCAGATATATTTCCAACATACATATTTCTCATTCATTCGAACCTATTTTCATTTTTCTTTTTACTCCTTTACATTTCTATCTATTTTATTTTCTTCTCTATTTCCTACGACTAGCATGTAGCAGTAGCAGCAGCAGCAGCAGCAGTAGCAGCAATAGCAGCAAGCAACAGCAGCATACGCATGGCTTTTCTCATTCTCTTTTTTTTTTTGTTTTTCTTCATGTTTTTTTTTATCTTTTTTCTCTCTCTCTATCTCTCTCTTTCTTTTTCTCTATTCGAAGAGAAGAAACAACACCGCAAGCACGCTAGAGCATGTGCGCATGAGAGTATAAGCACGACCACGACACGTCACTTTGCATTTTTCGATAAACGAGAGAAGAAGGAGGAGAAGAAGGAGGAAGAGAAGGTTGAGAAGAAAGAGGAGGAGAAGGAGGAGGCTCTTTGCACTCTGAAAGATTTTTTTTTTGTCATCTGGACGATCGACGAGAGAAACGTGTTATTATTATTATTATTATTATTTATTGTTTATTATTATTGTTGTTATTATTTCAACGACTGTTGGAGACATTATTGTTTTTCGATATTACAAATTTGTAATTTAATCTTGAATGTTAATCTCGAAATTATCGACTACAGAAGACATTTGTTATATATTCCCCTTTTTACTGATTATTAATTATATTAATTTTGGTAAAAAGTAATTCATTATTTTTACGAGCTAAAAATGATGAATTTCTTTTTTACTACAACTATTTAATATAAGATTAATCAACCATTCGTAGTATGTATTATTTTATTTAAATACCCTCATCAAGATTGAAATCTTTTTAACAGAATAACGTTTAAATAACAACGTTATCGTCGGATACGAATATTTTATCGATTTATTGTCTCCCGTCCTATTACAACGAGCTCTTCTTCAACATCGACGAATATACTCGATTCATAGCTCGGTGATTATTTAATTACCGTGGTTTACGTGTGTATTGATTACTACAAAGGACAGTAATATAATTCGATGTACGTACGAGAGAAA
>JACGTP010000027.1:66580-151159 GCA_023678845.1 Mischocyttarus mexicanus | reverse complement strand
CAAATCTAATAGAAAATAATCTCGATGATCTATGAACGATCAACGTACGATTTAAAATTAATCCAAGGAGCGAAGTGCGATCGAAAAAAAACAAAAACAAAAATAAATAAATAAATAAATAAATAAAAGAAAAAGTAAAGTAGAATAAGTCAATGCATTCTCTCTGAGTACGCGAGAAGATATGAAATAAAAAACAAAATTTGAATTGAATGAAAAGTAAGAAAAATATAAATTAATTCTTTATTTGAATTTTTGGATAAAAATCTTATTTGAGTGGATAAAAAATTGATTCGTTCGTTAATTGGTTGGTTGATTCGTTCGCCCTTCGTACTCTTCGGCGTATTGTGCACAAGATACTCAGTATTATAATGCATACATAGAAAGTTGTTTTCTCATGCTTGGCCTTCTTGCACGTAGCGAAAAAAATCAAAAAATCAAACACCGTTAGTCGTAGTTGTTGTCGTCGTTGTCTTGGTGCAACCATAAAAAGCACAATAGCAGTAGACAACAACGATGACGACGACGACAACAACAACGAGAAGAACAAATAAATAAGAAAAGAAAAAAAGGGTGACACGATTTTGTATATTCGTACAGGGACCACCTGGTAAGAGAGGAAGAAAAGGAGACAAGGGTAACAAAGGTGATCAGGGTGTACCAGGACTAGACGCGCCTTGTCCCCTTGGTCCTGATGGGCTTCCATTACCAGGTTGCGGCTGGAGACCACCTCAGGTACATTTCAACTGACAGTTTTTTACCTGACTGACTATGTTAAAACATTATAAAATAAATCCCAACCAAGTATCCTAAAATAGATTCTTCTTTTCTTAATCGTTTCTACATCAGTGTCTTACGATGGAATCTAAAAGAAAACTAGTATCCATTTAGAATAGATCTTGATTTTCCAAAAGAGATAATTACCCTGTCAAGATTTTACTCCCTTTTCAATCTACGACTTATGTCAAATAACATGACATTCGTTAAAACCATTTTGGATAATACGTTTAGATAATTAGATATCACACGTCAGAAAAAAAATCGAACAACTTTTCTCAGATTCTATCGTACGTGTCATGGTCATGGTGAAATAAGTAAGTTTCCTATGATCAAGATGATAAAGGTTACGATTTAGAGAAAAAAAAGAAACAAATGTAATAACAAGTTTAGAAAAGTAGTATTTGTCGAAAGAAAAAATATATCTCTCTCTGACGCACGCTGGGATTCTCGTGTGTGTGTGTGTGTGTGGTCAGCAGGATACGACGAATACATTGACGCCAGTGATCGAAGGACCAGAACCAGCGGACACGGATTATGAACCAGAAGAAGAATACGAAGAGGATCCAGATCACAACGGGAACTTAGCAGAGCCATAATGCTCATTGTGCGCTGCCCTACTCACCACTACTACAACTACCACCATCACCAACACCCTCATCACACGACTCACCCTGCTCTCCCAAACTAACGTGGTCCTGGTAATTGCAAATCCCGTAGTAAAGACTAACGTCGTTTGCACGAATCTAGCCTGAAGCCAGAAATCCCGTCGTTCGGGTTCAGTTAAAATGCGTTATGGCTTTAACGTTTCCCCTGCTTGCCTCCTTCCTCCACCACCACCACCACCACCCCTCTCTCCCTCCGTGCACGAATATATCTTCAACCAAAAACTAACTCTCCCCGTGTGATATCCGACACACAAAAGCAAATTTGAACCCTCCTGCATGGGATTATGCTACCTCCCGGCGTTTTTCCTCTCGCGTTAAACGCTTCTACCTTGGATTTGGAAAACCTTTTGCAATCGAATAATAAGAAAATAAAGAATCCATCCTGGAAGTGCCTGCTCTGACCTAAAACGTGATGTTTCTTCTTTTAGCTGTTGCGGTATACAAATATCCTGCATAATTGTTTGATTTTAAGTTCCTTTACCACCAAAAGCTTGGTTATTTAATGGCTGTTGCTTTTATTATTGTTTATGATGTTCTTTACGAAATAAAATATATAAATCCTTTATTTTATTTATACAAAATAGAGGTATTTATAAAACAAAATTTAATAGCAAGATCGTTGTTATCGATGCTTGCGCTTGATAAGATATTATGAATTAAGGGAAACAAATAATCGATGGAAGGAAAGGTATGAATTATAATCAGGGTTAAATATAATCAGAATTGTCTTCGCTTGTTTTTAGCCGAGAAGTAATATTCTACGTCAATGGTTGGCTGAGGAGAAGAAAGAAGAAGAAGAAGAAGGAAGGCAGTGACACACAAATGGTTTACCAAAAGTAGCGCATTTTCATCAAGGACTTTCCTATTATAATACACGTCGCTAAAACGTACACAGAGAAGATTAACCAACCAATCAACAAACCAAGGACTTATGAACACAACCCGTATTACAACAAATTTTACACGCGATCGGTTTAGCGATATTTTATTTCCGGCAAACCTACACACTACTACTACTACTACTACTACTACTATTATTACTACTACTACTACTACTACCTACTACTACTACTACTAATCATCTTTGCCAGAGAAGAGGAGTGTTTGTAAATAAGTGTACTTACAAGTGTCTAGCGTCCGCAGTGCGTGTACATAAATAATTAGTTTACTGCTACTGTTAGGATCCAAATTGGTGATGACGATGATGATGAAGATGATTAACACGATCTCTCTTTTTTTACCTTTCTATACTAAATTTTCATCCCAATTTATTTTCTTATTTACCTTGTCAGATTATTTTTTACAAACAACGAGTATATTGAATTAAAATAACAGGAAGAAAGGCAGAAAGTGATACAAAGAGAGAGAGAGAGATGAACAATAAAACAATCATATTCTGATATTTTCCTTTACACACAACGAAGAAAGAGTACTGAAAGAGTGATCGTGATCATCCTGGTGTTATTAGCTTCTGTCTCCTGCTGAAGTGTATTATAATTATTATCGAATTAGTATCGAATACGGTGATGCGGTGCAGAGTACAAGAGAAAGAGAGAAAGAGACTCATTAATTGTATTTTTATTCTTTCTCAATGTGGACAATTAAAACAGACAAAATATAGATAGCCAGGATTGAAATAAATATTCTTGCTACGAGATAATAAAATATATATCGTCGTATTTCGAAAAAGAAAAAACAAAAACAAACAAACAAACAAATATAAAAAAGGGCTTCGCTATCCTACATGTAATTTCTGTAAGTGTATGTGTGTGTGTGTGTGTGTGTGTGTGTGTATGCGTTCTTGATATGCGAGAAAGAGACTTCCTTGTTACCTGCTATTATATCGTGTCGAGGAAAATAATATTAACGTTCAAGGATAATGCAATAGAATTCTTCAAACTATTACCAATCCACATAATATACGATCGGCTACGTGGTACTTCCAAAGAAAAAAAAAAAACAAAAATAGTAAGTTTCATTATAATTTGTTAACAACGAAATTGACGTTCATTCGAAATCCCTTCAAATTATCCTCCGTGTATAATTAATTGACTATTATTATTATTATTATTCATTAATTATTATTCGATTATCGAATAAACTAATATATATATATATATATATATATATGTATCATTTGCGATAAGATTAATTAATTTGAAAATAATACGAAAAATGGATTATCCTTCTGATATTCGTTGATGCTACGAGAGAAAAAGAAGAGAGAGAGAGAGGAAAAAAAAATAAAAATTGAATGAAAAGAAGAAAAAAAAAAAAAGAAAAAAAATAAGAGAGAGAGAGAGAGAGAGAGAGAGAGAAAGATTATGCCAGATTTTTATACGAATTTTATTAATCATAGTCGCAAGCAAATCGAGAGTAGCCGTGCTGCTCTCATCCGCTTTGTATATCGTCGACCAGAATTTATTATAATAGTCGCGCTAGGTTTTAAAATCGAACGAGTTTATCTGTACACATTGTCAATATTAGCGATTAATTAATTATTTAAAGAAAAAAAAAAAAAAGAGAAAAGGAAGCAAAAAAATAAAAAATTAAAAAGAAGCAAAAAAAAAAAAGGAAGAAAAAAGAGAATTAAATTAAATTAAATTAAATTAAATTAAATTAAATTAAATTAAATTAAATTAAATATAAATTAAGTGTATATGTGTAATCTCGGAATATGCATACGGTTCTCTGCCTGATCGTTAAAACTAAACTCGTGCAGAGAGATTTATAAAGAAAACAAAAATAAAAAAAAAACAATAAAAATATAAAAAAATAATAAAAAAAGAAAAAAGAAAAAACCGTGCTCTCTTGCGTGGTAGTAGTCCGAATAATAATTCCGTTCTCGTATACGATGGGACAAACAAACAACAAATAATCAACCAACAACAGACTGCTTCTACTATGACGAAGATAATTAATAAATGCGGATATTTAATTGGACTACGATTTTAACCCGTCCGCTTTGTAACGTCTCGATCTTCCTTTGATTCGCACGAGCAAGCGAACAAACATAACATTAAAATAAATAAAAACAATAAATATTATATATATATATATGTATATTAGGTTGGAGAAAACTATGAAACAGGTGTTGAATGAAAATAAAAAAAAAACTAAATCAATTAAAATAACTTCCATTGGAATCTACAATTTTCTGCCAACGATTGGGCAAATCGTATATTCCTTTTTTCTACAAAATCTTTATTTTTTGAATTAATAAACAATTCAAATCATCTTTTATAATATCACTTTAGTTATTGTATTCTTCTTAGGTTACTGGTCTTCATCCAGGCTCGTTGACGATATTCCAATTGCCAGAACAAAATTTTTGAAACTAATATCGAGTATCTTTTTCATTACTAAATCTATTTCCTAATGTGTGATTAATGTTTCTCCAAGTTTGAGTTGTATTATGATTAAATTTAGAGTAAGAAGTATATGTTTAAAATTTATAAATCAAAATATCAAGAACACGTTACAATGAACTTTATCTCCCAGTTGCAGTTAAACAAAGATTAAACAAAAATAAACGCCTGCTGTTTCATAATGTTTCCAATCTAATATATATGAAAATATATATACCCGTGTACTCAAAAGATGAAGAAGATTAAAGAATAATTCTCTTTCTTCTACATTAAATGGAGTATATTAAGGAATTTTGTTTGTTAATTATCGCTTATAAGTCTCTACGACAATGTATTATATATATAAACATAGTTTTTTTGTACCGATTAAATATTTATTATTAATGGTTACAATGATTGTCATTATCAAAGCTTAAGCAATTTGTACTTTTTAAAATACGATTGCACTTCATTCTTAGGATAAGGTTTTGTTACCAGACAAGTTGGAATGTTTTCCGGCTGTTCTATCCACAGCTTGTGATGGATATTGTCCTCCTTCAATTTGGAAGACAAAGTATTTAAACCGGCCTCATCTGAAGCCTAAAATTCAAATATTAAGATTACATTTTTGTCTAAGCTTATTGTATTTCTTTCATCATTTTATATATGTACAGAATTATATTATATATATATACATATATATATATATATATATATATATATATATAGTAAATGAGCACAATAATAATAATATTTAAACAATAACAATAATAATAATATTAATATATTACGTTTTGATTAGAGCAAGATATTATACGTATTTATCTCGAGATATTAATTACCAAAACTCTTCTATGAAAATATATTAGTTTGGGGAAAAAGAACTCCATTACTTATACGTGAACTTCAAAACTTCATTTCGGATTGTCTGATTTAGGTCAAATATGCAGCGTTTTGTTCTATAATTTATTGTCATTTTAAAGGTACCTTCTCTCACATAATACCTCTCTCATAGAAGTTTTGGTTCCTACTGGCGAAAAACTCTAATAATCGATTTTCACGATCATCTCTTGATGCCAATTTCTTATCACCAACAATGACAATTCACGTAACTTGGATCTAGATTTTTCTTGAAACTTTATATACTTGTAGATGTTGATTAGTATTATTTATTTTGACAAATGATTATGCGTAGACGTTCAACCCTTTGATATCAGCCGATGACAGTTAAGGGAGCTGGCTCGAAACCGTGGTATCGCCGGTTTTTTTCTTCAATTCTCATTTTATTTCAGATCCAACAACGGAACCGACGAAACTAAAATTGTACTCAATTGGCTGTTAAAGTATCAGCACCGTAAATACCATTCACAATTTCAGCCACCTGGTTTGGATTTTCGTCTTTGTCAAAGGAATACTTTAAAATGTATCGAATTTTTTCTTTGTTTACTTCCATTTTTAACACCCTGTAACTCAGAACTGAATGAAACCAAACAACAAGTATAGTTTGATCGATATTTAACGAGATATCGATCACTACACAACCATCTATCAAAAAAAATAATGGATTTCCTTTTCCCTAAGATAATATATGAACTTACTTCAAGAACAACTTTATGCATTGAATCCAAATTACCGAGGTAAGCTTGTGTATTGCTATCATTGTAAAATAGATGAATAACAGCTGTGCATGCGTGACAAGCTTGAGCAATTACAGCACCCATAGGCCATCCCATACTCTTTGAAAGATCTCCCCTAATTACAACATACTGAACTAATCCTGACATTCTGAAAGCAAAACGAAAAGATGACAAATATTGAACACAAGTTTCATTCATCTTACACGATTAACTATTATCCATATTTGCATAAGTAGTAAGTAGTAGTAAGTACTATAAACATTTCAAAATGTAGCATTCATAATAATTACTTTATTAGTTTATAAATAGTTATTTATTAAATAATAATTAAAATTAAGAATTTGATAAATTAAATGATACTATCATAGTATTTTTAATAGTGTATTTAATTAATGGTTTGAAATTTCGCGGGCATTAGGTTCATTGAAGGTTTGATAGTATTATTAATATGTAGCAGTTATCTATTCTCATTGGTGTATAATAATCAAACCACGCCTACTGGAAACCCTTTGATAAGTTTCCTTCTCCCACGCCGAAACGAAATCGAATCTCTACTGCACTTCTATCTGGTCACACATTAACCTCAATATTACAAAAGAAAAAGATACGAGAAATTATGATTGAAAAGAAAATATTTATTTTCTAAATACGTGAGATATCTTTGAATTACTTTTCACTATTTCATTGTAATGATTGTAATACATATAATCAAAACTTTCTTGCACATATCTAACCAATCATTTCTAAACCCTCTACTTACTTTGAATTAAACGTAATTTACTGACACCATTACACGAAACACTTAAACTCTACTTTTGTAAATATTTCAATTACAAAACTGGTGTAAACAGACAACACATTCTTGAAATGTAATGACAGATAGTTCCATGTAAAATTATCTTCTAGATGTCACGTACCGATATAAATTAAATGACCAATCTATGTATAGTTTAAAAATTTCCGACAGGTGACGTTGCCTATCTCCAAGAAAATTGGACCAATCAGTATAGGTTATAACGTTTCAATGAAAGTTTCTTAAGTAGAATAACAGGGATTGGTCAGTTTAAATACGACAGATAGAGTATTTAATTTTAAAAAGAAATCTAAACTGGACATTTAAATTTTGACATTTAAATATACAATTATGTCATAACTGCATAAATGGTATCAAAACTTGTTGATGATTTAAGTTATCAATAAAATAATTAAATAAAATTAAGAATAATTGGATTGGTCGATTGATATCACAGATAGCACTGTTATCGTTTATAACAATTCACCCAGTGGGTTACCCTTCATAAAGCTTTACGTACTGAATATGTTGGTATGAAACCGGTCGCCGGTGAAGATCTACGCTTTCTCTATTCAGCGTTCGTCTAGTTACGTTCTATCATCTCGAAGAGTCAAGGTAATTAAATTCAATATAATTTCATCTTTAATTGATCTCATCAAATCATTACAATTGTTCTTAATTTCTCGTTATTGATATATTTCCGTAAATCAAGAATTATTATTTATTATTTCACATATTTGACGTTAAGTATAACAATATTTCATCGTCCTTTGTTCGAGGTCATGGCGTGCCACGAAACCGTTAGATATTATGCTCCATTTAAAAAGTAAAAAAAAAATTTATAAGATCCTTCTAGTTTCAATTTGTTTAATAATTAAACAATGAGATATTAATCGAAATAATTTGTTTATATCATATCAAACAATTTACAATTACCATATCACAAAATGCGATATAAATTTATGAAATTGGAAGGTCGATATCTCAACAATAGTTTTCTTTTTATAAGTATTAAACAAATGATTAATAAATCCTCAATCATTTATCAATTACATATCTCCCTTATTTTATTATTTTTTTAATTGCAACTACCGAATTTGGCCTTGGGTACTATATTTCTGGCTTTTAATTCGAATCTTTGATTTTTGTTTAACGCACACGCGCATATTGTACGCATTAATTAAAATAGAAAATTATTCAAAAAAAAACCAAAATAGTAACAAATTTTTAGAGTACTATTATTAATTTATTATTTATAATATGTTAAATGTAGTTATAGTTAATCCAACATTTTGACGTTTATGCTTAAAATATTCAATTTCTTTTTGACTACAACACTATTTGTTATATTAGATTGATCAAGTATGAAATGGAGCAAATT
Organism: Mischocyttarus mexicanus; assembly: GCA_023678845.1. Classification (NCBI taxonomy): domain Eukaryota; kingdom Metazoa; phylum Arthropoda; class Insecta; order Hymenoptera; family Vespidae; genus Mischocyttarus; species Mischocyttarus mexicanus. Next base: position 142,559 of record JACGTP010000027.1, on the reverse strand, counting down.
TCAATTCAATTATGTGCATTATTTGCTCCACTTCATACTTGACAACCTAATATTTATTATACATTTATTTTTGATATCGTATCATTAATTAATTATTACAATTAAACCATAAATAGAATGAAAAGATTATTTATGAAATTATCGTACCGTGTGTCGACATACAATAAACAATGTAACGATGTAATATTACTTAACACTGCGCATACGTCCAAGTTTAGACACTGCGATAATATCAGCTAATCTTCTTAAAAAAAAAAAAAAAAAAAGAAAAAAAGAAGAAAGCGCATGTTAACAATTATAACTAAATTCGTGTAATGACTGTGGTAAAAAAATAGAATTTTTTTTTCTTCTTTTTCTTACCGACTCATTATTATGACTCAGAAAATTCCTAATATTGCGGCATGTTTAACGATTATATCGAAACAGCAGAGTTACACTGTTACGTATCAAAAATTCAATTTCAATCGCGTAATCTAAAAATGTTTGTTTAGTTAGATCATCATAGATTTTCGTCTAAAGGGGACACGCTAAAAGTTAATCAAATTGGATTGATTTAGATTAGAATTATAGATAAGAATAAAAATTTGTTAAAACAGAAAAACAAAAAATAAAGAAAAAAAATTATTGCTCAACTCTATGAAATCTTTGTGAAATTTACACTCGACTCTAATATTTCATATTTTTACAATCAACTATTTGGTTTTCTTATTTTTTTCTTTTCTTTTGTTTAATTTCTATTTTCTTTATTAGAATTGCATCATCCATAATGCCGGCACTACAGAAACCAGCACCGCAATTTACCACAACGGCCGTTATTAATGGTCAATTCAAAGAAGTCTCCCTTTCCGATTACAAGGGCAAATACGTTGTACTGTTCTTCTATCCTTTGGATTTGTACGTAATTAATTATTATGTTTATTTAATATTACTTCCAATATATTTCTTAATAATTTATAAAAGAACTTATAGATTATATAACTGATCCCAAGAAGTCTGATTAATCATTCGAGAATGAATGAATGTATTTTTTTTTTCTTTGTCTTATTTTTTCAAAGATAAGAATGCATGACCGATTTCATATCGGCAGATATTTGATTTTATTTACAATAGAAATATCTTAACCACCTTATCGTTAAGCTTTGTTTTTATCAAAGAAACTTTCGTTCTTTTATTTTTATTTTTTTTTGTTTTCTAAATAATGTTTATTTAAATGGAACAAATTTCAATTTAATTGCATGCATTTCTTGCTCCATTTCATACTTGACAATCTAATATTAATTACAAATCTAATAGAGAGATGATGGTTATGTAAAAACTTGATTTTAATAATTAATTATATTCTGTAATATAGCACATTCGTATGTCCAACCGAGATCATTGCATTTTCGGACCGTGAAAAAGAATTTAAAGCAGTTGATTGTCAAGTACTTGGAGCATCAACCGACTCTCACTACAGTCATTTGGCATGGATCAACACTCCACGCAAAGATGGTGGTATAGGTGAAATGAATATTCCACTTCTTGCTGATAAAAGTGGCAAAATAGCACGTGATTATGGCGTATTAGATGAAGAAACCGGAATTCCCTTCCGTGGACTTTTCATCATTGACGATAAACAAAATTTACGTCAGATTACCGTCAACGATTTACCGGTTGGAAGGTAAATTAACTTGTTTTTTAAACATCACTATTATTATTATTATTATTATTATTGTTATTGTGTTTGAATGTTAAGTTCTAATCTTTAAACTACCACGATTATTATTGATTTATTCTAATTGTTTCAACTTCTTAGCTATGAAACGATAATATTATAAAATTTAATTATCTTGTTTTATGCAAGAAGAAGAAGAAGCACTAATTAACATTTGTTACTTAAATTATTTCTCTTTTGATTTTTTTAATAATCATTGAAGATTATTTGTTGACCAGAAAACTTGTTGTTTCTTATGTGTTACGCAATTAAACGATTTCACCTTAACGAATCTCTTTCAAGGATTTTTATGAAAGGTGTAGAATACAATTGCTGAAGGTTTAAATCCGTTTAACAAAACTTGGATAGTTTTTTTTTACTTTTTTTATTGATTTGATTGTTAGATAATCAACGATCATTAGAGTTTTTCTTACCTTTAAATAAGATTAATTTTTTTTCTTTTCATCTTGTTGCTTTACACTTTTGTAACAAATCAAATGTTGTTCTTTTCATTGTAGATAGTTTGTTATATATTTTCTTTCTTTTATGTATATTCCATTGTATCGAAACTGGTTTTACTTGTTGTTAGGTTTAATATGAATAAGAATATTGTGTATGTTATTGATATGTAAATTTCAGATCAGTTGACGAAACCCTACGTCTCGTACAAGCATTCAAACACACAGATAAATATGGAGAAGTATGTCCAGCTGGTTGGAAACCTGGCAAGAAAACCATGAAGCCTGACGTAGTTGCTTCTAAAGAATATTTTAAGGACTCTTAGAATGATTGTTTGTAACTAACAAACGAATCTTCTATATGGATCCTGTATTTCAAACAGATATTTTCAGATCTTACAAAGAGTCGTTTCAATAAGTCGTTTCAATTTAATTTCAATTACGTGAAGGAATATCAATGATATTTTGTTTAAAATATAAACAAAGAAATAGTTTTTTTAAGTACAAGTTATGTTAAATGAGACAATTAAGAAATTGCTTGTTAAGATTTTATATCAAATTAGTAAACTAATAAGCATTTTTCGTTTGTAAATCTGAAAATATCTGTTTGTTTAAAAACTACGTCTCTTCTTGGGTGTGGTTTTTATGTATTTAAATATTTACATATTATATTTCAAGTAACATTCGAGAAATACGTTTATATTGTTTTCTAATCAATATTAAAACGTCACTTTGTCAATAAAATGTATAACAATTTAGTTGTATTTTTAATAAAATATGGCTAGTTTCTTTTTCGTATAATTTTTAAGTTTCCTTCTTTTTTCTTTCTTTTTTATATAATACATACAACTAGTATATAAAACAAAGACAAACTACATAATGACATCGTTAGTAATAAAATATTACGCATGATTGCAAATAAACAGCTGATCTGTCATATCGATTTTAACGTCTTCCCAATCTATTCATCGAGAATACAATTACAAAAATTTTATACGAACATAATGAAGAATTAATGATTCAAAATAAATATTCAAACGATCTATGAATTTTATATACAAACAATCGTGTAAAATTCTTTGAACAACTCGTTAAATAATTATGAGCAACGGGTGTGAAATTGCATTGAATAGAACTGGTACGTACGACTTGTCTAAAATTATGTAAATAAATGTTAGTTTTCAAGAATTAATATTAAATAAAATTAATTATAATAGGTTGGGGAGCGTGCCATTATTTGATAATCGGATTGTGCGGTGTTTGTACATTCGTGGAAGCTATTGCTTCCCCCATTGTTTTCATCGTCTCACGATTAGCAATGTGTGATTTAAAATTAGAAAATAATGACATCATAATATTTAATGCTACGCAATCTTTCGGTATCTGAGCACATCATCATCAAACAATTTTAATTATAATTTTCTCAGGAACGTGATAATATAATTGTATTTCTATTCTAGGAATGGCAATTGGTTCCTTCTTGTTTGGAAGCCTTGCCGATATTTGCGGACGTAAAGGAATCATTCCATTTACTATGGTTCTCATATTTTCTGCATCTATTGCACTATCATTCGCCCAAACGTCATTTTTGATGAATTTATTTATATTTTTCTTAGGCCTAGGGTAAATAAATAAATAAAAAAAATATTTAATATATATATTTTCTAAATCTGAGAGAATATATTAGATTGTCAAATTTGAAATGGAGCAAATTTCAATTCAATTATGTGCATTTATTACTCCATTTCATACTTGACAGCGTAATATTTTGATACTTTTTTTTTTTTCTTCAGATTAGCTGGAAATTACATAGTTCTGAGGATTTATCTAATCGAGTGTCTACCAATTAAAAAAAGAGAAATTAGTTTGGCTGTTATAGATATTGCTTGGATCCTTGGTTATCTGTCTGCTTTAGGTTTATCGTATAAATTAATATTTTCAATTAGGGAAGCTCAACGAACAAACAAATTCTATGTTTTATTATAGGTGTGTCTTGGTCTTTAGTACCATCAATTATACGAATGCTATACAAAAAATTTCGTCCTAATTCCTGGCGAGTTCTTGCTGGTATTGGTGGTGTACCGAGTTTGATTGTAAGTTGTGCAGTTAGTTTACTACCAGAAACTCCTAGGTTCTTGTTGTATCAACAACGCCAGGAAGAAGCTATCCAAGTTCTTAGACAGATCTATGCTATTAATAATTCCAAGCATATTGAAACTTATCCGGTATATATTTTATTATTAATTGTTAATAATTCTAATTACAAGGGTGGGAAAGAAATCAATTTGCTTGTCAAATATTTCAGATATTAATAAATATTTCAGAGCATTGATTTGAATACTTGCATCGAACCTGACGAAGAAATCCAAGATACGAATAGTTTTTTCAAAATGGTTTATAGATATTGCATTAAAACGCAAGAACGAATACAAAAATTGTTCAAATTGCCATTTAGACGTGTCACGATTTGCAGCTTATTTTTATGTTTCTTACAATTTCCTGGGTAATTGAAAATATTTAGTTTCCTTTTCTTTTTTCCCTCTCCCCTTATATAATTCTTATTTTATATATCAGCTAGATTTTATTAAATCAATGTTATTTTTTATTCATTTTAAAGATTCATTTGGCTTGCTCTTTGGGATGCACATTTGTTACAAGAACTTGGAAAAAAGTTAATTGAGAATAAACGTGGATATGATTATACATGCAATATTAATTTTGTAGAAATTGCAAAGAGCCTTTTATCCAATTGTCAAGAAATTAATCAACAACGTTTCACATTTTTATCGTGTATTTCTTTTAGTTATTTATTGGGAGAAGTATTCTTCATAATAGGAATACAAATTGTTAAGAAAAAGTGGATTTTGAGTTAGTTGTGTATATAAATTATTATAAAAATTATTATGCTTGATTATAATAATCGATTGAAATATTTTATTATAAATTTGCAGTATTTTCATCAATTGTAGGAGGTTTAGCAATACTCTCTGTAACTTTTGTAATCCAATATGCTATGCAAATTATTTTATCCGTAATATTTCTCGCATCGTACGCGATCAATCATACAATTGTCAATATTTTAATAGCAGAAAATTATCCAACCGGTTTGAGGTATACTATTTTGTATTTTTATTAATAATCAAGTCATTATTATTATTATTATTTTCATAAATATATTTAAGGGGAACTGTTATGGGATTCACAAGAATATTACCTCATTTGACAGCTGCAATGATCAAGTTTATTTCAAATCTTTCATGTCTTTCTAGTATAATAACAGCATCTATTATTTTAATAAGTTGGTGTATATTTTTCAAATAATTTTCTATTATTTATCATTTAATTTGGTTTTATTTAAAATTCAAACAATATTTAATAGGTGCTGCTTTAATTGTTATACCAATGACTGATTTAACTGGAACACCGATGCAAGAACGATATGTACATTTGGATGATCCATAAAATTATTTTTTCAAAGAGGATGATATTCAAATTTTAAATTATCTTTGATATAAAATAAATTAGTTTTTGTTTACGAAGATATTGATCTATGAAATTGATATTTTTATGGAATTATTGAAAAGAAATCCGGTTGTATTTAGAGTTGTCAATATTTTTTTTAATCAACTACAATATTTGCAATAGCAATTATCAATTGAATATGCAATTGAATATTGCAAATTTTGTTATTAATAATTGCAGGTTTCGCTATTATCTAATGACGATAGGTATCATCTTATTATAAAACAACACTGTGCTAATAATATTCTTTTCCTATCTTTAGGATTATATTTTATTACTTGTTGGTAAAATAAAATTCTGTAGACACAAAGATTTAAATTTTTCAAAGGTACCACTACTTTTCTTTATATACTTCTCTTATGTTTCCTGTATCATCATGTTTTCCTATTACGATTCTCTCATTTTTGCAACTCTAGAAAACTATTTTAACCACTGGGAATATCCGTCGTATTTCTATTGAAATTGAAAAAAAATAAATGTCAAAATTTTAATTCGAGAGTTAAAAATATCCTCTAATTGATCTAATCTATTAAAATCTTCTAAATTATAATTATTGTTTATGTATAAATACATGAAATGTATTATTAATAGGTACATCAATTAATACGTTCACAAGATTTTTGTTGTTATTTGTAAAAGAGTCTTCTTAAAAAATATCGAGAATTTAAATAATCAAAAATTTGTTAATAAAAATATAACAAAAATTCTATTTTTCATCGATGATAAAAGATATTTAATACTACGTTAATTATTTATATAATAAACTAACAATTACCCGACATGCGTCGCAATGACTTTCGAACTTGATTATTTTAACAATGCACTATTAAATTCACGTGAACTAAATTCATACTTATCTAATATCGTTGTTTCATTTTCCAACGCTCGAAGAAAGACTAATAATTATTATAAATAATAGACACGGAATACATTCGATAGAGATACTGAACATACACGAAAGTCAATCGCAAATGAAACGACAAAATTTTTCATACAAAAGAAATGATAAACATTGGAATGAGAGAGTGAGTGAGTGAGAGAGAAAGGTAAATATTAATAAAACATTCTAACGTTCACTTAAAAGAATGTTTTTTCAAGTATATTTGATAAATAAGGAAATTTTTAAAAATTCATTGACATGAGAGATACAAACCTAATCAATGCTTAACTCATTTAACTTGGACCTATACCTTCACCTATCTTTCTGAATACTAATGGATTATTACTACATTTCGAAATAAAAAAATAAATACGTTTCCACACTGTTGACCTAGTTTTCTTACTAGTGACCTACTTTTCAACAAATATTTTCTATTTCTAATGATTAATTTTTATTTTATTATTTCATATATAAATAATTAATAAGTATTATTTATATATAATATATCTAATTTGATTAAAAGGAAAACTTAAGCAAAAATAATTCTTTGATTTATTTGAAATTTGTGATAAGCTTAATTACAGAATATCTTATTTTTTTCTTTAAAATTTCACTAACATGTTATTTAAGATTTATGAGGTTTTATTAGGTCCTGTGGAATCGTGAATGTATAAAAATATAAGAAATTTCTTTAAAAATACTAATTAATTCATTTTATATAAATATAAATAAAATTATATATATAAAAATAATAATATATATAATAAATAAATAATAATAAAAAAGAAATATACAATATTATTAAGATAAATTTTATTATAATATAAATATAAATAAATATATAAAAAATATATAAATAAATATACATCAAGTATGAAATTGTCAATAAAGAAATGGAGCAAATTCTCAATTCAATTACGTGCACTTTTTGCTTCATTTCATACTTGATAACCAAATATATTCAAAAAAATAGAAATAAGAAAATTAGCGAGTATCGGAGAGAACATTGAGAAATTAAATCTCATTGGATAAAAATATACATCATTAACAATAATAGAAATAATATTAAAATATAATTTCTAATATTTATTATATACTCGTATGCACCGATTATATAAATAATTAAATTTATTCGAAAAATCTATCTTAGATAAGTAGGTAACTCGTTTATTTTCCCGAGATCTTGAGTAAGCGTAAAACACATTCTGTCGTAACACAAAAATTGCTGGTACTCTAACGGTTATCGAAATGTATAATTAGTACGTATGTTTGATACATGACTCGAAAGAATTTAAATTCTTACCACGAAACTGAAAATTCCTCATTCCGTACAATCGTTTACCCAAGGGTGAAGGGAAGGTGTGGTTAGTGTAAAGATATTTTTGAAAAGATAAAAGTCGTGTGTAGCTTTCGAAAAAAAAAAAAAACATAATCAAGGGAGGGATTCATGTTCGATTAGTATTCACCTTTCTTTAACCTGATTTCCTTTTAAAACATAAGAAAAAAAAAAGAAAAGAAAAGGAAAGAGAAATTGTTATTCTATTAAAGTTTAGATGTCGATGTTCGTGATGGGAAATAACAAATGTTACACAAATATGTTTAGCAAATGACGCCGTGTGTGTGAGTGAGTGAGAAAGAGAGAAAGAGAGAAAGAGAACCCGGAAGAAACGGGTCATCTCATCTGCCGCTAGAAACTGATTTACGTTGGAACAGGTAAGCACAGGTAGTAAGCAAGTATAGAAAGATCAGTGCAGGTTCTACCGTCGGCTTGGTTAGTTGCGTTACAAACGGAAGAATCCTCGTTGAAAGATAGGAAGAACCACACGAGTACATTAAACTCGTCATTCCGTGAATCCATAGTTGAATTAGTAGTAAGAAGACTATGAATTATTATTTTGAAAGACAAGAAAGAAATGTTAATTGGAGGATGGTCATCGGTAACAGCATAGTTGGTGTGTAAAAATGGATATTTTATTTGGTACGTTTGAAATGATATTATATTATAGAAAAAAAAAAGAAAAGTTATGTTTAAGAGATGAGAAGAGAGATATCTGATTTGATTGTATCGATTGGGACGTGCCAAAGGTACGAAAAAATTGTCCTCAACAGAAAAATTCAGAAAGCGGGTTACCAGGCTAGTGGTGGTATCTTAGTTCGCTGATCCACAACCGAACGAGGAATTGGTAAACTGTGGGAGAAGAATAAAAAGAAGAAGAATAAAGGTGTGAGAGAGAATGAGAGAGAATAAAGAAGGTTTCTTTATTCTGGGAGCGATCGAGCGTGGAGTTGGCGCTTGAATTTCAAATCGACCGGGTCCGGGCCCGTTTAACGTCCGTTTCGCGTTTGCAATAGACCAGATAGAAGCGCATTAAAATTGAACCCGTTCTCGTTTCGCGAATACTATACCCTTACCAAGTAACCAACCAACCAACCAACCGCGTTATTTCTCCTTCTGAAACAAAGATGCAAATGCATGCGAATTGCAGAATGAATTTTCTCGATAAATGAAGAAGATTCTTCTGATGGGTACAACTTTTACGTTCGTTTAATTGCAAAAGGGACTTTTTTTTTGGTTTTTTTTTCTAACACATTGTAGATTCAACGTTCAACGAGAAAATCATTTTAACGATCTTTCGAAGGATTACTTCTTTTTGATTTTTTTTTTAACAATCTAATTGAAAGACTTTGTTTATTATTTTAAACCCTTACACTTATTTCTTTTGGTTGTTTCTGTTAAAGGTTTGTTGGATCGTTGTTTTATTTAATTTTTATTGATTTAATTAATTGTCCCTCTGTAAGTCTATTTATTTAATATTTTTAATATTACTAATTTTTTCTAAATAAATATTATATTTCCATTGTGTGTGTGTGTGTGTGTGTGTGTTTGTGTCACGTGAAAATAAGATCTTATCCAAAAATTATCAAAAAATCAGCTTGCGTAGTAGAAAACTTTGACACTACTCTTTCGAACTTAACCTTTGATTAACTTAATCGTATTGAAAAAATTACGGCATTAAGGTCTTTGAAAAAAAAAATAAGTAAAAAAAGAAGAAACGTTTAGGAAGAGGAAGAGACGCCCTTTTTGAAGAAAAGTTTAGAAACAAAACGAGACTTTTTTTTTTCTTTTCCTCCCATCGTAGTTTCCGGCTAGTGATTCCACTAGCTCGAGTTCGTGGTTAGTAGTCACTGATAAAATTCAGTTTCTCTCATTGACTTTAAAGAGAGAAATCTCTTTTAACAATCGGATTTTGTACAAAAGGATGCGAATGAAATTACACCAACGTTCGCTTACGATTTCCCTCCACTGTTTTCTTTTCTTTTCCTTTTTTTTTTCTTTCTTTTATTTATGTACAAATACCTCTTCAAACGAAACGTTTAGGAAAACGTTCTCGTTATAACCCTTTTCGAAGTAGCTTTATTTTCTCCCCCCCCCCCCACACCCAAGTTGGCCTTGATACATAGAATATAATAGTTAAACGTACCCGTTAACGTTAATAAAAGAGTTTAAGATCAGTATTTAAATCGTTTATACGTGTACATACATACACGTTATAGGTAAAGTCAGTATTACAAAATAGTGTTTTACAAGTTTTGTTCGCCTTCGTGCTCTTCTGGTCTCTCTTTACATGTGTATGTGTGTGTGTGTGTGTGTGTGAGTGTTTATATGCAAATAGTAGAACTACAATACTCGATGCAATGAAAGTTAATTAACGGAAGTTATCGATATTTCTTCTTCAAGTAGAAATGTTTTTTTTTCATTTCAAATTCTATTCTTTCCCTGTTTTAATCAATGATTATAATCACGAATCATTAATATTATATGTATTCTCGATTTAATACACACACTCACACGTACACGTTTATATATTTTTGTTGTTCTTGTTGTGTTTAGTAAATTTGAATGACGCAATGGGAAACAATTTTCTAGAATCTTGAAAGTATAATTATAATTTGTAAATCGGTCAATGATCGTTCAATCGTAACAACTCGTTCAAAATAATCGTCCCTGTTTTTAGATAATTATTCGTCATTTTCATCGGTGAAAGACATTTCGGGATTACTTCTTATTGAATAATTTTCTCTTTTATTGGTACAGACAAAAAAATATCGATCAATTTTATCGAACGTTATTACATAGTAAAGTAGCAGTTAGATTTTTAATGAAAATCTCCTCTGAACGGTAACTAATTTCTTGACCAGTTCCACAACTGGGTAGGTGTTTTTCAATCTCGTTGGTGGCATTCTCTACGAAAAGGGCATATGCACGTTTCTTGCTATCATTTTGTTTTTTTTTTTTAATTTTTTTTTATTTAACTCGTTCTTCGAGTAAGTAAACTCGTCAAAGCGTGACCAACACCTTACGTTCGTCTACATTATTCTTTACTTATCATTAAATTTGTATTAAAAATATACTAAAATGTCATAGAATTGAAAGAAATTATCATTGATAGAAAAATATTATTAAAAATCTATATTGTAAGATTAAATAAGATATCTTTTATTTTATTTCCCTACAGACAAGTTATCATTTATTTTTATTTTTATTATTATTATTATTATTAAACTCAACGAACCAGTTTAAATCGATATTAAATATATTTCAAGAAATAATTTATACGAGAAAGTATATTAAATATATTTTCTAATGCACATAAGAGGACGACTATTCGATAATATCCTATTACAGTATCGTTTACATCAAACTTATATACCAAATGAGAATAAAAAGTAATAAACTCATTACATTGATTCGATCGAAAAAAACTTTCTTTCCCTACTTTAATGAAAAACTCTTGGAGAAATTGTTGTTTGAATAATATTCTCTCGTCAAGTATGAAATGGATCAAAAAATGCACAGGATTGAATTAAAATTTGCTCCATTTCACATTTGACACCAAATAATTATGAAATGATTTTAGTTGACAAGAAATTCTTTACGTTGAATTGTTTTTCTTAAGAGATTCGATTAATATTAGAAGTATTATAAGATAAGTAATATCTCTTCGTGTAATAGGAAAATATGAAAAGAAAGTTTTGATACGTGCCAATGATTATCAAGCAAGGTTACATGAAATTTAGAGGAAATAAAAGAGAATTGGATTGTAGGATGAATATTATCGAATGAATTCCAGATGAAACCATAGGGCTTATAATCCCTATAGTAAATGTTCTCTCTCTATTTCTCTCTTTCTCTCTTTGAATATTGAACATGAGAGGTGCTTATCTCCAAAGTATTCACTCGTTGGACCATATCGATGCATTCAATGCAGCCTCGTTCGAGCATGACAGGTTTTCTACGCTTCTACGATCAGTTAGTATACTTCCCTGCTACGATCTGTTGTTCGATTGAGTCTACCAATCTTCGTTTTACCTTTGTTTTTCCCCAGATTTAGATCCACACTATAGACTAACACAAACAAATTTGATACTTAAAAACTCAAAGATATTTATAAATCAGATATCTTTTCGTTTTGGTAATGGTAAATCGATCCTGTTATTATCTTCTCGATATCCTCTTCGTTCTCATCGACAATCTTACGTTTAATACTTATCCTATTAAGTTAACCACTTAACTTGTTACTGTATACGATTTAGTTTGTTATACGATATCTTCGATTATTTTATCTTCTTTAATTTCCTTCCATTATTTTTTTATTTATTTTCTAAATGTGTGTTTTCTGTCTATACGTCTATACATGAGTGTGTGTGTGTGTGTGTGTATATGACGAGCTTGGTATCGAACATTTGTCTTCAATTTGATCCTAAATTCTTATTTTATTAAGTTCTGGAATTAACTCATAGCGTTCTTTGAAAGACACATGACTATTTAATTTTTTGTTTAGTTTTACGAATTTATTCTAACATCTCGTATTTTCATATATTTTTTTCTATTGGCTATTTTGTAAACGCATATGTGTATATGTGTGTATGTGTGTGTTTAAACTAGCTCATATTCTGTCGCAGTTAACGTACTTCTCTTTCTTCATTCTCTCTTTCTCTTTCTCTCTCTTTATTTCTTCTTTCATGCATAAAAGTTAGGAAAAAGTGTAAAAAGAAAAAAGTAAAGAGCACTTTCCTTCGCATACTTTCGATGGATTTTAAAGTGCACACAGCGTCGTAGGATGGTGAAAAGAAACTACGAGCACGGATCGTCGTATGTATGCGACCAACCGATCATGACTTCTCGTCAATCTTAACAAGGAAAAGTACTTCCAACTATGACTTTTAATTTTTTATACCTCCTTATTCGGATTTTATATTCACCAGTTGAAATCTTGTTTCCATTAATACATATATATCGGTTAGAGAATGGTTTAGAATACGTTAAAGTTAAACCAAGAAAGTGTATAGTCGTTCCAAGAAATTTTATCATATCGATTGTGTCTTTTTCATTTTCGATTTTATTTATTTTCAAAGCCTGATTAAATAATATTTATTATATTTAATACACTTTTCTATGTAATATTTATTTATTTATTTATTTTTAATTATTTACTATTCTTTCGTATATAAAATTCAATAACCAAGAAAGTATAGTCGTTCCAAGGAATTTTATAATATCGATTTTGCTTTTTCATTTTCAATTTTATTTTCAGTGACTGATAAAATAAAATTCGTTATATTTAATAAATTTTTCTATGTAATATTTATTTATTTAATTAATTAATTTATTTTACTTTCAAGTATAAAATTCAATAAAGAACTTGTGAAATTTAGCAGAAACTCGATGTAGGGTGTCAAAAGATTTTCAAAATAAACGAGAAAATTTCATTTTCCTTTAAATAAATGAAATAAAAATCTCTCGAGGTACGTCCTTGATAGTTTTGAATACCCGAATCAGGACAAGGTTAGCAGACAAAACACAATTTAGATGTGTACACAGATGATGATAGGTCAAATGTCCAATATGTTAAACGATCGAAGGGCTCATAACATGTATCAGTAAATTTACACACAAGACCTCTTCTTTTCCCTTTAACAAACTAACACATAATTACGTTTCATTATTTATCCATATAATATTAATAATAAAAAGAATAGGGAGAATGTTAATGTGAGCAAGTATAATAGATAAGTTTTAATTAGGAATTCATAAACGGAGAATGTTCATTTCAATCCACAATCAATAATTCAATTCTAATCTAATAACAATTTAATTATTTCAGGTCAATCGATTGTATTATTTTTTTTAAAAAAAAGAATGATTTTTAAAACGTTCCACATAATTTGCATTAACATTTTATTCAGTTAGTTTCAAACATAAACGTGTTCTAGTTTTATTCGATTGTCGGTATTTTGTTTGTTTTTCTTCTTTTTATTTTTTTTTTATTACAATCAATTGAGATTCATGGGATCGAGTTCTAAAGAAAAAAAAAAACGAGAAAAAAATCCCCCATGACTATTTTCGGAGATAGAGATAATGTATACGAGGATAGTTTAGTTTCGAGTTACCTTGATCATGACTGAAGAATAGTGTTGGTTGTGTAGGTTTTCGCTATTTTTGGAACGAAGGAAGAATTTTACTGTTATCTTAGTTGGTAATACAATTTGTAAAACATGAAATTCCAAGTATTTCAAAAAAAGAAAAAGGGATTTGTTAGAGTATGTTGTAGAAATGTAATTTAAATCTAATGGAAATGTTTAGTTGTATTTTAGATTAAATAAAAGATTTACATAGTTAGGTTTAGAAGAAACATCTCTGTTATTATCGAATATCTGTTAAGAGAGTAATGACATAAAAGCGATTAGAAAATGATGGTAATGGTGAAGGTAGCTAGCGTAACACGTTTTGCTGCTGGTGGTTATATCAACAGATCTTGCGGCTACAAATCTTAGCGAATGAAAGTGAAAATGCCAATTGACTAATAGCTTATCCAAGAATGAACCAATAATATTCTTAACATTTTATTTCTTACTCACAATATGTGTTTACTTCTAAACTCGAATTTTTTAATTTGAATTTGAATTTTTTCTCATCACCACAATAAATCTTAAGAATCTGTTTAAAAATAAACAAACCATGCAATCTTAAATATAAACGTATCTCGCGTTTAATCAATGAAACAATCAATACCTTGGTGAATTGTCAACACGTCAATTGTCATATTACAGTAAGTTATTGTATATTTTATCGAACTAGCATCCATAGATTGTTCTTTGAATTGCACTCGAACGGTTTAGCATTATGAATTGGCAACGTGCTATTGATGGGAACATATTGTATCTTTTCAACAGTCATAACGTCAAATAGTATTCAGTATCGTTCGCGACCTGGAATGTCATGCTGGTATCGTCACAAGAAGAGACAGAAATAGAGAGTGAGAGAGAGAGAGAGAATCATAAATGTCAATGATATCGAATCGAGAACATTTTTGATACTACGATAATACAAATTTCAAATTTATCTTTGCGCATTTCTAACATTGTTCTTTTTTTTATATTTTCAAGACCAATAGCTTAGCTAATTATTCTAAACGGTTCATTTATCGTACATTGTATTCATACTTTCTCATTGAATGCATTCGAAAAATGTAATAAAGAAAAAGAGAGAGAGAAACGGGTATTGAATAAAACGTAAAGATTTCTAAGAAGTTTTTACAATGATTCATAATAAAAATAAAATGTTAATGAAGTTAAGCATAGACGTAATTATTCAGCTGTCTCGGTAAAAGAACTACCGTAAGAATTTACGTTTATAGAAAATAATAGGAAAAGTTTCGAGAGAGTCGATACATCGAAGAAACTATAGAAAGAAGAAAAGTGCAGAGTGCAATTGAGTGCATTGAGAGTGTCGGACACACAGGTAACCGAAGAAGCAAGAAAGTAAGCAAGCGAGTAAGCAAGCGAGTAAGCAAGCGAGCAAGCGAATGGTCGAAGTGGTCAGTGGCCGTTGAAAGCGAAAGGACGATCGTCCTGTAGTATGGAAGGGGGTTTGGAAGGAAGGTAAGATTGTAGGTGCACCTACCAACGTGCAGTAAGACACATTTAACCATTCCTTTCTCGCTCGTGCCGTTAAACGCGACGACGTTCTTAAAACCTATAACCCAAGTTAAAGCTTGTTGGTTCGTGTCTTTCATTTCAAGAAAAAGGAAAAGGAAAAAAAGAAGAAGAAGAAGAATTACGGTCGATTGTATTATCCTGGAATATATTCGTCAAAACTTTCTAACCATTTATTGAAAGACAATTGTCCGAGGTACTTGCTGCTGGTAGAGGTGGTGGTGGTGGTGGTGGTGGTACGGTTTTACCATTGGACGTTTATCTTTTCGTATGGACATTGTCCAACTTAGTTGTTGCTAGACGAACCTACTCCGTTCGAGCACGTCAAACCAATGCCAGTCATTCGTGAAACGTGAAACTGAGCGAAAGTTGTACCTCTTTGTAGTAGCCGAATACTAGCTTCGTCTAAAAATAGAGAAAGAGAGAGAGAAAGAGAGAAAGAGAGAGTAGATTCGTTTAATAAAATATTTCTCAAACTTGGAAATATAAGTCAGTTCGATTCAATCCAACGAGTGATCCAGATCGATCATTAAATAAAAACAGTGTTACGTTTAAGTGTCCTTGCATTAGGTGCACTTGCTCTCGACCAATAAGAACTTCCTCTCCAGTTCGTTTTGGCATGCTTTTGGGAAAGAGTAGTTTTCGTAAAGGACGATTGCTAGTTTTACGTCAAATTCCTGCATCATTCTCACCCTGGCTTAGTTTCCATCCACTGTTTGACAAGGTCAGTCTCTCGTAGATTTTCATGTATGTAGAAAGAGAATGAGAAATGGTTTGGAGAAGATATGCGAAGAAGATCGTAAACTTTTTGATGTTTTATCATCTTTTGGAAGATGCTTTACGAGCTCGTAAAATTTCAAGAAGCAAGTTTGCTTGAAAATTTTATTAGAAAAATTACTTCTAATGTTTGTTGACTTAAAACAATCGTTGTGTTTTTGTTGGTTTCTACTATGAACAAATTATTCTATTCTCTTAAATTAGTTTATATTTCTCTGGTATATATGATTATCGTAATAAATAGTAATAGATATTAAATATTTTTTCTCTTTTATCATTTTATTATAACAAATATAATAAAACTGTTAACCACGTAAAGAATATCACCTAATGTCGATTTGCTCGAGTTTTACGGTCGAGTTCGGTTCGTCGAAAGTGAAATCGTACGAAGTAAAAAGTCTGTCACGTATTTTCATGTTAATGCACCAAAGCAAATGGATTTCTTTTTATCTCAACAACGAGCAAGCAAGCAAGCAAGCAAGCAACTAAGCAAACAAGCAACCCCTTTCTCGTTAAATTCTTCGCGATATTATTTATTTAAAGCTTGCGTTTAGATGTTCGAGATCGTTAGTTCGAGTTAGCACGAGGTAAAGTGTTAGTACCGATTGTAGTATTCATTAAAATAAGAGAGTTTGTGTATATGAGTGTATATATGTGTGTGTGTGTGTGTGTATGTTTGGTAGTTAACTTGACTTCTTACAATCTACATCGTACCGAATATTATTCTCCCAGTGAAAGTTCTTTCATTTTGGTTAAAACCTTTTTCGTGATATTTATCTTATACTTTCTGTCATATGTTCAAAAAGAAGAAGAAAAAAAGGGAAAATTTGTAGCACACAAGTAATTAATATAAAACACAGTTCCAATTAAAATCTAATATTTTTCCATTTTTTTTTTTTCTCTCTCTTTCTTTCTTTCTTTTACGAAGAAGAAAATAATACTTCATGGTCAATAATTAGTTATTATACTACGAGTGTGTGTTATATTTTAAATAGAAAATTTAAATCTATGCTACGCTTGTTTGTTTGTTTTTATTTTCTCTTCTCTTCTCTCTCTTCTTATAATTTTTTCTTCTCTCTTACCTCGACTTCTCATCCTGCACGATAAAATCTCGATGCTCGTTATTCGAGCCCCCCTTATCCCCTTCCACCATCCTCATTCCCTTCCTCCTATTCTTTTCCAAGAACCATAGCAAAGGATCGAGAGTAAAGTGCTTTTTATGAGGGCAAGAACTCTTGCGTACGTGGCGTATGAACGAACGAAAGAACGAAAGAACGAAAGAACGAAGGAACGAAAGAACAAGCAAGCAAGCGAGCGAAAAACCCCATAGAAAATGCAACGTCACGCTTGTGATTTCCACTTAAAACTTACTCACGAATCATTGCGAATAATTTCAGGGATGTACGAAAGACAGACTTGAGGAGGAGGAAGTTCCTAGCAGCGGAGAAGAGAAGATGATGTACTCGAAAGGAATAACAAGAATTTGGTCCAGCATATCATCAACTTGGATCTTTCTATTGTTGATTCTCGTTGTAAGACTCGACCACGTGGCAGGTAGGCGTATGTAATCGAAATGAATTTCATTCTTACGTGAAAACGGATTTAAAGGTTTTAATATTAGTTCGAGAGAGGAAAAAGAAATTCGTTATTTCAATTAAAAAAAAATCAATTCTTTATTTGAATTATCTCTGTTTGGTAAAATATTAAAACTCAATTTATAATTAGAATTAAAAAAGGAACAAGAATGAATTATTTTTTTGTAATATACAAATCAACGCTATTTCTTTTCAATAAAAAAATCAATTCTTTATTGGAATTATCTTTGTTTGGTAATAAAATAATTAGAATTTAATTTATATTTACAATTAAAAAGGAACGAGAATGAATTATTTTCTATAATACACAAACACGAACGAATTTTCGTCATTTGACTATTGACAATTGCTTGTCAAATATTTCTCATACTGACCATTATATGCTAAACTTCAAATAAACGTAAAAATATAATGGATTTCTTTTACCTCAAACTAATATATTCTCAAAATAAAACATGGTTTATAATATCTTACTAATAACTGACCTGCTTATGAGATACAATTTGATTCAATTGATAATTCCTACCATTAATTATTAAACCAAGATTACTTATAATAATTATTAAAACAATTAACAGAGGTAAACTAATTACAATCCTAAATATGCTGTGAGATAGTACGGATTATAGAAGCACGTGTTTATCGCGGTTATTAAAATTTCAATTAATTCGAGTACACATATGCACGCATAAACATATTTCAAATAAATATTATAGTTTTGAAGTTCATTGGTAGAGTAGTGTTTTCTTCCAAAGATGGGCCTCCCCTCCCTCCCTTCCCCCTTCACCCCACCCCCCTCCAAATTCATTCTCACGATTATCATTTCAATCGTGAGATCGCGGCCTCGTTAGTATTCAAAGTATTTTTCTTTTCTTTTCTTTTCTTTTCTCTTTCTTTATTTCTTTCTTTATTTCTTTCTTTTTATACTTCATTAACGAGCATTCGCTGTTGAGCTCGAGCGCGTACCGATTAATTAATTGCAGATCTTAAGCTCTTTGTGTATATGTGTGTAAGTGTATGAAGTGTACGTGATGTGTCATATAAGGAAATGTGAAGTTGCTATATACACACACACACACATATATATATATATGTATCCACATATTTAAAACACATATGTTCTGTACAACGTCCACGGCGTTACTCTCAAAACCGAGAAGGAACTACGGAAACGTGCAAAAAGCTTGCTGACCTTGTCCCACTTCCGTCAAAGCTTTAGGAACGAGCTTACTCGTGTAAATGCAGTTCGTGCATACACACCGACACGCCCATAGTTTCGGATAGTTCTACACCTTGTTATTTCAAATAATATATTTAAATATTACATTATTTGTTTTTTTTTATATAGAAAAAAAACCGTTTAATTATAAACAAAATATTGGATAATATTAATGAACAATAAAATGTGTTTTATTTTATACGAGTATATATATATTTCTGTGAAGAATATTTCATTAAAGGATATTTTTAATTATCGAAAAAAGAACGGCCCTATTTATTACTACGCGAAAGTTCAATTTCGAAATAATATTTTTCTTTACTCTATTTCTTTTTTTTTTTTTCCTTGTCTTGTCTTGTCTTGCCTTTTTTTTATTTATTTTTTTTTCCAGACACAATCGTAAGTTCCAAGCGCAAAAGCTTCTTCGTAGTAGAAAGGAAGAGAAAAAATAAGAGAGAAATATTTTCTTAGCTTAGCGAGGAAGGAAAATATTCTGATGTTCCCATTTTAATACAACACTATTGAACGTATAAATATATATATATGTGTGTGTGTGTGCATGTGTGTGAGTATTATATAGAAAGGTATACGCGTATTGTCACATCGGTGATATTTTGACGAAGATGTAGGGACTCGCTCTGGTTCCTCTTTCCTTGGTCCGTTCATATCTTCAAAGTAATCCTCCTCGGTTCGAATAGAACAGGAAAATGAGAGAGAAAGAAAGAGAGAGTGAGAGTGAGAGAAAGAGAGAGAGAAGCTTGCCAAGACCAAGCTGTGAAGAAGAAGACCACTTGAAAAAGTAAAGAAAAAAAAATCTAAATAAATACTAAAGAGAGCGAAAGAAGGGAAAAGAAACAAAGAGAGTGAGAGAGAGAGAATGAGAGAGAGTAAGATATCAAATCGACAAACGGATTTCCTTACAAAGCTTTCGGTTCGGCTTCTTTTCTCATTTGTTTACGATCTTGTATATTTTGTTAAGCTTCTTCTGAGCTTACCTCAGATAAAGAAGAGAAGAGAAGAGAAGAGAGAGAGAAAAAAATTAATAAAACCGTTCAGTTAGTCGTTAAGAAATGATCTCACCAAATTTTCTATTCTATTATCTTATCCATTGTATTTAATTTCATATATTTTTATTCACACACACACAAGTAATTTCTTCTTTATTTCTTTTTTGTCAAAAACCTTTTTTAATCGGTAATACGATTTAATTGATAATTTCTAACCAATTAAGATAATAAATTACCTGTTATAAATATTTATTGATATTGAACTTTTTAAACAACACTTATGGTACAAGTGTTACATAAAATTGTATAATGTAATATATGAAAAGAGAGGTTACAAATTTCGGGCTGATAAGTTGAATTTTGAATTTCCTTTAATTAAGTTCACCGTAGCACACACACGACTACGACCGACTACGACGACATTGACACAGTTTCGTCGGCCGGCGTAGCAATTTTCTGGCTTTAAATCGTGCCTTGCTCGTACCGAAAGTGGAACTAGGAAGTTCACAAGTTTAGGAAGGATTCGTCTATGTGATTTTGTTCTACCTGATTTCAAATGGATTTGTTCAAGCTGATCCTACGTAATAACGTTAAGTTTCATGTAATCAATTCTATATGCACATACGTAATACATGCATTTGTCTCTGTGTATGTGTGTTTGTGGTATTCATAGATAGCAATTCATAGATTTATGTGTAAGTGTTGTTCATACCGGAGATAGTGACGTTTAAAGGTGGAGAAACTCGTTAAGAAAAAAAGCCAATAATTGAGTATATGTGTACGTGTGTGTACGTGTGTGTATCGTAAAACGTTCACCAATCTCTTTGCGATATGGTGAAAGTAAAACGTGATAAGTAAGTTCGACGTACACCTGTGGCCTCACATGCAACACTCGATCGACTTTACTCTCGCAAGGATATTTATCAAGAATTCCAATACATTTTGCATCTAGTTTGACAATCATATACGTATTAAGTATTTGAATCAATTCATAGGGTTTATTAAGAGACGAATAACGATTCATTTTTAATGAAAATAATAAAAATACATTAATGAAAATACTGTTCACCCTTTGCCAATAACTTTTTCCTATCTTTTGGGTAGGTGACGGATACTTCGTTGAAAGAATGCTTCGTTTTTTGGAAGTAATCCATGAATCAATTCAATTTTGACATTCGTAAGAAATAAAATTCTTTCCTGACAAACCATGAAAACACAAGTAAAAACAGAATACTGTAACACCAATACTAGCTACGAATTAATTCCAATACCTAATATATTTAATAATAATAATAATAATAGTAAATAATACAGGTAACCCTCCTCTAAGACGGTAGATAGATTCCTAGAAAATTCCCTGTTGTGTGAAACCGTGTTGTATGAGACCCAGAACTAGTTACACTGTATCTTGGAAAGGTTTTTGCAATTTATGAATCGTGTTGGAGATAAACCGTGTTATAAGATACTGTGTTGTAGGAGGGCTACTTATATTATTATTTTAGTTATATATGGGATTGTGACTGAAAGATTCAAACAATTATTTAAAAAAGAAATTACTTATTAATCATTATTAATATTATTTGTATACATTATTCTATTTTCATTTGAATATAATTAATATTTCAAGTATTTAAGTATAAGAAAAAAGAAAAGATGTTACTTTGAGGTGAGTTATATTCGAGGTGAGATAAACCAACGCATGACAAACGGTAGGTAGCAAAGTAATCGTGTAACGATGCATCGCACGAGCTAGAAATCCGATCGTATCGAGAATCCGATAGTTCCACGACCCGAATAAATTGAGATACGATCTTTTCTCTATAAGATATAGAAGTGTTTTTTTTTTTTTAACGCTTCGGGATTGGTCGGTACTTGAATGGAGATAGATGGATGGATCGTGTGTTTTCATTGTGGTTATTGAAACGTCGTATTACTTTTCCTATTTTATTTTTTAATAATTTTTTGTCACATATCCACCTATTGCAATGTTTTCTATTTAATCAGATCGATTATCATCTTTCTATGGAGAGAATATTCAAACAGATTTAGGGGAAACGATCGTTTAGATAAAAAATGAGTTCATATTAAAAATAATATGAAAAATTTGTTACGATTGAAAATTCATTTTCTAATAAATATTTGTATTTTTATTACAATGATTCACGTTCTGTCAGATATGTTCATAACTGACGACCTTTTCGTCGTTTCCCGAATAACCGGAAGAATTCGATTACGTTGCATTACGTTAACGCTATATCATCATCATCATCATCGTGTCCTGACTAAAGTGAAATTGCCTGTTTACTAAGCTTAAAGTGAAATTCATGAAGAGAGTATATCAGTTTAATATTATTAATAGCTCTTGAAAAAGTATCAAATATCACGTGGCAAATGTCTTGATAAACTAGCATTAATAATATACGTAAATTATATAATTAAATTAACAAAAAAAAAAAGAAAATAAATAAATAAAACTACTCTTATGTAGTAAAGATAAAGTATAAATTACGTAATGGATAATTTCTATATAAAAAAAAAAAAAGAAAGACTCGTTATGACCAATTGGACGATAAAACATACGAGTAATAGTACCTAACCCGTTTCCCTTTCGATATTATCAAGAATTTCTGATTTTACAGCTTTCCTATAATTTATTAGAACCATCTGACACGCTTGACGAGTAACAACCAGTCAAACTTTGGAAAAGAGCAGTTTAATAAAGTAAAAGGCAATATTATCGAGGTGAAAATGTTCCCAGTTCTACTTTTAATACGATTACTTCTTTCCCTTTTTCATCATCCGAAAGTTGAAACTAGTATTGTAGGGAGAAAGGATAGATGAGTGAATGAAAAATAATAATAATAATAATAATAATACAATTTACTACAATGCATGTACACTAACGTGGTGTATTTCACCAAGTATCTCGTATGAAAGTATGTAAAGGAAGGAAAAAAATAAATAAATAGAAAAAAAAAATATAGGAAAAAAAATATGAGAAGAATCGGTATCTTCTCGCGCGTGTATCTTTCTCGCCTTTAACGTACGATTGGTACAACACGATGCTTACAGCCCCATTAATTTTATTTTCCCCATTGATATACAATCCTGAGAATCTTCTGTGTTCCTTCTTCGGCACGCGAGGAGTTATAGTTCGTTAGAAAACAAGTTAGACCTTGTGAGATTTCGTGATATGGCATTGTCCTCAAATCCTACTTTGCATCCTCGCGATTTTGCTCCACCTCTTTCACATACGAAATATTTCAAACCAATTAGAATCTCTAATGATTTAGAATTTTTTTTTATTTTATTTAAATTTCATTTTAACGAGTTCTTTTTTCTCGTTAATTATTTTCCTCGAATTTCCATTGAAGAATTCGCGTACACGTTTTGTTGTGTGCGATGGAGCATTGTCATAGAGCAAAATAACTTTGCGTTGTATTTTTCCATATTTTCATAGTTTTTCACGGAATACGAGTATTGAAATCGATCATTTGATGTTAGTAACGATCAGGGTTACAGTTGAAACCACAGGTTTTAGTAGATCATAATAAATTATATTTTTCTGAACTCACCAAACACAGAGCATTGTCTTCTTTCCAAAGAAGGTTTGCTTGGATTCACTCCATGATTTCCATAGCTTAGGATTCTCAAAATATATCTATTTTTCATCACCTATCACGATTCGATGGAAAAATGACTTTCTTTTGTATCTGTCGAGTAGTATTTCACAAGTGGTTTTTCGATTTTCTTGATATCTTTCATTCAGTTCATGCGGAACCCATTTTCCCACTTTCTGAATCTTTCCCATGGCTTTCAAACGAATGGAGACAGCTTTCTGCGTTACATTGAATTGATCCGCAAAGTTCTTCTTGAGTTTGAGTATCATTTTCATCCAATAAGGCTTGCAATTCGTTGTATGTGAACTTTTTCGAGACAGCAATCTTATTGTCCCTAAACTGATGGTTAAACCAACTATAAGAAAATTCCAGTTTCTTACTTCCACACCTGATAGTCCAGACCTATCTGGCAGGGACCAAGACTTTTATGAGAAAGGCATTATGTTTGAGAAGTTATCTTTAAAATTGCAACAAATTATAGAACGTAACGGTGCATATTTGATCGAAATCATACAATCCAAGATATGTTAAATAGAGTTTTGAAATTCACGTAAAAGTAATGAATTTCCTTTTTATCAACTTCTAATTTATTTGTAATTTGATTTAGAGAATGACAGATTTGTGAAAAATCGTTTATAAAATGACAACCGAGAGATCGGTAAAGCAAGAATCATAGAAAGGGACACGTGTACGGGAGTTCGAGACCTCTTCCGTTAACGTTTGCGTAACTCAACGACTACTACGTTATTAAAACTTTCTCGGTTACAATTTACGTGCTTGCGATCAACAGCCGTGAATCGTTTATTTACGAATTTCTAACGCCGTTTACTATTACTACTAACTTTCGATAGAATTTCAAACAGCAAGTGCTTTTACACGAATTTACACGGTTAAATTCTCATTAAATAACGTTAATAGAATTTTCAATTAACATTTCTACGATTCTCTACTTTAAAATCATGCTTTTTCGTTTCGTT
The DNA here is from genome assembly GCA_023678845.1 of Mischocyttarus mexicanus. NCBI lineage: Eukaryota > Metazoa > Arthropoda > Insecta > Hymenoptera > Vespidae > Mischocyttarus > Mischocyttarus mexicanus. Next base: position 117,814 of record JACGTP010000027.1, on the reverse strand, counting down.
TCCATCATTTTTTTTCTTTTCACTATAACTTTTTTACTTCAATTTCGATCTTAACACTGTCGTATGGATTTATATTAAAAATAGAAAAATAAATAAAATCTAGAACGTTGCATAAATAAAATAAAACCTTTAAAGAACGCAATTTTTGATAAAATTGTTTACGTCGAGATTTTTTATTTGGAAAAATTCTAACTGGTTCTTAGTCACGCTTAGATGATTTTCTTTCAACGATAAAGATCGATTTGCTTATTGGAATTAATGAACTCGTTGATAAATAATATAGTTCATGTCAATTGGAGATAAAAAATAAGAAAAAAATCATTTCTGGTTCCCTTTCACCGATAACCTTTCTTTAAAAAAAAACAAAAAAAACCCCCACGAATAAATTAACTAACTTACGCATGCAAAACAAGTTACCCCTAATTATGAGTTGTCTAATTTTTCAATACTAATTTGTTTGTTAGTATCGGTTGTTTCACATTGTGGTTAGAGTTAGCTGCTCGAGAAAACGACGTTTTACGCACGACTGAAAAGAAAAAGAATACATTGTGAAAGGTTAAAGCAACGATTATGAAACACAACATCGATCGATTCTCGTATATATAAATGTTGTACTTTTAAGTTAGTATTTGCGTGTATGTGTGTATGTGTATGTCGTTGTATATACGCCCACTTAAGATCATCGTACTCTGTACTTCTTCGAATGCGAATAACGAATACATCGAATTGTTAACATTTATTCTGATAATAGATCGATTAGGAATTAATTGACCTATGCTTAATGAAGTATTTCAATCATGAAATATTAATTAGAGTTGTTTTGGAAGCATTAAAATCAATATTTATTGCAATGGATTGGTTTATAAAACTCGATATTTCAATGAAGTTGAAATAGTTGATTAAAATAATATTTTCATAGAAAAAAAAAATATCTTATTATCCGTTTACACGTAACATGATTATTTCACATATTATTTATTATAATTTTATATTAATCATTTAACAATAACTTACAATAAATAATATATATATTAGGTTTTCAAGTATGAAATGGAGCAAATTTCAATTCAATTATGTATATTTTTTGCTTCATTCCATACTTGAAAACCTAAGATATAACAAATAATATATAATAAACAATAAATAATAAATATTGATTATTACAATTAAATAGAAAATATTCTATTAAATTATTTCAGGATGTCAATTTTATCCAATAGGCGAATATTTAAAATTCGTCCGAGTTCCAGAAAATCTACGAGAAGGTTCAGAGATTTTATCATTGGAAGCTCATCCTAGAAATCGTCTTACCATTATACCCGTCGACAAGGTACGCGTTTCACTTTCTTTCTTCTAACCTTACTTTCATAATTGAACTTTCAGTTAGGTAAGAGGTCTTCTTTTGAAAAGAAAAATATATGAAAGGGATTGATGTTATATTTGACTGTTTTTATTTTTTATGGTACGAGTTTTAATGTTGCAGGAACAAGACAGTCGTTTCTTTTCTTACAAAAACGTGAATGGTACCCATGTATCAGTGACTTTAGCCCGTTCTTTGGAAGATCTGGTAGATACTGAATCACCGAGAAATCTACTTAAATTCCGGGTCATCTGTGACTACACCGATGGCAGGGACACCTTGGTGAATGTTCTAATATATTTATTTTCCTTTCTTTTTTGGTTTCTTTCTTTAGCATACTAGACTTTCGCGTTAAATGCTAATTAGAACGTTCTAAAGCTACCTTTGAATAGGCATACCTCGTTACAAGTTTCTTTTTACTGTACCGTCATGGTTTAATAACCAAACATTTACGTAACGTAAGATTTTAGGTGGAATGCAGTTAAGTTAAACGCGTTTATCGGATATTTTTTTTCTCTTATTTCGAATGAATTTTTAATAATTAAAATAAGAAAAGATAGAATATACACGATATTATTTGTAGTAACTTTAAAGTAGTAGTTTGGTAACTTGGTTTGGAAAAATTGATTTTATTGTTTTACATATTTCGAAAGTACTATTTATTAAGAATAGACTGTACAAATTGTAGACCGAAATTCGAGATATTGATAAAATTATAGAACCTATAAGTGAGCGTCTCGTAGTATAATAAATCAGTTGTTAAAAATTTAATTTAAACATTTTATTTAATAAAAAGTTGTCTATTCAATCGGATTGAATTGAAATTTAGATACGTTATTCTACTCATCAATAGCTTTCACTATCGATGTCCCTAACTTTTCATTTTCCACTAAAAATAAAGTCACGTTTACCTTAAAACACTAAACCTACCACGCGATTGTCAAATGTAAAAAATGATTAAAAATTATAGTCAGCTTACGTTTAGATATACTTTGTCTTTATACCCAATGCTGCAACGTATTCATAAATGCACTACACACACTCGTTCACATATGCATATCACTTGCATAGGAAGAAAACACGCATACGCGTATACGCGACGTGAATTAATATGAAAACAAATACGAACATATTCGACAAATACCGAACATACACGAAGGTTAATAAAAATTTACTGACCAAATTCTTCATAGAATAGAAGTCCCGAGGTATGAGAGAGAGGTGAATGTAAACAAAACATTGAAAGCTTACCTAAGCCAATAGGTGAATGTTTTTCAATTACAAATTTTCTTAGAGTTCAACAGAGAGATATGTAAACTATAAACGTGCTACAAAATTATAAGAAACAATTTAAAAAGAACATTTTTGTCTACACTCTCAGATATACCCCATTAATAATATATGATTTTCAAGTTAAAAAAATAATTCTCGTAAAAAGTATTTAAAAAACTTACAAGTTACCATCAGACTACTACATTAACGTAATCTTCCTTTAGTTAGCGTGATTAATATTCTTACAAATAATACAACATTGAGTTATCAAAGAATTCACAAAGAGATTAAAAATAATCCCTTATACAGCTAGAAACGTCTAACTGTATATCTATTACATCTATTCCTAATCCTAGATATCGTCTATAAATTTCTATCTTACATCGAGAAAATCCGTAAGCGTTTCTAACAACTACGACACGTTAAACATCGCGAACGAAGAGAAGTACCGTTTGGAATGTTTGATAATTTTCTTAGTATTTTTTTTTTCTCCTTCAATCAACCAATAGCATCAGTTTGCTATAATATTTCACTGACACACTTTGTATAATTTTTTAAAAAAGACAAGTTAAAGAACAAGGAAATCATTTAATACAAGCTTGTTTATTTAGTTTTTTTGTTATTTTTCTCTCTCGTTCAGGTATCGTCGCATTTGTCGGTCACGGTTTACGTCGAGGATATTAACGACCATGCACCACAGTTTGTTGATGCACCTTATCACGTGACAGTCGACGAACTAACACCAACTGGTAAGAAGATATATTTAATTTTATTTCAAAACTATGAAAGGGGTTTGTCCACTCGCGAGAAAAATACTTTTTTCTTCTTCTTCTTCTTCTTTTTAAAGTTCCTACTGTTATATACTTGAGTTTAAGGACAAATGATAGTTCTCGAGTTGAAATACTACTTCTGTTGAAAGATTCATGACCATTTAAATTCTCTCTCTTGGTAGAATATTGAAATAAATTCAAGCCTGAATTAATAGTTGCCATTCTATAACAATAAAACGTATAAAATTGTATATATTCTCTTTATTCTTTCCCGATTATCATCAATTTGGACAATGGAAGAATAATAGGTGTTAAAGAAGAAAGACACTTTTAAAAGAAAAAAAAAGAAGAGAAAAATATATCTAACAGATTTTCTATCTCATACTTCGTAAAATTCTTTTCGAATAAGCGTTATCAACGTCGTCGTACCTTCGCCGTTGTTCCTCGAGAATACTAAACGAGATTACGGTGAATTCGTTGACCTATAACAAAGTAGGATTTCCGTAAATCTTTCCTTAGATCCATTTCGTTTAATCCCTAAGTTTTGCCAAATTTCGCTATTTTGTCTCTTGTTGGAATTATGAAAACTAAAAAAGATAAAAAATAAGTTGTTCCTTTGAATTAATCTTTGACGAGATGAACAATATATATTTCAAATATTTCTCATTGAACATTAAAACTTTATCTGAATGTCATGTTGTTCATTTTAATCGTAAGAAAAACAGAGATTTTTCGATTGTTTTCTCTTCCTTGAGAATGAAATTGCAACCGTTTCGAAGAAAATGACGATTCTCCAAAAAAAAAAGGAAATAAAAAACGCGTTTCTTTTGATGATAATATCAAAATGTTTTAATTAAGTATGTTAATAAACATTTTGGTTACGAAATGTTGTAGGTGCTACGATCTATCGTGGAATTCGTGCCACCGATGGAGACAAACCAAATACACCTAACAGCGATATTCATTATGCTATAGTTAAAGGGAACGACCAAGGCAAATTTTCCCTCGAATCTGGGCACAGAACTGCTTTGATACTTCGCAAACCATTGGATTACGATAATGGTGATCGCGAGTTCACGCTCGTGATCACAGCGACTGTGAGTAATGTTACCACACCACTGGGATCGTTGATATTATCGTAATGATTACTTTAACATATTCCCGTTTCTCTCATTTTCAGGATCGAGGTGTACCTGTCAAGAGTAATAAAACAACGGTTAAAATAACGATCCTGGATAACGATGATCTCGATCCGAAATTTTCACGGGATGTTTATAAAACTAAAATATACGAATTTTATCCGATCCCGGTAAGAAACTTATCGAATATTTTTAATAATAATTATTTGTACAATAAAGTAAATTTAAATTAATATTTTACTAATCAATAACTCGTTGTTTTTTGTACGTATGATTATTTTAGTGGAAGATAAAGTAATAAAATAATATTGTTAGAGGAAGTTACTTAGCATATATTGAAGTAAAAAAAAAAACATAGTTTAAAGGGTGTTACTATTTAAGTATAGTAAAAAAAGATAGATGTGACGAGTATAGCAAGAACAAAATCACACGTTGACATATTTTTGGTTAATAAGTACAATTAAAAGAAAGTCTTTCTCTCGTTAAATAGCATCATGTATACCGAAAGTATACTTAACAACCTTCATAATCACTTTCACGGAATCCTACAACTTTTCACTTCGCGTGTTACTTTTAACACGATACACGTAGATCATAATAATGATGGTTAATGAATATTCTAGTTGAATGTATTTACACGTAATTTAACTTAAATGCAGCTAAAATCCATCAAAACGTGTTAATGCAAATTATTGGATAGAATAATAAAAAAATAAATAACAAAATCATACGTAACAAACGAATTATTACGGACCGATAAAATAAATTGTAGCTTTCTAAGAAATCATCTAACAGAACTGTGCTTCCTCGTGTCATTTCTTCGTGTTGTCTAATACTTGACAGATTTCAATCAACTAATCAAGTTTTTCTTCTTGTGATATTCTTGATATTGAAATAAAATAAATATTCTTCATTTATCATAGTTCTCTTAACTTTCTCCAACAGGATCAGCCAATTTTCACGGAAATCAACTTCACGACACCGATTCATGCTGTAGATCGTGATCACGACATCAACGTATCCGTAAGATATGACATAATATCAGGAAACGAAAATGGTTACTTTCATTTGGACCCTAAGAATGGATCACTTTTCCTCAAACGTCCGATCGATCTTGAAACCGAACGAAATCTTCCCAATAATAAATTCGGTTTACAAATACATGCATCTCAAATTGATAATCCATTGAAAATGGCTATGGCGCGCGTAGAAATCGAAGTTTTGGATTTGAACGACAACTTGCCGGAATTCGAAGTAGATTTGTACAACATCAGCATCGTAGAAAATCTACCGAATGGTTTCAGCGTTCTACAAGTAATAGCACGCGACAATGACCAAGGTGAAAACGGTGAATTCGATTTTAGATTAATCGATCCATCCGGTGCATTCTCGATGGATCCAAGAACAGGTTGGCTTACTGTGAAAGACCAGAACGTATTGGATCGTGAAAGAAGGGATAGATTGAGAATGAAAGTTTATGCTATTGAGAGGAAACCAAGTGTGGTTTGGATCGATGGTAAACGGGCTAACGGTTCATCCGTAGACATTCACGTTAGTTTGTTAGACGCTAACGATAATAATCCTATATTCGTACCAGCGAATTTGTACGAACTCGTAGCCCGTGCAGATGCTAAAATCGGTACCGTAATTGGACAAGTTCATGCTGTTGACGAGGATCTTGGACCGAACGGACACGTTAAATACACTCTTCAAAAACCAGGAAACTCTAGTACACGCGTACCACCGTTTAAGGTTGATGAAAAGACCGGTGTTATTACCGTCGCGGAAAATCCTATCATCGAAGGAAGACACGCGATCTTTGTCGAGGCTGCGGATCAACCAGCGAATCCGAGTGAAAGGCGATTCTCTTTGGCCGTTGTTACGATCGATGTTTTCCGTCCTGACGGTAATTTCCTTCTTCTTTCGATTTCTTACACTAAAAACGATACACGTGGTACGATTTAAGATTTTAGTAAATAACTATCGTTTATTTCTGTTTTCTTTTTCACTATTATTATTCAATGTAGATGTTATTTTTTCTGCGTAAAAATCTACGCTTAAATGTTACTTTCAAATCATAGAAGAACTCTTTTGGATTTTCTACAACGATTCATTTATTTTAATTAAAGATAAAGAATAAACAAATTTTTTTAAATATAACAGTGTTCTTTTCAAGTAAAACTATGATTTTCTTCTTTGTCCTTAACCTCTTCGAAGTCTTTGTTTTTTTTCTATCACAATTATGTGTATATTGGAATAAAAATTAATAATAAAAATAAAAATGTATACTTAATGTAACAATAAATTATTTCGTTTTCTCTGTGCGTACATTTAATAAATAATGTAACTCACATTTAAAACGTCGTTGTATTTCATACATATGTTGTATAAAGAAACAAATCTATTAGAAAATAATTGTATGTGATTATTAATAGATAGCTCTTAAAGAGCACGAATCAATCAATCTGACTGTTCATTTATTTTCTATTGATCTCCGATCTCTCTCTCGTTTCAGGACCAGATTCTTGGGAACCCGACTTCGTCGGAGCACCGTACGAGTTTTGGGTTGGTGCCAATGTACCCGTCGGTACCAGCGTTGGCCAGATTCGTATAAATGATGCCGTTAAGACGAGCGATCTTATCTACGATCTTCTTCATAGTTATCAAGAAGGAGGTACATTTATCTCATTAGTCTCTTATAAAATACAAAATTTACCTCCTGTTTGATTCGTTTTATCAAAATACCGATTAGTAACACGTTGTACACGTTTTTTCTCTCTCACAGTCGAATCTCTATCATTCCAATTTATTTTAATATTAGGTGTACAAATAAGTTTCCACCGTTCAAAAAAATATTGGTCGTACAAATAAGTTTCTGCCGTTCAACAAAATATATAATTTTATTTATAAAAAAAATTTTTATAATTATTAAAGATTTTTGAAATCACAAGGGTTTCATTTATAATACTCGATCGTACATTTACTCGAATAAGGGTATTAAAAATCAGTTAGAATATTTATGAGAATTTAGAATGGATAAAAAATTTTATATATATATATATCAACATTGAAAAATCTGTCATAGAAATGACAGACTTTATTAATGCTAATACGTAACACGTGGTGTATGCATATCCAATGGATTTTCAGTTCCATTCGCTGTCGAGGAACGATCAGGAACGATAACGGTCGTGGACGAAATTGAACGATACGATCGTTCGACTTACGAGTTTGAAGGTATAGTAACTGACGAAAGGGATTTAACTCTTGTCACCAACGTTTCCATTCATGTGGTCGATCCTAACGATGAGAGGGGTGCTTTTACCAAGTAAGTTTCTTTAATCTTGACAGATAACACGATTGTGTTCACAAGTCTCCAATGATTTTATGTTTAATTGTTCAATTATTATTCAAACACTTGCGAAAAATATTAAAATTGTTGCCAGATTTGTAAATACTCGTAACAATGGTCTTGCTGTTATTATGAATTGCCATAAAATTTAAAAATAAAAATATCCATCAAACTGTTTATTGAAAAATCAATACCTCACCGAATTTTATAGAGGAGCTACAACGTCACCTCAAGTTTTCCATGTGAAAGAAAATATCCCAGAAACGTACATAGGACGAGTTTTAATAAACAATGGTACAATTCCCACCACGGTTGCTACGAGTTTCCTTATCGTTAATCAACAGGACGTACCTGACATCAATATCACGGAGGACGGTGCCCTTTATGCACCTAATGGTTTAGATCGTGAAACTAGACAAAATTATAGTATCACTGTGATAGCTGAAGGTTCCAAAGGACTACAAGTTATTCAAGTAAGACGTCCTCCAATTAATTCTCCTATTTCAATTTAATCATTTCTCTTTGTTTCTTTCTTTTTTTTCGTCATTTCCGTTGTAAAGATTTACGTTTAAACGTAAAATAATTACGAGGACAAAGTGATCATTTATTTAAACGTCTACAATAATTGAATACATTATTATCTTGGATATTTCAGGTAAGAGTAATCGTCGATGATGAGAATGATCATTCACCGGTCTTTACCGCGTCATCTTACGAAGGACGAATTCTAGAAAACAGTCGACACGGAACGGAAGTCCTCATGGCCAATCCTATTGCAGCTTCCGACAAAGACGAGGGTATTAACCAAGAATTTATTTTTAAACTGACCGGTGACGGTAGTTCGCTATTCAGAATTGATCCTAGCAATGCTCGAGTATTCTTTGAGGGTAGCAACCAAGAGAGTTTGAATCGAGAGGAAAGAGAAAGCTATGATCTTCAAGTAATCGCTGAGGATGGGGGTAAGTCTTTCAAATTCATTCTATTCAATAAGGATTTTTATCATTTTTTTTCGATCTCTACATTTACATCTCCTTGACTTTGACTTTAGAAAAAAGCTATCGGTATTTAGAAAGAAGACAATTCGTTGTTAACATTTTGACTACCACGTTGAAATCACTTGTTTCGCCACGATAGTATTTTACGATGCAAGATTTCGTAGAAATGAATCTTTTATTTTCGATATTCCAATAAAAATTTGTAATTATTTAATGATGCACTTTTGATTTCAAAGTATATTCTAATTAGCGGTAATATTTCAAATACGCCAACTGTAAATTTTCATTCAACTTTTACAATTTAAGTAATTCGAATGCTCCGATCATAAATGACCACCAACGTGACAGTCAAAGTATTTAATTATTTTCATCATACGTGTTTAATTATCTTTGTATTTGATTTTAGGTGGTATGATGTCAAGCGCACGTTTGAAAATCATAGTCGAGGATACGAACGACAATTCCCCTAAATTTATTCGCATGATCGTTCTACCAGATCAAGGTGTTAAGGTATCAAATCAACCGGACGAAGAATCAATTTCAAATAAAAACCAGACGGAAGATTCGACATCTATCGAAGGCAATGAAACTAAACGTCCGAACGAACGCAAGTCACCGTTACTTTTGGTACCAGAAAATGTGACAATTGGTACACCCATCATCCGATTATTAGCAGAGGACAAGGATATTGGATCTAACGCAGAAATTAGTTACAGTTTACAGAACGAGACAATATCTGGAGGAAACTCAACTCTCGTTAAACAATTGAAACAAGATTCAATCGGTCGAAGATATTTCTTGTTGGATTCAAGAACTGCAGAAATTTCAGTTGCACGCGCGCTTCCACCTGAAAGAAACGTACGTTTGGTTGTGTTTGCTAAAGATGGCGGTGGCCTTTCTGATAATATTACTATCAGAATACACGTGGTTGATGTAAACGATCATGCACCAGTCTTTGATCAATCCTGGTATTCCTTTGATATCGCTGAAGGCACTTATATGGCTCACCCTATTGGAACTGTTCGTGCTGTAGACAGTGATTTTGGTATCAATGCAAACGTTAATTACGAGATCATTTCTGGTGCTAGGGACGATGACAACGACAAGGACAATTCTACGTGGATCTTTGATATTGGTCCTAGAGATGGTATTTTAAAAATAAATGGAAAACTTGACAGAGAAAAGATACCTGTTCATCGTTTAGTTTTACTTGCACGCGACGATGGTTCACCTCCGTTGAGTTCAACTGTAGAAGTTGAAGTGAACATCTTAGACGTTAACGACAATGCTCCAAGTTTCTATGATTACAATGATCTTGAAAATGACGATCGCGGTATCCCAATACCGGTATATCGTACTTCTATTTTTGAGAATAGTCGAAAAGGTACATTCGTAATAAAAGTTTACGCAAACGACAGCGACTTCGCAGGAAATGGAAATGGTTTGATTCTCTTCGATCTAACAAATCCAGGTCACGAAAAGAAACAATACTTCACGATAGACAGCAAAGAAGGTTCCGTCACGACTACCTCTAAAATCGATTACGAGAGTATAAAGAATCATCGATTAATCGTTACAGCGAGTGATCTTGGTTCACCTGTTAGTATGACATCTACTGCGATAGTAGCTGTAGAAATCATTAACATAAACGACGAAGACGACGACGAGGCTAACAATGACGACGAGGATGACGAAGAAATGGAAAATTATGATCGGATTGATTTGTTTAACGAAGTTCATAAGACCCCAATATTCAGGCACCGATATTACGAGGTCGAGGTTGAAGAAAACACAGTGGCACCAATTTGGATCGCCGAATTGGATTTAGCTGAGGGTTATCGAAACGATCACATACGGTACAGCATAGTTGCAGATGGCACAGACGGTAGAGATCATTTTTCGATAGACTCCAAGAACGGCTCGCTTTATCTGATAACGAACGTCGACAGGGAAATGAGAGATCGGTATGAGGCTAAGGTCAGGGTCGACAGGGTAAAGCTCGGTCGTGGGATGCCTGTGATGATCTATCCGGTCGTTGGTGAGAGGCTCAATGGTCTCGCGCCCAACGAGGCCAGGGTCGTCGTCAGGATCAAGGACACCAACGACAATGCGCCGAGATTTAAGTCAAAGGGAAGACCCATCCTAGCTGCGATACCTACCACTGCCCACTACGGTTACGAGGTTGTTAAAGTAGAGGTGAGCGTACGTGCTAGGTGTATGTTTTTTCTGCGCAAGCGCTCTAACTTACTCATATGTATCGATGTCTATCTCTGTGTGTAAGTGTATATGTGTATATGTGTATGTGTATGTGTGTGTGTGTGTGTCTGTCAAAGTGACTCGACCTTAATTCATTTCGGTTTTTCCTTCTGCTTCTTGTTGTACTTCTTCTATTCGCTTTTCTAGCCTTTCTTTATTATCCAACCTGTCCTAGTTTTGTCCTACTTTTCTTTAATTCATTTTTTTTTCTCTGTTCTTATTCCTTATCTATCTATCCATCCATCTATTTATCTATTTATCTATATAGATATTTAGATGTTTAGATATCTGTGTGTCTCACGATGAATCCTCTTTATTTCTCCCCACTTCCAATTTATTTGTTTCTTCGTTTCTCCTCCAGCACGCTTTTTAATTATGACGAGACGCTAACAATCGGTCCGAAAGAACAGCAGGATATCCTCCTTTATTATTTCTTCATCTACTACTACTACTACTACTACTACGTCTTTTACATATATTTTTCTATCTTTCTCATCGTTTATCATCGCTTTGATAGGCAAATGTCGTTGGGTTGGAGAAAATTCATACACATAATACATGCACCCGAGTATTCGAGTTTATTTGCTCTCTTTCTCTCTCTCTCTCTCTCTCTCTCTCTCTCTCTCTCTCTCTCTCTTTTCTTTCTGTCACGTTATTTAGAGTTTTTCTTTACTCGAACGCGCCACTCAACAAACTCCAACTGCAATTGCGCGAAATTGATTGCCTTTCGCTTGAATGATAATGCAAATACAATTACCTCGGAGATCTTTAATTAGATAGAGGACTCGGAGAAATTGTCATCGTCGGATCTGTTTGGATGATTTTTGTTAGTTTGTTTATTATTATTTTTTATTTTTTATTACGAACGTCCACTTATTCCTTTCTTTATCCGATCTTTGATAAATTCACGATAAGACGAACAGTCTCATTAATTCTTTTTCCCCTAATACCATCTTTTTCCTTTCAAAACTTCAGACCATTGAAATTGTGTTCACAATGAAAGCGGTAAAAATCCTTTCTAAAGAAATACATTTATTAAAACGTTAACGAAATAATATTAAATTAGAGATTTATTTATCTTTTAAGGCTGAGGATCCGGACGACGGTATTAACAGTGAAGTACGTTACCAAATTCTTGGACGAGAAGATGCACCGAGATTCGCCATTGACCCGCAGACTGGTCAAGTTCGGTCTGTGGTCAGTTTTGCCCGTGACGCTGGCCGCGTCTTTGGTTTTGACGTCAAGGCCACGGACAGACGAGGAGCTGAGAATGGTCGCAGTGGCATTGCCAACGTTTTTGTGAGTTTCTTTTCTTTTTCTTTCTTTTTAACCCGTAAGTCTCACGGTCAGGGTCCGTCCAGAGACTTTACTTTTTTTTCTTTACCAAAAACTAATATCTCGTAGATCAGATCATTGGCCTTTTCAACACTTTTTCACTTTTATATTTATTCACGCAGGTTTACGTGCTCGATGATAAAAAACAAGTAGTCATGGTCGTCGGACAAAAACCGATAGACGTCGAACCACGTTTGGACAATTTTACCGCGTAAGTCGAGAAATGAAAGAATCATTTTTTCTTCTAATGGAATTCCTAAAGGAAACACATTGAAATTATTCTACGACCTTAGTCACGTCGGATACTTGCATTCTCGTATTTTCCAACCCTCCCTCCTTTACTCCTCCTTCCCTCAATACCATTTAGATTAACGTGTCATATTTCAGCGTTCTGCACAATATCACGGGCCTCGACGTACGTGTCAGGAAGCTTGAGCCGCATATTGAAAAGAACCTGATCGACACCACTTCGTAAGTATTAAAGTCTTCACTTTCACTATGCTGAGAGATTTCCGATCAGCACGTACAGCAATTTTGTTACAGAACCGACGTATACCTCTATGCTATCGATCCACATCTAAACGTAATGATCGACATGGATACTTTGCATAAGTAAGAATCGTACAATTTTCTTAATGGATTCAATTTTATATATAATAATAATATATATTTATATTATATATAGTATATAATGTTCCCCACGAAAACCTCAACTTTTTATTTTAATTCAATAACGATTGTACTCCACCGAGACTCAATTCAAAGATTATTTTTTATGAAGGGGCAAATTTCTATACAAGTGTACTCTATGCACTGAACTATTCTATTATATATTAGCTAGCTATTAATTAAATTTATATAATATATCATATAATATTTATTATATATGATAAATAATGTTCCCTACTTAATAACCACTTTTTTTTTAAATTTAATAATGACTGCAGCATCCCACTGGGACTAGATTCCAAGATTATTTTTTTGAAGCTACAAAATTTCCATACCAGTGTGTTGCTGTATGCCCTGAGCTATTCTCTTATATATTAGCTAGCTATAAATTATATATATAATATATAATGTTCCCCACCTAACCTACAGTACTTTTTTTTTATTTAATAATGACTGCAGTACCCCCCACTGGGACTCAATCCCAAGATTATTTTTTTAAAGCTACAAATTTCCATACGAGTGTGCTTTATGCTCTGAACTATTATTTTATACATATTATTATATATATTATATATTATATATGTATTATATATATAAATTTCAAAAGAAACATGAAATCGTTTCCAATAATGAAATACAATTGATTTTTAATTTGTTTCTTATTTCCAGTGTTTTTTACAATAAAAAGGTGGACATAAAACGTGAACTGGAAGAGTATCACGTCCTCGAGATAACTGGAAATACACCAAAAAGAAATCATCGTTACATGCTGTCCACTCTCGAAGTGGGTGTTGTTGTACTTGGCTGCGTTGTCTTCATTGGTGCCCTTGTAACAGCACTCTGCGTCACCTGCGTTCGTAGGAACAAACGGTACGCGGATTACGGTTTTCCTCGATCACCACAAAACGATCCTACACCGATCGAGGAATCTACAACGATATCGAACTAATTTCTACGTTTCCTTCATTTAAAATTACTTATTTGTTTTCTTTTCATTCTCTTTCTCTTTCTCGTGAACACACATACAAATACAATACAGATACACACAGCATGCATTTAAAAATAATAATTGGAATGTTGGGTAACTCTCTAATAAAAAATCGTATATTTCATGGTGCATGTCAAACGAATACTATGTACAAAACATAGTAAATTATTATCAATTTAGGAAAAAAATTTTCTTCTTCAATTTGTTTTTTCAATTTTTTTCAATCCTCTCTCTTTCTTCTTTAATCTCATCTACGATATTATCTCTCTTATCGTTGATCTATATTCGTTCCCATCTCTCTCTCTGTGAACTTTGAATGAATGGACTTCTCGAACTCCATTCGTTAGTCGTAGACGCCGCGAAAAGGCCATGTTCTCCAGCGGTGGTCCACTTGGCTTTGCTTTGGCAGACTCGACATTGCAGAAACCAGCACTGTTCCCAACCTTCGTAGATGGCCTTCGTTACGACCCGGAACCCTTTTGTACAGATATGCCAAGACGACAAAGTATCTGCGATCATGGACCAGGATGCGTACGATTTCATACGTGAGTGTTTGTTTCTTTCTTTTTTTATATCAAATAATGCTTTTGCTAACAGATTAAATTGAAAAGAAAAGGGGGGAAAAAATGGAAGAAAAAAAATATAAGAGTTAGTTGTAAAGAACCTTGAAGGTTTTTTTTTTAAGCTTCGCATTGTATTCCAACTTAACTTCAACGAACGATCGATAAATAAAGTTGACGAGAAAGTTTTATTATTCTGGGAAAATGTATTAGAAAAGATATTAATAATAAAGTTTTACTCGTTGTTGAAATAAATAATATCCACCCGAAAAAATATTGTTTTATTTTATTTTACGGGAATAAAATCAATCAATGCAAAAAACAGAAAATACAATTTTAAGAAGTCAAGACGTAATGAGGATTAAAGATTATTACAAAACATTGAGGATAATTCCCTATAGTGAATATTGATTGAAATATACAACAGGTCACTCAATAAATCCCGGCCTGACACATATATGGCAATACTGTTGACAGATCCACGTGATTTCTATAATCTAATCGTGTGTGTGTGTGTGTGTGTAATATAATTTAGATGAGTAAAATTATCTCGTTGTCGTATAACCTCGGTATCGTTTGATAAGACAAATTGTAAGTCCATTCTAAACAGACACTGTGAATGCTATTACCGTTACTGTGGTTGTGTTACAGGATGGGTGGTAACAGCGGGAAACATGGCGTGAGGACGACAGGTACAACGAAAGGCCTCGAGGCATCCGCAACGTCCTTGCATTCCAGTGGTCAGGACTCGGGAATCGTAGCACGAGCCTCCTGTCACTGCAGTCACTCTTCGAGTCCTTCAAGTGGCGAGAGCAGCAAGTAAGTCCAATTTGTTTTCTTTTGCATGTTAGAAATCATCCAAACGAAAACAGACTAATACCTCTCTCTTTCTATCATTTGAAAATTAATCATAGAAAGAGAGAGAGAGAGAACTCAAAGACAGTTTATTAAATACACGCAACACTGTGTTTCGTTTTCAGCGGATACGAGGATTCCTTGAAATCCTTGCAACGTCGTGAACGAAGCAACGATTTGACCCGTAACAGCCATGACACCTCGAGCGTAGTTGCTAGAAGAGCTAACCAACAAGCATTAACCAGAAGACGACAACGATTTAACTCATTTTCCAATCTAGAATCTATCTATGCTCACGAAATGACTTTACAGAGGGATCAACGTTGTTGTACTACTGAAAAAAGACGAAAACACGATGGACGCGGACGCGAACATCGCAGGGCTCATTCTGAAGCTGAAAACAACATAACTGAAACTGTGATTCATGAACACCCTGGTATGGAACTCCCATTAGCAAGTTCTTTGCCCAACACTTCTAGTTTGCACAGTAAGTTCATCGGAATAGTCTTCGTGGTCGTCGTCCCATTTTGAAAATATTAAAGAAAAATAATGTTCAATCATTTGAAACAAAGATTAGGTGTGCGATATACTTCGGTCTTGGTATATGGTTGATAACAAAAAATTGATATAATCAATTCGTGCACTTCTCTCTTCTTATTCTCCCACTCGCGAAAACGCGTTCGTTCATTCGTTCGTTCGTTTTTAGCTCGATTATAAATCGACCATGAAACTCGCAAGTGTTTTTTCGTCGCTTTTGTTTACAATCGTGTTTAAGACCATTGACTGGTTTCGTTTACATTTTATATCGTTCGTTGTAACTCTTCCGATAGGTTCTGGTGCCAGTTAATTAAACGACGAATTAACATCTTTAATTGTACGTCATTCGAGATATATTCGTCGTATCGTTCAAAGATCGTTCGTTTTGAATCAAACAAATATTATATAAGACAAAAATATATTAAATTACTTTATTTATAAAAGAAAGATTAAAAAAAAAAGATTAAAATAATATCATTGCCATTGTTATATGAACGGACAGAACTTTTCGGTGGACCTAATATTACTCAAAAAAAAAAAAATAAAAACCTACTTAGAATCGCATAAACAAAAATCTTTCATAAAAATCAAGATCCATATTATCTGTCAAAACTAATCAATACGAATTTTCTGTTTTCTTACCAGGTATTGCTAGAACCAGCCATATGTTGTATTAAAGTCATTTGGTCTTTCACAACGATTAGGCGAACCTTAGAAGAGGATGAGGTGAAATAACGGTCGTTGAGAAGTACGATCACGTTCCTTGTTGTATCTGTTTTCTCTTCTCTCTCTTTCTCTCTGTCTCTCTTTCTCTTTAGTTCGCCCACACGCAAAGTTTGCTACTGCACGGGTCACAATGCTAATTGGAATGGAATCTTCTCGAGTGATATGCCGTTAGGTAATGCAAATCGTATGCAAGTTAAGTGAGAATATTTAAACGTGTTTGGAGTTTCTAAACTCTTGGCAAGCTAAGGATGAGCCTTCAACGTCAGACGTGTGTTAATTATTATCATTATTATCATTATTATTATTATTATTATTATTATTATTATAATTGTATTTTATTTTTTATTCATTTATGCCTCGAGAGTGTATTCAGATGTACATAAGTGCATAGACGGCGTGTCATTTTCGTTGCCAAAGTAAACTCGTACGGATCCCAAAATCCAAGTTATTCAACAATTTTAGATTTTTCATTCAATCGTATTGTTTTGTTTTTTTTCTTCTGTACATAAAAGATATATACGAGTTTCTATATTTGTATCATCTCTGTGCAAGATTTTTATCGATACTCTACAAGTGGGCTTCATCGATTTTATTAACACGTTGAGGGTGTTTACGATTACATGTTTTATTTTTTACTCAATTTTTACGATAAATTTATTTTATCTCTCTCTCCCTCTTTCTCTCTCTCTTTCTTTCTTTCTTTTTTTTCTCTTTCTCTCTCGTTTGTTTTCCTTCGTAAAACAGTAATAATAAATCGTATTTTTATCGATGACGCCAAGATATCTCAACGCTCTCTCAACGTGTTAAATAATAGTCTATAAAATAATATAGGATATTTAAGATGACTTGTTAATATTATTTATACCTGTAGATATGTATAATGTATTATGTTAATGTGTCTCTATGTGTGTTTGTGTGTCTGTGTAAAATGTATGTAAATTTGAACCTGTGTAATAATACATTTGTATATTAAATTAAGTGTATCTTAGTTATCTTTAGGTTATTATTTTTTGTAAATTAGTTTATGTAGATATATTATTAGAGTGAAAGATTTTGATTTCAAGTTATTATCGATGGAATATTTTTGTATTAACAATCAATGATAATATATATATAATATAATATAAATATGTAAAATATTAAATGACCAATTTAACGACCCATTCGTACTTCTTTTTTGCTCTTTAAGATTATCAACTTTATCGATGGAATATTTTTATTAACGATCAATGATAATATATATATTTATTTATAATATAAATATGTAAAATATTAAATGACCTATTCATTTTTCTTCTTCTTCTTCTTTTTTTTCTATTTTTTTTATCTTCTTTTTAAGATCATCGACGACGATCGGAATATTTGTCTTCCCTCGACAAAGATCGATTAAATCAATAAAAATTTATATCGTTCGCGTTGTTTAATTATACTACGTTACCCAAGGTCACCTTCGTCATAGCAATTTATCTTAACCTTGATCGAAGTGATCAAGAATGTCTTTCAACGGGATTCAAATCACCGTGGGTGTTTTAATTACGGCGACTCAAATCATGTAAGAAAATTCTTGCCCCTATCGTATCTTCGGTCAATGCCGATTCCTTTTAGCAAAGGTGCATAGTATATCGGATTGTTCAGGATTAATGAAATGCACGCAAGCTTTGATCTTAAAGACAATAGGATTTATCCAGAGAGGGTTAGAGATGTGTCGGATGAAAGATAAACCTTTATATCACTAAAAGTTTGTTTAAACGAAGTAATAGTAGATTAACCAAATGATTATTACCACATAAAAGGTAACTCAATTTCTTCTCTACGAGATAAAATAATGAATATATTTACTGAAGAAATGAAACGAGGAAATACTGAAGAAACATTATTATTTCTAAACAATTTTTTTAATATAGGTAAATTAACACGTAGAGTAATTTTTTGCATTTCACAGTAACCAAAATGCATTTTTTGACATTAATCTGTAGAAATGATATGGTTTATATAAAAAGATGTGGTGTGTGTAGTTTGTATTAGTGAATTATCTGTGTTTGGTACAAAAATTAGAATTTAATTTATTTAAAATTAAAATAAGAATCAATTATTTTTTTCTAATATACAAATAACGTATTTTAGTCATACGGACTAATATGTGTTAATATACTGGATCCTAATGAAAGAGTAGAGGGGTGGCATCTGTTATCAGAAAAAAAAGAACAATGAATTTTCTCTTGCGCTATTAAAAAGTTGTAAAAAAAAAAAAAAATAGAAAATGAAAATTGTATCTAACGTAGCTATAAATATCGGGATAAGCAATCAAGTATACGATTGCGTTGAAATAAAAGTTAGATGATAGAGAGGATGGCCTGGAAGTAAAACTACGTTAGAGAAAGAGAGGAAGAGAGGAAGAGAGAGAAAGAGAGGAAGAGAGAGGAAGAGAAAGAGAGAGAGAGAGAAGGATTGCACTTTTGTATTATACACCCCCAACCCATTTGTCCCTGACATCTTCACGAGATGGGTTTTGTGAGCGCATGTGAGTGGAACAATTACAACTCGTTTTCGAGCCATTTAAAAATGATTTATCTGGACTCTTACCGAGGACGTTTCGAGACATTAGCACGCAGTGCACATAACGACCCCGTAACACCTTCAACCACCCTCTCTTCTCCTCCCTAACCTTCTCACCCCTTCCTATTACCACCCCCCTTATTCTAACACCTTTATATACCCCTAACTTTTCACCTTACTCTTTCTTAGACTTTTATACTTGGCAAATCGCGCATAGACTAAATACGTGACCGTGTTACATTTTTTCTTTCACACTGGAAATATCATCTTCAAGGATTTATTATTACGTTAGTCTGGAATAATTAATGTTAAGTATTTTATTAGAATTTTCTTTTTTTCTCTACGTCTTTCTAATAGAGTCGAGATTTATGAATTGAAGAAGAAGATGAAGAAGAAGAATGCAGGATAACGAGTGAGAAGTCGAAGTGTTTCATTCGAATGTGCTAAAAAATAACCAGGATTCTCTCTCTCTCTTTCTTTCTCTCTCTCCGCGGGGGATTAACGCTTGGGGCGATCGTAAATCATTTTTGAAGGCCGTTAGAGGACGATAGGTTTCACGCTTCGAACTGACTACGAACCCTCTACATCTTAAAACCACTTATTGCAATCCTACTAGAAAAGTCTGATTTATGAAAATAAAAACAAACTCTTTTTCTCCTTGTTTGAGGATACGCGGATAAACAAAAAATAAAAAATAAAAATAAATTGATCAGTTTGAAATGATCTATCAAAAATGTATTTAATTCAAAAATCATATACACGTGGAACGGATAAAATAGTTTTAATGGGAGATTAAAATGAGTTTTTGTAGGAAGTATTGAAAGGTTGAATTTAATAGAAACGTTGGGTGTGTTGCATCGTCGTATATAGGAACCTGTGTGATTAGAAAAGGACGAACTAGTGTGATGCAGACTACTATCGTGACTTTCCCAACCGCGCATCTCCCACGATCGATCGAGCCAGAGATAATTCGACAATCGATGCCACCACCTATGCACCACTAACTCACACACCTAAACCTTATCTGTCAGGGTTCTCTTTCCCGATCTCTCTCAAGCTCTCTTATAAGAGAGACAGAGAAAGATACTTCGAGAAAATGACATTTTGGCTGGTCGATCGTCTAGAATGGAATCGAATTATGTGGTCGTTAATGGGATCGAGATGAGATGTCGACGATTAAAAACTATCCAACCTTGAATTTTTCACTACTATAACGAGAATGATCGTACCAGTGGAGTGAGAAAGAAATACTCTCATTTGGGTTCCCTCTCGATTAAAAATCTACGAGGCGTTATTGCTGTTACGAGATGCTCGAAGGATGAGTTGGTACCATGTGGAAAGTATGAAGGAAGTAATGACGAGGAAAAGAGATTGAAGATGAAAGTGAGTGTGAGAAAGAAAGAAAAAAATAAAAAAAAGAGAGTGAGAGAAGAGTCTGGAAGATGCCCGAGGGAAGAAGCACGCCCTCGCTCCCGTCATGGATTAAGTAGCTAATATTTCACTGGAGTATTCGAATAACGTCTTCTCGAAAAAGGGACGACGCATCTCGTTTCAAGAAGACGACTTCGCAGTTTCCTTCCGTGAAAGACACCGGCAAGGCTGCAACCTTCGATTTTAGCCTGAAGCCCTCATCGAATCTCGTCCTTGTTCTTTTCTATTACAACCGAAGAATATTTCTTCTCTATTTAGTGAATATGTATTATATATTTTCTCTCACTCTCACTCTTTCACCCTCTATTGTCTAGGATTTTATGATTAAAATAGTTAGATACTTTTAATCGTTCAAATCTTTCTTCTTCTTTTTCCTTTTTTTTTTTTTTACAAAGTTCGTAATATCTATCGGATATTCCTAACTCTCTTTCTCTCTCTCTCTCTGTATAACTGCTCACGTATGTTTCAATAATCCTAGAATATATTTAGAATATTCTACTAGCTTCTATATCTCCAGATTCCAGAGATTATTCCAGAGATGATTTAATGGTTCGCAACATTCGTCAAGAATTTCTTGAACATATATATGTATATATAAGAGAAAAAATACTTTTAATATTTTAAAACAATGATTTCTCTACTTTTCTAATAAAAAAATAATTTAAATAACTTCTCATTATATATATATATATTAATTTGTCAAGTATGATATGGAACAAATTTCAATTCAATTATGTGCATTTTTTTGCTCTATTTCATACTTGACAAGCTAATATCTTTTTAAAAGGAATCTCTATCTAAAAAGAATTGATTTATCGATGATTAAAAAAACTATTGAATTGGCAAATTTACATGGAGAAGGAAAGAGAGAGAAAGAAAAGGGTAAAATTTAATTCTAAATTCTTTTTAAACACAGCAACACAAATCGCACGAGCAGCTGCAATTTTGGTAATAATTCATTGTAGTTGGGTGAAAACGATTCTCGTTCCTATAAATCTGGAAAATGTGCAACCCGAACGATAGTTATAGTGCCGATAATTCCCGAACATTTTATTGTTACAATAAGAGAAACGAAAATCGGTGAAAGAGAGAGAGAGAGAGAGTATCATTGTAGGTAAACACATTTCCACGACCATGCATACAAGTATAGAAAATATGTGTATAGGTGTAATACACACAACCTGATATCGTAGAGTTTACGAGTTTTAGTTCCAAGAGGAACGTTCTATGGTTTTATCACCAGTCGACACAAACGAGCTGCCTCTGGTCTCTTCCTAGTTGCACGAAATTAAAGTTCTGGATCACGTTTATCGAATATCCCCTTTACACAGATGTTCCATTTCCTATCAAATTTTTATCTTAATTTATCTAAATGTCATAATAGTTTTTATTTTAAAAGTAAGAGGAATTTTCAGATCTACGATTATTTTATTAATTCTTAATTCTTTATGCACTTATCTGCGTTGAGTAAAAGAAGGATGATTTTAGATATTACTTTTATTTGAAAAATTTCAAAAGATTTTATTAATTGTCCTGATATCATCAATCTTATATCTTCTTAACATTCCATTTAAGAACTTAAGAAGGAATGAATTACTATATTGAAGTACTCATACGAGTACTCATACGTCACATCACACCTCGTATAAGAACTTTAGTTGTTTTAGTAGAATATTTCAATTAGATTGTCACAAGTATGAAATGGAGCAAATTCTTAATTCAATTGTGTGCATTTTTTGCTCCATTTCATACTTGACAACCTAATATATGTAAATCAATATCATTATCATTTTGATATTTTCTTTCACAATGAATTTCTTGTATACAAAATGTTGTCCACACCTCGTAATTGTATTTTCTTTTTTGTATTAATGCGTACATCCCGTAAAATAAAATAAGATAAAATAAAAAATAAATGTAAAAAATTGGAGCTTATTCGTAATTAGATATCGTTGAGTTAGAACAATGATCAAAAAAACATGTAATATATATTTATAAGGATACAATAACAATATGGTAAAAAAAAGGATTTTCATTATTTTTATCGTCTATCGCGATTAGCTTTGACAGTACTTGGAAAAAGAGAAAATCGTTATTTACGAGGTAAAGATTCCTGGCAATCCTATCGCTAAAGGATTCTCAGCAGTCGAGTATTGGGGAAGTTAACGAATTCGATCGCGTCGGATTACGGTGGATGCTTCGTTCATCGAAATACGATGTATAGTAATAGTAGTAATAGTAGTTGGAGAATGATGCAAGGCTCCTCTTTAAATCCATCTACCATCTCGTAAAAACCCTTCGAGAATCAGAAAAGCAATACTCTAATCAGCACGAAATAATACTATTTTTAATGACTTGAAAATAAATCAATCCAAAACAACACTATCATTCGTTAACATATATTTATAATAATTTCTAATGATTATAATTAATTGATTATTTATTATTAAATATAAATAACGTTCCCAATTATCCAAAATCAAATTTTGAGTTTATCGTTTTTCAACGTGTCACTGTTTAGAGAATACAATTAAATACAACTATTTCGTGGTACCATTTTTTTTTTAAATTAAATATTAGTCAATCTATCATAATGTTTAGTCGAGAGTAGTCGTATGAGCAGACAAGGATAATTCGCATATTCAATAGTCTGTAGTATAAATCAATCCAAAACAACACAGTCATTCGTTAATATATATTTTATACTTGACACACTTAATATAATAATTTCTAATGATTATAATTAACTGGTTATTTATTATTAAATATAAATAACGTCCCCTATTATCAAACGTGTTACTTTTTAAAGAACAAAATTATTTCATGGTACCAGTTTTCTTTTTAAATTAAATATTAAGCAATCTATTATGTCTAGTCGAGAGTAATTCGCATGTTAAATATGGTAATCTGTAGTATAAATCAATCCAAAACAACACTATCATTCGTTAACATACTTTTATAATAATTTCTAACAATTATAATTAACTGGTTAGAAGCTAGTCCCTCATTATCAAACGTGTCACTGTTTAAAGAACACAATTATTTCGTGGTACAATTTTTTTTTTTAAATTAAATACTAGGCAATCTATCATATTGTTTAGTTGAGAGTAGTCGTATGAGCAGACAAGGATAATTCGCATATTCAATAGTCTGCAGTACAGCATCGTACTGTTATTAAGTGCACATGTAACGTGACACATGAGGATAGTAACGACATTCTCTCTTCTCGTCGATCCTACACACACACACACACACACACACACACACATACACATACACATACACAGAGAAAGTTTTCTTCATAGCGAACATAAAGTTTGAAGATTTCCCTAACATCTTTTGGCCTTGATCTCTGTCGACCTTAACTGGTCGGAAATATCAAGAACAAATAAAAAAAAAAAAAAGAATTGTAGTTTAGTTGAAGAGATTAAAAGACGATTAGTTTTGGAAAAGAAAAATTCGGAAAGAAAGGAAACTCGATCGAAGAAGAAGAAGAAGAAGAAGAAGAAGAAGAAGAAAAAGGAAAAGAAAAAAGTAAAGTGTTGAAGGAAACATCGAATCGAAATAAAAATTACCGAGAAAAAGGGAACGAACTTTTATTCTTTATTTCCTTCTTCCTTTCTTTCTTTCTGTTCTTTTCTTTTTTTTTTTTTGAAAAGTTTAGTTACGAACAATTAATTCGCGTATATTCTCAATCCGGGAAAGCGCTCATGAATTTTTAAGATTTCAGATATATATACAAGGAAATAATAGAAAGGATGAAAGGAAGGGAAAAAAAAGGGTAAAAATAAAATAAAATAAAATAAAAAAGAAACATTTTCCGACGAGGTTGTATCGTTCAATTTCTTAATCTTTTTCTCGTTTCGGGGAGCCTGACGAAAATGCAATTAGATTTTATCGAATTTACTTGTTACTTTTATATTTTCCCTTTTTTTTTTATTTCTTTCTCTGTCTCTCTCTCTCTTCTCTCTCTTTTTTTTTATTTTATCACTAACTAGTGATGATCCAATTAAACGTAACGATGTACTCTGCGAAAGCAAAATGAAGAGGGACAGGTGAACGCAAACGAGGGATTTCTATAACTTTTTTTCTTTCTCCCTTTCTCTGTTTCTCCTTCTCGTTGGGGAAACTCAAATACATATATATATTTATATTTCCTAATTATGTATAATATTAACTTAACAAATATTAAAAAGTACATGAGATGTAAATCAAACGTGATCATTTTTCTCTCTTTTTACCTCAATGCGATTTGAAAATTATCTACAGGTGTACAAAGAGAAAGAAAGAGAGAGAGGGAGAGAGAAAGTATTAGGACCATGAATAAGTTCTCGTCGTTTCTTAAAAAATTGCATTAACTAGTACTTCATGCATAGAATTTTGAATGGTAATGCATCGGCAAGAAAGTACAAATAACCCTCCTCTAACACGGTAGATAAGTTCTTAGAAAATTCCCTGTTGTGTGAAACCGTGTTGTATGAGACCCAGAGCCAGTTCAAAAAGGAGTGTTACATTGTATTTTTAAAACTGTACAAAGGTTTTTGCAATATTCTTATCGTGTTATAAAATGCCGTGTTATAGGAGGGCTACCTGTACTATATTTAACTTTAAATCTCACTCTATGGTATTTCACTAAAGTGTCAACAACATGTATGTTTATTGCTTCTAAAAACGTCTATTTATCTGCCAAATAAAGTGTCTTTGCAAGGAATTTTATTGCACTGCCTTATTCTAAAGAAATCTACAACCAAACTACACTGAATTCTCCTTGAGACTTACAGAGACAATGCTATGTCGGATACGACATCCAAAGACTGCTTTCGATGCTTCGAAAATCTTTTATTTCGTGGAAAATAAACGGCGAGAACTTATTCATTAATTTAGAATCGATTCGGTCGAATGAAATCCGATCAAAAACGAGACTAGAAGAATGAAAGGACGACCTTTTATCTCCACGAACGAATTTGTGCAAATGATGAAAAAGAAAGGTGGAGGAGGAAGGTAAAGGAACGTCTGAAGTCTGTTAGGAAAGTTGTTGACAGTTCTTAGGAGGTCATTTTATTCTGTCCCGTTGTAAGAAGTCGATATGCGAAAAACGAGAGAGAGAAAGAGAGAGAGGGAAAGAAGAAAGGAAGGTGTTTGTAGAGAAATCGAAAAGATTTATGATCAAAAATCGAAGTTTGAATGATCCAGAGAGTTTTTACCTTTCCTTCTTTTTTTTTCGAGGTTTGCCTTGAAGTGTCAAAAAGGAGAAAAGACTCTGCTCGATGATAATCGATAAACTTTGTCCACCAATCTGGCTCAACCATTTTCATATTCGTTTCTTTGCTTACCAGGAAACACTCGAATGATTCTACTCTCATTCATTCTCTCTCTCTGTCTCTCTTTCTCTCTCTCTCTTGAGTTAGGATAGAACGTTGTGAGAGGTGGTAATGAAATCGACTGTCGGACGTGCTTGGTAGGGATTGTTGAACAGGGGTTGTACGGTGGGTGGAAAGAGGGGAAGGTGGAGGAGATTTGAAGAGAAGGAAGATACGTAGATTATGTTCGTAACTTGCAGCTCGAGTCTCTCAACTCACTTCACGGTCGAAAACTTTAGCAGGCTTTTCTCTTAACATTCTCTCTCTCTCTCTCTCTCTCTCTCTCTCTCTCTTTTTCAAGCTTTCTCTTTTAAGAGAGTTGAGAGGCTCGTATAATTCATAACATTGTTATAAACGTATGCATCGGTTGGTTATTCAAATGACTCAGGGTGGAAAGATTTTCGACAAATATCCCTTTTACTCCAGGAAAATACAATAATATTACAATACAGATATTATTTGTAAATATTATAAATACAATATAATATAATATAATTTACACAATATCAAATTAATAATGCAGTTCGAATAACTCTTACTCAAACTAACCAATTCTGATTACTACGAAACAAACAAACACCTGATAGTAAAAGAATAAACGAGAAAATGTTGGAATACAATAAATAAGAATAAAAATAAAAAGATCAAGTTTATTACGAATATATTTTCTAAGAGTTTTAGATAGATAGAGAGAATTTATCGAAAGATTAATTAGTAAAAGCAAATTAGAATAGAGAAACGGTGCTCATTAGTTAGCAAGAGTCGAAACGTCTTTGAGAAGGTGGAGTTTGGTTATGTGTCGGGTGGATGGAGGTAGGTGCAAGTGGGGAGGGAGGGAGGGAAGAAGATTTAAATTTCTCTTAATTAAAAGCATTTAAAAAATAGAAGGGAAAGAGAATAAAAAAAAAAGAATAGGAAGAACGAGGGGGATGACTATTCGTTGCAACGACGAGGTAGAGGTACGAGACGGAAATTCGTTTGGAAATTGAATTTAGCTCGCACGGCCACATTCGGTAGTCGTCGTAACGAGCATCGGCAACGATGCTTTTCGATTTGTGTTGTATCGATTCTCTCTCTCTCTCTTTCATTCTCTCTCATTCTCTCACATTTTCTCTCTGATTCTCTCTCAACCGACCAGTTATTCGCAGCTTCGGTTCAGTCACAGTGAGCCTGCGCGAGCACACTTTTCGAAACGCGATAACCTTGTTACTTACTTTACTCGATCGATCGATCGGTGACACGTTTCTCCAGTGACCTTCGGTACATCTTGTTCGATAATCGCTAGGCCATCACAGTCCTAGAGATAATCGTCCGTGAAAATGACGAAACGCGAGAGATTAATCGAGAGATTAATAGAATCATCCATTTGTCCTGTCTCTTACCACCCAACCTTTGACTAGGAACTAAAAGTAAAAGATTATACCCAGGATAATATTATACTCCAATGAAAATACTTTAACACCCCATCGAATTGACGCTTTCTCAATCCTTTGATTAAACCACCTTCATTCTTGATCAAATTCTATTCATTTCTCTCTCTCTCTCTCTTTCTCTCATATTCTGAATTATTCTTCCTTCTTTCTTTTAATCGCTTATTCTTATGCGAAGGAAGATGGTTATCGCAAATATCAATCGATCGGATTTTAGTGACACATGGTTGATGTTTTATTACTGATCAATCTCTACATTAATAAACTTAGAAGGAAATAATCAGTTTGAGATTAAGGATTCCTAGAAACGAGCCAATTAAAATGATCTTAGATAATACCAGTTTTTTCTTTCTTTCTTTTTTTCTTTTTATTTTATTATTTGTCGTAACACTTCTGAATACATCTCTAAATCGTGTTCGGAATAACGCATTTCTAATATTTTTTTTTAAAGACATTACTGTAAATTTATTAAATTTATTGGCTTAAAAAATAATTTGAACCTTTTAGAATATGGGGAAATATATTTCATCACTTAAAGTAATTTTTGTTTCTTGTAATTTCGAGATATTTCTTTGTCTATAATGCATGTTTACAATGCATTTCAAAAACTTTGAACGCGTTTTTCTCGAAACACGATTTTCCTAAACGGTACACAGCATATTTCCAACAATTGTCAATCTTTTCATTCAAGTTTTTTACAATGTCTTTAATAAAATAATATTTTGAAAAACTTTTTTTTAATTTAATGGTTAAATTTTTTCTTTGCCAAGAATTGAACGTTTTAATCAAAATACTCGGGAACTACACAAAAATCAATATTTTAGCTATAAACATATACAATAAATATTGCTTTTCTTCTTATTTCTAAATCCAAATTTGCAACAGTTACACTGCGTATCTCAGAGTACCTCGAATTCTACATGCCTCGCGAAAACGACTACAATCTTGTCATTTTTGAATATTTTTTTATGATAATTTTTATTTTCTTACTTAAATATATGCTAAATAACATCCTCCAATATTATTATTTTATTACCTTTTCTTTCACCAGAAAAAAACAAAATACTTTTCTTTATATCATTACAGTGGTGTTACTACAGTTTAAACATTGAAACGATGTCAAACGAATCGGTATAAATAATCTTTTCTTTTATATTATTTTTACTACCATACTCTAAACTCTATATACAAATGTATTTCTTTTTATTTTCATTGAAAATAAATCATTAATTGTTTCTTAAAAAAAACTTTACGAACTAATTCCAATACCTAATAGTTATAAACGTATCATCTAGTTGTATGTCCTCGATTTGATAATCCTTGCATACCATTAACCCTAACTTTATATTTATAGATTTGTAACGAACGTAGAAACGAACACTAGTTTCTCGGATAGTAGAGAAAGAAAAAGTTTTTCCCTCGGTCATGGTGTAGATTAACAGACCTGGCACACATCGACACGGTAAATAGAATACCATTACATCGAAAGCACTGTAATCTATAGCACCGTTCAACCATCCAACGATAGAACGAAAGAACGAAGAGGAAATAGCGACGAAATGGAGTACAAGCTGAAAATAAAAATAGACAAACTGTTACTGGGGAAAAGAAATAGAGGTATTACTATAGAAAAGGTGAATCTTGATTTTTTTTTTCCTCTATCGAGAGTAAAGAAAATTAATCCTCGAGTTAAATAAAACTACATCTAACAGTGTCGACGTTTTTTTTTTTATTATTCCCTGTAAATCATTCCTTTGTTGTTGTATCATTTTATTATTTTTTTTTTTACAATTAACAAGAAGTGCCAATTAAAATCAGAAAGACGATTATTAAACCGATTAGATCGATTAAAAACGAAAGAAGAAACTTGTTGAAACTTTCAAAGAAAACCGAAGAATTGTTTTTAAAAAAAAGGGAAGACTTAGAAAGAAAGAATCTCGTACGAAGGAAAGTAAGAATCAAGAAAACTAGGAATCATTAGTCTCCATAAAAAAAGCACGAGCAATGCATTGCTGAGAAGGAAATGCATTTCTTTGAAATCCATTCTATCCACTCGTCGTTTAAAGTCACGAATTGGTAGCAAATTCAAGGAAATTTATTTGATATGATAGGAAATAGTGACCGAATCATGAACAGTAGTTGCGAGTAACACTAATATTAGTAGTAGCAGTATTAGTAGTAGGAAAAAAAAGTAGTATAGCAAAACGACAAAATAGAATTTGCTTTTTGAAAAAAAGGGGAAGTGGGGAAGGGGGGAGGAAAGGAATGAGTGGGGAAAGAGTGGGTTAGAAGGGGTAGGTAAAGGAAGGGGAGCAAAAGAGAGGAAGAGTGTGGATTCCCCACTTCTCTCCCTTCCTTCCCTTCTCTTAACTCTACAGATCCATAAATATAATACATAGATATTACACACACACACACACACACATACACACACAAAACACAATCACATACACACACACATAAAGAGAGAAAGAGAGAGAGAGACATTTAAAACGTACAAGGTACAGACGAAAAGCTTCAAATATTCGTACGTGTGTATGTATATGTGTGTATGTATGTGTATGTGTGTGTGTTTGAATCTTTCTTCGGTTCCGTCGTCGGTTGGGCCGACGACGAGGGAAGAAGACTATGTGCGAGAGAGTAGATCGCATGCGGGGCTTGCATGTGCCGCCTATTGAAAATACGCTTGCGCACTGTTCGAGTTTGGGCAGACAGCTCGCCGCTGCTACGGGTGCATCTCGCGGCAGTTCGCGGTCGCCTTCTAAAGCAAGCTCATTAGTTTATCAGCAACCGGGACCGCGACAGATTTCTTTTTTCTCTCTTTCTATAACTCTCATTCTCACTATCTTTCTCTCTTTCTCTCTCTTTCTTAAACACACAGTATCAATCTCTCATCCCCGAATTTTTATTCGTACACGCTTGCCTTAAACCGTAAAATAAAAAGAAGAAAAAGAATACGAGGAAGAATACGAGGAAGAAGAACGAAAAAGATCATCTCGATTACTCTGATCAGCAACGATCACTCCACCCTTCCCCCCAACCCATCACCCTTCACTTTTTTAATCGTACACGAATATCATTTCCATCTTTCAATATTTTTATTATCATACAAGGATTATAATTTAATTTATTTAATTCATTTAATTCATTTAATTCATCTATAATTTTTTAATATTTTTTTTTTAATTATTTTTCTTTTTTTCTTTTATTTTATAATCCACACGTTATTCCTGTTACGGTGTTTTAACGCATACCTGTTGGTTAATAGACAAAGATAAATGATATCTAATAAATAAAAAGAAAAAGATCAATTTTCGAGTTATCTAATGGATTTGGATCGTGCACGTGCGAGTTAGTCTCGAAGAGGGGAGGACTGTTCGAACTCCGCGCTTCGTACGAGGAGAAAAAGTTTAACCAGTCGAATGTCACGGACTAGGTCGATCAAAGTGTCGTCCGGTATTTAATAGAGATCGGATTATTTTTTTTTTCCCCCTTTTTTTTGATCCTCTCTGTCTCTTTTTTCTCTTTCGAAACGATGCATCATACGTTCACGTAACCAGAGGTGACTTATTCAATAATCATCGTCGAGAGTGAGTTTAGGATTTATCCAAGAATAAGAAGAAGAAAAAGAAGAACACGAAGAAGAAGAAGAACATTTGTTTCTTAGTGAGGAAATAGAAAAGTAAAAACAAATTCAAGCTAACTGATTACGATTGGTCGGAACAAGGAAAACGTAGCAAATAAAAAAAAAAAAGATCAAAAATAAAAAAGTAATAGAAAGGGTGGTGGGTAGAGGAGAGGTTGTAAAGCTCTCTCTCTCTCTCTCTCTCTCTCTCTCTCTCTCGTAGTAAAAAGAGAGTAGAACGTGCTTTCGAGTAGGTTGTGTGGGCGACGAGGTGAACCGAGGTCATCGACACGACGTCGATGAAGAACTGAAGAATAACACTGCGTTTAAAAAGAACATCGGTACCACGTTACCACCATCATTGTTATATTTCATACCCCCATAATAATATTGAAATAATTATTTAAAAAATAGAAGAAGTAGGGGTAAAGAAAGGAGGGGGGAAAAGAAAAAGGAGAAAGAGAGATTGATAAAAATATAAAAATCATTTTGGCTAATGGTCGAGACACAGTTTCGTGGTTCAACGTTAAAGTTTCCGATGCTGCAGCCACCCTCTCCGCTGATGGAGATGGCGTCCCTGCGTTTACCGGACTCCGAGGAGTTCGACGTTGATACTCGTCGTAGAAGTAACAACGGTAACATGTTACCAACAACCATAGCTACAGCATCCCCAAATACCGGTGGTACCTTCCAACAGATCAAAACCGATTTTGGAGATTATTTGAGTTTGTTCGCAGAGGTTATTACAACTAGTCCTCGAGCTGGAGACCCTATCGAAGAACAAACTACATTGTTCAATGCCAGTAAACAACCGAACATGTCATCTATAGAACAATCACCTGATCGACTTTACAGGCACAGTATGGCCATGTCGGCAGTTTATTGCGTAGCCTATGTTCTTGTATTTGTCGTTGGCCTAATCGGTAACAGTTTCGTCATAGCTGTCGTTTACCGATCCCCAAGGATGAGGACTGTTACCAATTTCTTTATCGTCAATCTCGCAGTAGCTGATGTCTTGGTCATCGTATTTTGCTTACCTGCTACACTGATGAGCAATATCTTTGTTCGTAAGTACTTCTAAACTTCTATACATAAGCTAGATAAATCTAAATACATATACGTGTATATATATATATATATGTGTATATATGTGTATGTAAGGAAGAAGTTTCGATTTTGACCCTCTCTTCTATTCCAAGCAAAGATATATCCACACACACGTACACACATATCTCTAACACATAAACCGTTTCCTTGCTCTCGCATAACTTTCCAACGTTCCTTGGCGTTCCAAAGGGTCGTTTAACTTCCCAACGATAAAAAGAGAAAAATAAAAGTACAAAAAAAAAATGAAAACTCGGAGAACGATCT
Organism: Mischocyttarus mexicanus; assembly: GCA_023678845.1. Taxonomy (NCBI): domain Eukaryota; kingdom Metazoa; phylum Arthropoda; class Insecta; order Hymenoptera; family Vespidae; genus Mischocyttarus; species Mischocyttarus mexicanus. Next base: position 85,227 of record JACGTP010000027.1, on the reverse strand, counting down.
TCGGTAGGAAGCTACTTACCCCTAATAAGATTTATATTGAACCGAACATAGAAAACTATCGAAATTTATTACAAAGTGTTGGTATTACTTGTCTCGTACTAAAAGTTAGTTTTTCTTATTTTTCTGGCAAAGAGAACTCGAGTCGTTTTAAAGTATTTCTAAATGGGGTGGGTCGGGGAAAAACGGAAACAACGTTCTTTGAAGTAATACGTAGGATTGTACGCTGGTCAAACACCCGAGTGGGTTATGCACTTTAAGCTTCGCGTGGTCCATTTGTCGACGATTTGTCAACGATTTGTCGATTCTTCCTTCTTACCATCCCTCCACCCTTCTAACGAGTTTGGTGGCACAGGGGTGAGAGTTGGAGAAGCTTTGGAGGGGATTCTTCCCCTTGGTACTTCGAAATCGATTCTTCCGCGACGCCCTGCAGCGCGGTGTTCGCGGTACCATCAAAGTCATGATTTCGTTTAATTGCATTTAGACAGTTTGTAACTGTTGAAAGTAACATCTCACAAATAATTACTACCCATCGTTAATAATTCGATCTATCGTTCCAATGAAATCTAATTTTCTCTAATTTTTATTCAATAATTTATCGAGGATAAAGGTGTTTAGTATCAGATAAAAAGCCATTTTCATTTATTTATTCTAATTTTCTGGGAAATGGGTCTAACTTTAAAATAACGTTTTTGAAAATTATTAATAATTTACTAATCAAATTGATCTTCTTCTTCTTCTTCTCGGGGAAAGAGCGTTAAAATAAATTCGTGAAAAGGGTAAGTGTCGAATCCCTCCTCTGAGAGGGAAAGAAAATCGTTGAGGAATATATGCGCTATTCCCGTGTCCCATTTTTCACTCAAGGACACCGTGAAAATGATTTTTTTATTACTGACACGAAATATATATATACGTGTACACGTTATATATATATATATATTTTTATTTAATAGACATTTCGACGAGTTGGTTTAAATATTTCGTTCTATAAAATAAAATATTTATACTTGAAAAAAATATATATTCCAAGACAAAAATTGATAACTAAAATATCGATTATTATATTTGTTTAAATGACTTTTCAATACATCCCGAAAAAATGATCAATGATCTATTCTAGTCGATTAAAATAAACGTCAATTTAATTATTCATTATTTATTTTATTTAATGTACGTTTCACTCTCTCTCACTTATTCTCTCATTTATTCTCTCGTTGAAGACATTTAGACGAATAGGTTTAAATATTTCGTTCTATAAAATAAAATATTTATACTTGAAAAAAATATATATTCCAAGACAACAGACTATAACCAAAATATCGATTATTATATTTGTTTAAATAACTTTAAAAAACATCCCACAAAAATAATCGATGATTTTATAATAGTCTATATTAAAGTAGACGTGATTTGAATTATTCGTACAGTTAAATATCCATTATTTACATCGTTACAGTCTCATTTGGTATAGTCAAAGTTTAATATAGGAAGATAGGACGTTTTGTCTCTAAAGTACCAATATGAAGACCCATTTTTATGACGGTCTTCCATTTCCTGGTGATTCTCATTTTATTACCCATCCACGTGGATGGTATGGTTTGTCAGGTTAACTCAGGTTCACGCAGTGTCACGCAAGATCATTCTAACCAAAGTATCTCTCCTCTTCTTTCTCTCATATTTCATCATTTTCCCTCGTCACCTCTTTTTATCAACTACTTTTTTCCTTCTTATTATTTTTGTCAATTATTTTACGTCTTATTAAATAAACCATCTTCCACTTACCTCCATTCATTTTTATCATTTCATTCGAATCTTCTAAATTTTGTTTCCTCTCCTCTCTGTCAAAAACAAACACACTCGATCGAATTTGAGTAAAAGAAAAAAAAAATAGAAATAAAATCGTGTTTGCCAAATCGATTTTGGAATTATTTGTACTGATCGAACGAGTTGTTTGATTCCTCAGTATTTTCCTTATCTTTATTTTCTGATCTTATCTTTCAAACAGATACGAAAATATATTTCTACCTACGCGTTTATGCGAAAAAGAAGAAGAAGAAGAAGAAGGAAAAAAAAACTGTTTCGATTTATTCCTACTCGAATAAAATTCCTAACTTCTTCATACCACTTTTATCATACTTTCTTCGTTCAACACTCGTAAACGACTTTAAAGTTCCCTCTCTCTCTCTCTCTCTCTCTCTTTCTCTTTGGTATTTCGATTATCTTTATTAAAATATTCGAGTTTTCAAGAACGGTTATATAATAATTACCATTTTTCTTGTCTGTAAAGATTTCTAAGATTAAACGAGCATAAAAAGATTTCCTATCGTATATCAAAGTTCTTCGTTTATTTATTTATTTATTGTCCAAGGAAATAAGAAAAAAAGAAAAAAAAACTATAGAAACAAATATTTTCTCGATCTATTAAAAAATAGACGCAATTTGTTATGGTCACGCGTCAACGAACACGTGTTACGATGCTTCTGCATTTGCATTGTCGAGCAATGTTTTTACAAGTGGTAAAGTATTGATAAAGAAAAATAGTTTCGTAAGAGAATATTTACGAACCTCTCTCTCGAGGCTAACAGTTCTTCATAAGTTTATTAATCATCATTCTTGTCGTCTATTCATCAAACAATTCTACGTACGATTATTACCTATTATTAACTTTTATTATTATTTTTTGTATAATTGTCAATTAGAAAATATTTTTACTGTCAAATCGTATTTAATTCGATCATTAAATATGAAACGTATGATAATTCTAATTACTTTAAGTTTCTAAATAAGATATTTTATGCTTTAATAGTGAAATATATTTCGAATTTTTTACAAAATGGAAATGAAAAACAAAACCTAACATTATTTGGTATTACAATTTCGATCATTTTCAAATTGTATTTAATTCAATAATTAAATATGAAATGTACGATAATTCTAATTACTTTAAGTTTCTAAATAAGATATTTTATGCTTTTCATAGCAAAATATATTTCAAATTTTTAACATAATAAAAAAAAGCTTAACATTATTTGGTATTACAATTTCGATTATTTTCAAATCATATTTAATTCAATAAATAAATATGAAACATACAATAACTCCAATTACTTTAATTAATTTGAATAATAATTTATTTAACATTTAGAACATAATGGAAATAAATAAAAGAACCTAACATTATTCAATATTACAAATAATCTATCATTTTCTTTATTCGAATGGTTCGAAAATGAAATTAAAATTGCAATGGCAAACTTTGATAAGAAAAATGTTAATATTTGTGATGGCCCTTCTTTAAAAAACATAGAATGAAAATAATACGTAGAATTACTTCTTTTTTTTTGTCGAAGAAAATTACTTTCGAGTCCTTCTCTTTCTCTCTCTCTCATAATCATTGAAATGTTATAAAAAAAAAAAAAATATCCAACGAATCACCAAAAGCTTTCGGGAGATAAAATACTTTATCCGAAGCTTCCGCCTCGTCTAACCGTTTTGTAGATTGAGGTCAGAAGGTAGAAGTTCCTTTTGGCGAATCTTCATTTTTTTTTTCTTTCCTTCTTCCTTTTTTTTATTTTCTTATTTTTGTCGATAAAATAAGGAGGCGAGAATATTTTCTTAATTCTTATCGGTACGATAAACGTGAGTTCTCTTACCTTCGATCGTGGAAGTATTGGATCGTTCTTAAATCGGAATGTTAGTACCAATTCATGCAATATCCGTAGAAAATATTTCTAAAGCGTTCTATCTATCTATCTATCTTTCCTTCTTTCTTTCTTTTTTTATTTTATTCTATTTTTCTTTCGATAAGAGAACCAGATCTTCTGCATAGCCGCATAACAACATCCACTTTACAATGTCTGGTTTAAATCGATTAAACATAGAACACACACACGAGTTGATGTTATTGCGAAACAAAGAATAATGTATTTGATTAAAAGTCTATTTTGTAACTAAACTAATATAAATAAAATAAGACATCTATGTGGTAACGCAATAAAAAAGAAAAGAAGAAGAGAGAAGAGAGAAGAGAGAAGAAGAAAAACAAGACTTGGAAGTAAAGTTCGTGTTATACGTCAATTGTTGCAATGGTGGTTGGTTCTCGCTTTAAAGTGACAGGTTAATCGTGAAACGTAACGAAAGAAGCGTGACACCGTTTGTCACGGTAGAGGAAAGTCCTACTACCTCGTCGTCCCAACCTAAAGTAAATCGATTCTAGGCGTGCTGCAGTTTCATTTATTTACTCCTATCCGCAACTACTATTCGTCGTTCAGGGGATCCCCTCGTCTTTTTCAATTTTAAAGAGACTCATCTTGGATGATGGGGTTAAAGAAAAGTCGAATTTATTTTTGTATTAATTCATTACTAAACATATGTTTAGAATATGCTAGTAATAAAATGATTGTTTTCCAATATTCCAAATTGTTGGAAAGTTACAGCTGTTAGAAGAACAAGGAATGTATCGTAGTTTAAATCCTACTTGAATCTTCAAATGTGTTATTCTCTAAACTGAATCTTTATTCTAACTTGTATCTGCGATATCTCAAAAAATGATTTAACCAATTGTTTCAAAACTTTTAATGCTAAATTCGATACAAGTGTAATCGTTGGATGAAAGTAAAATTATTTAGATATTTTGAACAATTTTAATTATTTTGAAACAAATATTCTAAAATTTTATCATTAATTATCAAAATCCTGTCAATTATTCTATTTTCAATATTTTCTAATAATCCTAAGATTCATTCTATCGCGACAGGTTTACAATTAAAAATGCCGTTTGATTTCTTTTGATGTCAAATAAACCAATCAGTCGGAATAAACTTGACTTCTTTTCCAGATGAGTGTCTTCGAAGTGATACAACTCACATTATCACGTAGATTTATGTCTAAAAAAAAACTCTTTTACACATTACTGAAATGTTAATAAATAATGTATCATAAAAAGTCTAAAGAACTTTTTATTGGTCGTCGAAAAAAAATTTCTAAAAAATATGTTTAAAAAACTGGATGTAACACGGTGGGTGGACTCCTTGAAACTAAACACGACGAAATAACACATACCATAGTTTTAAAATATATTAATTTTTAAATACAACCTATATAATAATAATAATAATTATATTTTAATAATTTCGGAATAATAATTTCAACTAAAACATCGAAACGAGTTTGAAAACCTTATTCAGAAGGTTTAATTTAAGGTTTAATTTAAGGTTTAATTCTATACCTTCTCTCCCTTTACCCCAACCCTTGTACCACTAAAGTATCGTAGAAGGCATGCAACATTTTGTAAAGTTCCTATATGCAGTTTAGGTATCTAAATGCATGTATATTGCATACCTAAACGATACACGGTCGTACGTTGTAGGCTGTAGAAACGTTAACACACTCATATATTTCGTAACACGTACACACAAGTAAGGCTAGCTCCTTTGCTTCTCTCGTATGCTTTGAAATGGAAATTGGCAGGGATCTTGAGATTCTGAACTAACAACACGTTAAATCGAATTACTCGCGCTTCAGAGTCGATCATCATTGGAGACCATCAGAACGTTCCATTCCTTCGTTCATTTCGTTAACGTGATTCGTTTCGACGTGTTCCTAAAATTCATCTCTTCCTTACTTGCTTGTCTAAAAAGAATTTTTAACACTTTGACTGTCACGTTGAAATCACATGTTTCGTGCAAGATGCTTTATTACGTAGGCTTTCGTAGAAACGAATCTTTTATTTTCGGTGTTCCAATAAAAATATTCAATCGTTTAATAGCTCATTTTTTATTTCAAAGTATATTCTAATTATCGGTAATATTATAAATTCGTCAACTGTAAATTTTCATTCAACTTTTTGACAATTTGAGTAATTCAAATCCTCCATGTCAAATGCATTCCAACGTTACAGGAAAAACTGTGGTGTTTATTGAACGTGAGCAGTCAAAGTGTTAATGACGATTTAGGAGATGATCTTGCTTTGGTTTATTATTCACCGTAAGGTTTCATTCTTTTGCGATTAGAGTTTATCTTCTTTAAGATGACTGGGCGCTAAGATACACTGTTAAATCAATTTCAGAGTAAAAATCAAGGCAAGGCCGTACCATCCACTAAGTTTCCATAGTGTTTCTTAACGTACCAGGATCCTTTAGTTCTTTTTCTAAAAGACAGGAACGGTGGAGGAGGAGTAGGAGAAGAAGAAGCAATGGTGGGGGTGTAAAGGGGGGGATGGGGGATAGAAGAATGCGAATGGCGTTAAGTTTAGTGACTAATATCTTTCCCGTTAAAAGAAATTGTACATTTTAAAGAAATAAGGATAGAGATAAAGGTAGAAAGAAATAAAGGAAATAGGATGAAATAAAGAAAAAGTCTCGTAGGAAAAAAGGATAAAAGACGAGGCCAACTACGATGTAGTAGGGCCGCCCAGAAAGAAAATAAGATGTCGAGGCCATTTCGAAGTAGGAACGGAAAAGATTAAGGTCACCAAAGTCAAAGTCGAATTAAAAGGTGCTCTCTCTCTAATTAATATGATGTGTACGTGTTGTATATAGAAAGAAATGGTATATTTCTTTTTTTTTTTTTTAAACGAGTCCTGAGATAGTTCCGAAAAATGTTTCACGGTTCACGAGTCATGCGATTCGAAGAATACTTCGGATGGGGATATTTGTTGGAAATTATTTTACTCGTTGAAACTTTATTATTATTTTACTAATAACAATTGTATCTTTTTAATTAATATGATGTGTATGTTGTATATAGAAAGAAATGCTATATTTCTTTTTTTTTTAAACGAGTCCTAAGATAGTTTTGAAAAATGTTTCACGGTTCACGAGTCATGCGAATTGAAGAATACTTCGAATGAGGATATTTGTTGGAGATTATTTTACTCATCGGAACTTTATTATTATTTTACTAATAAATAACAATTGTTTACAATTTAAGTCATCGATGATCACCATGGGGTCATGGAATAAACTGTAGCCATTCATAAATGACCAACGTGGGAGTTAAAGTATTAAAATAGAAATTTTCTTACGTTTGAAAATCCAATAGTGATCCAAAGGATGCAATTGATGCAATTGATGCAGTATAATTGGACGTATAATGCTAATTTGTATTAACTGTTGGTAGTTGTCAGAGAGAGAGAGAAAGATAATAGGGTTGGGTCGATTATATAACAGAGTGGAGATGAGGGAGTGGTGTGCGTGTAGGAGTGGAGAGGGGTGCGGAAGGAGAGGGGGGGGGAAGGGGTAGATTGAAAAAGGGTGTTGAGGATGATGGTAGTTACAACAATGTATACGAGACTAGGTCTCGTTGCTTGTAGGCAACACCAGGTATAGGACTTTCTTGCATAGGAACAAATGCATGGGGAACGTGTATAGATGTTAGTTACAGTTTGTGGTTTATATACACACATATGTACGTGTGTGTGAGGGTGTATGTATATGTATATAGATGTATCTGTAGGTGCACGTGCAGAGCAGAGAAACAGAGAACGAGGAGGAGGAGGTGGAGGAGGTGGAGGAGGTGGAGGAGGATAGGAGAAGAGAGGGTGGAGAGGAAAGTACCCTCTTGCACACAGCAGCCACGCGGGACTTAGCAAATGGGTGGGTGCGGGTGTGTATTGAGTGTGCTGGCTGCACCAGGTCAACGCCCTGAGGTGACCGCCTCCTTCACCCTCCACCTGCAAACCCCTGTTACGAGAGAATCTCCCTCGGAAACTGGGACTCGCGAGCAAGCTCGTTCCATTCGTTCCGTTCGTTCGTTCCGTTCGTTTCAACATTTTCAGGGATTCCCCTTCTTCTTTTATTTATTTCATCTTTTTTTCTATCCATTTTTCTATTTCCTCTTACATTATTTCTTAATTCCTCTTTTTTCCCCCATACCAACACTTATTCAATTTTCCATCACTTACTTGTTCTTCTTTTTTTCTTTAATTAATTTCGTTCAGTTTATTTCCTATTTACTTTTTGGTGCATCAACAAATCGACTATGAGTTTCGTTTTTCTTTTATCCTACTTACTTGGATCTTATCTCGAGAAAATGTACAAATCTCATAGATTCTTTAAGATATTTCTTTCGATTCTCTGAATCTAATCTGCTAATTGATTTATCTTTTTTGCTCGATTATACGAACTTTATTTACTTCATCCTTTTTTTTTTACAGTCCTCTTAGCTCGAATGGAATTTAGGTTTTTCTTTTTTCGAGAAAGTGAGAGATGATAATAATAGTTGCTATGCTTCTTACTTTACTAAGTTAGCTGATTTATTTACCAAGGAAGATAGATCAAGACTGATACAGATGACGAAAGTGTTTTCTCATAACGGTAAAATAAACGAGATTTAGTTTACTTCTCCCCTTCCGTTATTGTCACGAAAGAAAATTCAATATTCCAGGCATTTATATGAAAGAAACATTGTTTTTTTCTTTTTGTTTTCTTCTACTTCTTTCACGAAAGTTAATACATTTTCAAGACTTTAGCGAAAAGTTATTCGATACGTCCTCTTTAATTTACTCCTACTCTTATTGTTAGAAGATGTTCGATGATGTTCCAAGCTCGTTTATTAAATTCCTCTCTAAAAAAAGATTCCTTTCAGGAAACATTATTATTTTTCTTATTATCCTTAATGTATTTTTAATAATTCCATATTAACGTGAAAATATTCTGTTATCTGAAAGATACATAAAACAGAAATAAATTATATTATCTGAATTATAATTAATCATTTTAAAGAGAAATAAAAAGAAATAGTTGAAAACAAATAACGTGATTGGATTAAAGGGGTACCATCACTGTAAGGGCTCTCAAAAAACTGTTCTTTCGTCTTTTTTTTCTGCTGGAACAAAAGGTAATAAAATAATAATATTTGAGGAAGTTATTTAGTATATATTTAAGCAACAAACAAAAAATTATCATAAAGAAATATTCAAAAATGAAAGCACTGCAGCTATTTTTTTCGCAAGGCACGTAGAATTCAAGACATTCTGCAACACTCAGTGCAACTGCTGCAAATTTGGATGTAAAAATAAGAAGAAAAAAAACACACTTATTATACATGTTTCTATTTAAAGAAATACTTAAGGGATTTTAAAAAAATATTAATTTTTGTGTAGCTGCCGAGTTATTTGTTAATAAATAATGATTAAATTAACTTATCGAAAATTCTCAATGTATTCCTCTTTGAAATATTATTTTGAAGATTTCGTGCAAAATTCGAATGAAAATAATGACAATTATTGGAGTAAAAAAGTAGGAGTAAAAAAATTGTATTTCAAGAAAAAGGGGTTGAAAGTTTTGAAATACATTTGGTTCCAAAGCTGTCAGTATTCGTAAGTGCGTGTTTTTGTTTAGCAAAGTAGGGCCGAGTAGCTGGTAACCAAGGTCCCAGAAGGCAAGTATGGCAAAGGGTTTAATATTTAATCGTATTCGGTTATCTCTTTCTCTCGTCTGATTGATTTTCATAAGCGCATAATCGATTAACGGTAGCAGGATAATTCGATATTAAGACGGAATCGATAACTCCACCGGATCAGATGTTTCTGACAAAGCATCGTTTAATCGCGATAAATGGGTCAGAAAACAACGAATCGCGAATTATAGAGGTGAAAGATAGATACATATAAATATATATATATATAAATTGTAGAAATTTGTAGCTATGTTTTCTAAGCTTCAACTGTAACTTTCGATTGTAAAATAATGAATCATTTGAAATATTCTGTAACGTTTCAACTATCATACGGTTTTAATTAACGCGTTAGAAACTTGTGCCAGTTGGCTGATTATGAAATTTTATTTAATTGGGTGTGTGTCGATTGTTGTTGTATTTATAAATTATTATATTTATTAATTATATATATATATATATATAATTATATATATACTATATAATTATAATAATATACTATATATATAATATACTATATATATATAATATACTATATATATAATATACTATATATATATATAATATACTATATATATAATATACTATATATATATAATATACTATATGTATAATATACTATATATATATAATATACTATATATAGTATAATAGTATATATATATTTATTACAATTATATTATATTCTATTGTCAAGTATGAAATAGAGCAAAAACTGCACATAATTGAATACGATTTTGCTCCAGTAATAGCATTCGATATTTCCTATACTTATTTCTTTACACGTAATATTGCAAGTAGATAGATAAATAAAAATAGGTAGGACCAACCAATTAGTATTTCATCCTAAATAGAAAATACTCAATACAGGGAACATAAATTTCTTAACAACAACCGATAGATACATGGATGAATATAGGTGTATATGTATGTGTCTGTGTGTATGTGTGTAGGTTCAGGTTCGTATAGGTTTGCACGATTACACCTCGTTGAAGAAAGACCTCTCCTATCGATTGTTCCAGTAATAGGAAATCTATTCGATTACTTCTTCACATGTATACATGGATTTATATTGGAAGATTATATCGGTGTTGCATGTTGGGTGGATCAGGTGAACGGTCGCCACATGGTCTGCCTCGTGATCGAAATTAAAAACAACGGATAATACATCTGAGGGAATACAGATTGCATTTTTTTGTTCTTTTTTAATGAAATTCTATTTATCCATCAACAACAACATTTTGTTATAATTCGATAAAAGTTAATCTACTTGTTCGTTAAAGTAAGTTACGTGACTTACATTCGTGATTTAACTAACATTCGACCACTAAGTAAGTAAGTTAAGTCTCAAATGTGATTAAACATTTGACCATTAAAAAAACAACATTCTTTTTATCTTTCAAATACATATTTTCTCGAAATAATGATAATCATTGAAACTATTAAATGGTTAAGGACAATAAGTGAAGAATAATGGATAGACTTAACCCTAATCGATGATTGTTAAGTTCCGACTTAATGTACCAACACTGTTAGAACGAGTAACAATGAGTACCTTAAATCGACAAAGGAAAATGATGAAAAGGAGGTTCTGCCATTGGATAGACGGAAATCCTTTTGAAGTTCGACGTATCCTTTACTAAGAGGAATTATTATCTTCATGACAGTTCTGAAGTAATGGTATAAAGATAACGAATAATACCGAGATATACCTCGAGAGTTAACTTGAAAATCCCTTTAAATTGTAATCTTTATTGACAAGCTCTGTTATACTTCAACTACTTCATAAACCTTAACCTACAATTAATCCAATTATGATTAGTTGTTTCCTTCTATTTCCTTCTTCTTATTCTTCTTTTTGTGTAAGGGGAGGTAACACTATTGTAAATTTTTCAAAACAAAATCGATTATCTTTTTATTGGCTTAAAAAATAATTTAAACTTAAAACCCTAATGGAGATTAATTTGGAATTAAATATTTTTTTTTATCATTTTCAAACAACGGGACACATGTAATTTTTTACAACAAAAATATTCCGGTTTCTTATTTCTACACCTGGTATATGAATTCGAAGACACCTTGGAAACATATTTCTGGACAAAAATTAACATTTGATTTCTTATAATTTATAAGAAAAAGTAAAAATATTAAATGTTTATTTAAATTATTAATATATTTTGAAACATTTCCCCCAATATGCATTCCAGATTGGTTTCTGCATCACTATTTGATGGTACATTTTTGACAATATCGTTAAGATTACGTTGAATTAATTTACTTTAAAATAATGTGGTATAAAATAACACAGATTAACTTATTTTCCTTTAAATATTAATTTATACCACTTTCATAATTATGGACTTAACTTTGACGTCTCGTCTTTGACGAGAGAATGATACGCTAGAAATTCAATGTCCCATGAGAGAATACACCATAGAGCAAAAAGTTAAATACCTCTGATATATTAGATTGTCAAATATGAAATGAAGCAAAACATGCATATAATTGAATAGAGAATTTGCTCCAATTCATATTTGGCAATCTAATAATACCGTTTCTTAACAAAATTCACGTACATATTTTTTTTCTCTTCTGTCGAATAGAAGAAATAAATTAACCATAAAAGAACGATAAAGAGAGAAAAAAAAAAGAAAAAACAGTTGGTTGGAATTTATTGTCTCAGGTGTAAGTTGGGTATCCCTTCCAACGTATACACAACTGTTGTAATTATGAATACCAATATCGTTGTCTACGTCTTCTTCTTCTTCTTTTTCTTCTTCGTCATCGTCTACCACGAGTTCGAATAAATTAAAGTCGCGTTTTATTTCAATTCTTTCGTTTTTATCAAGCTGGTGAAAAAATAATGTCGGGTATTTCCATTTAATCATGACCAAAAATCCGACACCATTCTTTTTTTCACCGATCCAATATTTTCCTGTTTTCTTTCGACCTCTCCTCCCATTCGTTTCAATTTTTTTTTCCTTCTTCTTTTGATTATTTTTTTCTTCTTCTGTGTGTATTAGAAACACAATGCAAGTCGCTTTGCGCCACCGTTCGAGGCTAAAGCTTCGCGAGAAAAATATAAATGCGCTTTTGTGTGATGCTTGTGTCATACTACTCTCCCTTCACCTCCACCTCCACCACCTCCACCACCACAATCCCAATCCCAATCCCCCCCACCGCTACTTCACCCTTCTACGATTCAGCTGCAATTGCACTCGGCTCGAGATTAAAACAATTTTTTTTTCTTTCTCTCTTTCTCTTTCTTCTCTTGCTTCCCCTTTTCTTTTTTCCTTTTTCTTGTTCTTTTTCTTTTTAACCGAGACGTCGTCGTACGACTACCAACGACACAACGATTACAATTTATTGCTGCAATCTGTTGCTTTGTGCACTCAACACAATTGTTTACCTCTCTTTCTCTCTCTGTTGTTTACTTTCGGTATTTTTTCTTTGTTTTGCAACATAACCAGAGGTGAGACGACGAAGATAAATAAATAAACGAAATTATTCGTCGCGAATGAGACAGACACGTGGTCTATCGAAAAGTAAGAAAAAGAAGAAGTAAAAAAGAAATAAAAAGCAAAGTATTAATTTTATTCGATCGAAAATTTGTTTCTTCGTTATAAAAAGAAGAATATGCGATGATTTTGTCCCCCATGATCAAGTAAATTAATTATCTTACATTTTACATTACACAATGATCTCTAATTTATAATTTAAGAAGAATATATACCCACGAATTTTAGATATGACATTGATTTATGATAAATCTTCTTAAATCTTCATAACCAAAACGTATTATTGATCAAAAAATATATTTATTAACTTAACTATCCTATTATCATTTCTCTTTTATTTTCTATTAGGTTTGTCAAGTATGAAATGAATCAAATTTCAATTCAATTCAATTATATGCATTTTTGGTTTTATTTCATACTTGATAACCTAATATTATACTTAAATTCATACTTTTCAATTCTTTACTCAAACTATACTTTTTGTTTATCTTTCGGTATATGAGGTTTACCTGCGTTCTCGTCCTTGAAAATTCTTTCAGCCTGAGACTCTCTCTCTCTTTCTCTCTTCTTTCTCTGTTTCTTTTTTTCGGTAAAATAGACGGAGACACGGAAAAAGTAGGAAGAAGAGGAAGAAGAGAAGGAAGAGGAGGTGGGATTTTTACGCAAAAGTCCAAAGTACCTCTTTTCATTTGCGAGCGAATAGTAGTACGCGATTCGCGTCTATGCTTGAAGATTCTTTTCCTCTGCTTCGTTTCTTTTTCTCTCTCTCTTTAGCTTTCTATCTTTCTCGGTCTCTCCCTTTAAAAATTTCAAAAGTATCGCGCCCCTCTAACCTTGACACAATTCGGCCGAAAAAACATATGTAACGTGGATCGTTAAAAAATGTATGAATTCGTTGTACAAAGGCGCGAGATATATGACAGAATAAACTCGACTCGATGGGATCTTCTCGAGCGAAATGATCCGATGTGGGTCAGTGGTATTCGATGAGACGTACCTACATGTTAAGAAAAAGAAAGAAAAAAAAAAATAATAATAATAATCAAAAAGAAAGGAAAAAATGATAAAGAAGAGATAGTAAAAAGGAAGGAAGGAAGGAAGGAAGAGAAAAAAAAATATAGAAACATAGAAAAAATTGTTATACATTGGTTGTATTAAAAGTAAATCCATTACTTTTACCTTTACTTCAAGCTTAAAATAATGGATTTCTTTTAAACTACAACTAATTACACAAACTTCAAAAATAATCCTAATTTCGATTATAATCCCTAAACACGGTAAACATTTTCGTTCCATTTCTTCTCACCCATCCACCGATGTTCTTGTTATTTATTTATTGTCAAAAAAAAAATGGAAAAAATATAAATGGGTTTTATAGGGATGTCTGGAATGGATGATGAAACGTGACTAGGTAGGGGAGAGGTTGTATCATCGATACGGAATCAGCCGATATCAACGTTTATCTTCGGTACGTGCTCGAATCCGGTAGCTCACTTGCGTATATTCGGCTCATAGAATTTGAAGAGAGTGGCGTGCATCGGTAACTCGCGACCCCAGGTCCTCCCCTCTTAACCCCTGAACCTTCCCCCTCCTCCCGCCCCTGCACGCCGACGAAGATCCATACAACCTGTATTGGTGTCAAGGCAAAACTAGGGGCCAATACTCTCGGCTGACCTACATCGGCCGATCACACTCCTACCCCTTTTTCGAGTTCGACCCCTGTGACTAGGTGCACACATACATACATACATACATACATACGGCAACCCTTCCCCCTCTTCCTCCTGTTCTTCTTTTCCTGGGTTTCCTGCAATCTGCGCGATGAGGGCGCCTGCGATACCCAAGGTGTGTTATAGCGTGCCACAACCAGCCGAATATCATCCAGAGAACATTTTTTTGTTCTTTTTTACCAATTGCATATAACTTACGACTTACTGCATATAATTGCATATTCCTTTTACCACCGACAAACGTACAAAAAAGAAACAATTACTATAAGGTATCATACGTTTACGGTAATAAAATGGGGATATTACTCTACCACGAATTTAATCATTTATTTCTAATGCGATACTACCTTCACCTTTCCCCATCACCCCCGAATATGTTCATACGTTAACAATGTATTTGGATATACTGGAGTTCTATATTATTGTCATAGCTAATTAGAATGAAAGTTCAAACTTCCTGAATTGACTCTGAGGAATATTAACGAAGTTTATGTACAATGGTATGTATATGTATGTATGTATATATATGTATATGTATGTATATATATGTATCTTTCTCTCTCTCTCTCTCTCTATTTCTCGATTACGTAAAATTTTCGCGAGAATATTCGGATCAACTGGTGGTCCTGATCGAACTGCAAAGCACGTACCATATTAAGCTCCGTGTATCATTTTGGATATTGATCTCTTTCCCTGGTCCTCTATCGATTATCGAATAACAATTAAATAACAAACTGTATAAAGGTATCGATGAAATGAATTTCAAATGAAACGAAGAAATAATATATGCTGTCTACATTTAACTAAAATTGCCAATTAACTGCATTTTCATGCTTTTTATCTCGATGAGAAAAGTTAGAAAATTGTATTCAAAGAAATGATTATTATTGGATCTTACTAGTCTCATTGGTTTATAATAATCATTAATTATGGTGTGTGGTAGGCTTTAACAAAAAGAAAGGATACATTTTCTGGAATCTAATATTTTCCTAATTGAAAGATTTGTTCGACGAGTAGGAACGTTAATCAATGATTTTTGGTTTTAACATAGACAAAGATATTATGGTAAATGTAAAGTTTCTACTTCAACGAGTAAACTGGTATTATAATAATTTTCTATTGTTTTTTGGGGGAAAATGAATTGCGTGGTGAATAACGTAACTATGTCTAAACAGAGGGATGATGGTGCGTCGATAAAACGACATTCGTGGCAGGCTTGTATTAACGCTGCGTCTACAGGTAAAATAACTGGGTCAGCGTCCCAGTTGATGGGATCCAAGTGGTAGTAATACTGGTGGTGGTGGTAGAAGTAGTAGTAGTAGTAGAAGTAATAGCTGGGTAAAGGTAGAGCAGTTGAGAACGAGTTTACCTGAAAACTACGGGTCACCACAGAACCTGCCGACCTATAACGTTTTCGATCGAGAAACGACACATCGAACATCCTTCTGGTCATGCGACTATCCCTTTGACAGAATGATATTGAAACAGTAGAAAAAAACATTCAAAATCGATACAACCAATCGGTTAGAATAAAATTCAACAATTTTATTTATCAAACTAATTTCAAGATAAAATCTGAGCTAAGAAATTAATTAAACAACAAAACTGGAATGAGAAATAAAGAGAGAGAGAGAGTTTTGCTGATATTAAAGAATATCCTGAGTTTTGAGTCTGGAAATGACACTTACTAAGTTGTATCCAATTCTTAGCTAGTTTTCTTCAAGAGTTTCCTCCTCCCCCCATGAAGAAACGATAAGGTGCTTGAAAGGTTTTAGCAATGGGTGAAAAGGAGACAAGCTTTGGAGGGGGTACGAGTTGGGGTGGGTAAAAATGGGTGGACAGGTAAGTTGATGTAGAGAATGAGAGTACTGGCAGACAGAGATATGGCCCAGTTCGGACTTGACCCGTCCAAGGTCGCGCCTCGTGAAAGATAATTACGTATTTAGGTCAGACAGTCGGAAATCTGTATGGTCCGTTGCTCGTATAGATCTTAAACAGACATTCTCGTGTTTCTATGTATTTAGACTATTAATTGCTGTCCTTTCAACATCTTCGAACTGAAATCATTTCTAACTCGTTTCCTTATTTTTTTTCTTTCTATTCTCATAACAAAAAAGAGATTGGAAGACATTAATCCATTGTTAGTTCAGTCTTTTAGAAAATGTTCATTAAAATTTAACACAAAGATAAACGATTCAAGATCTATGTTATTATCAAAGAAAGATAATTATTCGTAATAATTAACCCTCCACAATTGAAAAACGTAAATCTTGAAAAATTCTTATTAAAGAAAATAATTCATCTTTCTCGATTGTTTTCTCTTCTTCGAGAATGAAATTGCAAACGTTTTGAAGAAAATGACGATTCTCTCAGAAAAAGAAAAGTAAAAAGAAAAACGTGTTTCCTTTGACGATATTTTCTTTTTTTCTATTTGACCGCAAGGTCGAAGAACGGTTATCAGTATCTGCTCCTGTGGTCCGTATACGTTCCTGACCTCGAGATTGCTAATTCGTATTACCACGATCACTTACAGAACTTGCAAACCTCTGTTCACGTTTACTGGCTTATAGAGTTAATCGGATGGACTTGATTTTCCCAAAATCAATTCCGGCATTGTCGAGTGTAGCTGAGGTATAGGAAGAGAAAGACAGAGAGAAAGAGAGAAAAAGAGGGGGAGGAGAGAGAGAGAGAGAGAGAAGGGAAGAAGAGACCGCAGAAGGTCTGCTGTACCAGTGACATTGCCAAACGCATTTATAGGAAGATTCGTTTTGGTGTTGGTGTTGGTGTTGCTAGCTCATTGTAGTCGTCGAATGCTCGAAGCACTTGGTCAAGGACGAACGTAAATCTATCTCCCTGTAACCGGTGACAATGGGAACCAGTACAACATATGGCTAAAGGAAATTTTCCTTCTCTACGTTTCTCGATAATCGACTACATCGATCGTTCTATCTTTCTTTTTATTTTCTCATTATTTTCTTTAAATCTTAAAAAAAGATCTCAGTTGCAGCTCTACTCAACCTTTTCCTACAAAAGATGAAATTGACATCGATTGTAACCAAAGATTTGTTAATGAAACTTACATTCTTATTCGAAATCCTACATTTCATCACATTCCAACTAATGCATTTAACTTTACGTTTCATTTAAATCTATTACCTTAACAATACTTGCCCCTTATTCCTCTAAAGAAACTAACTTATTCCCTGAAAGTATTTTTTCGCGTGAGAGCTGATTTTCGTGACGGAAAGTACTGGTTGTGATGGTGGTGGTGGTCAGTTTTAGAGTGGAAATCGAACCAACGTTTACCTAGTTCTCCTTTTTTTCTTCGTCATTAAATCTTCAAAGCGTTTGGATTAAAACTCGAAGAAGAGAAATAGAGAGAGAGAGAGAGAGATAGAGAAGAAAAAGAGTATCAAGAGTATACAAAGAATCGGTTTATTTCCAACATCTCTAAACGGAAACCTTAATGGGCAGTTCTGTAATAATACAAGATAAATTACAACAGTCCAGTAGAAGAAGTTTCTGTTCGATCTTGTACTTCTTTTTCTTTATTTTCCTTTTATTTCTTTTTTCTATCCTGACAGATAAGGAAGAAGAACTCGATGGCAATATCGTAAGATCGATGGTATTTCCGGCCGTTGCATCCCCTTGGGATCTCATAGCTCTTTCTCAGGGAGTTACGAACAGCAACAGCAAAAGCACACAACAGTGTACGGCAAGTTGCAAGCTTGGTTATCCTCGAAGAGGTTAGAGGCCAGTGGGACACACACCACACCTGTACCGTGCCGGTATTCGGGTCATGCATCTCGGCCACTTGTACTAGGTCACTACCTCCCTCGTATAATCTACTCTCCCCCCTCCCCTCTCATCCCCTTCCCCCTTCACCCCTCCACCTACTACTACTCCTCCTCCTCCTCCTCCTCCACTATTCTCAACCCCACTCGATATATCTATATAATATATATATACACACATACACACACACACACACACACACACACACACA